>CM056200.1:55589891-56147391 GCA_029692085.1 Gymnothorax javanicus | reverse complement strand
GCCCACATACCTTTGGTAATATAGTGTATGCAGTTTTGGTACATATGAATTTATTTTTTCCAGTGTTTATATATATTTTTAGTTTTTCAAATCCTCGCATTGCATGATGTTTGGCTACAGAAGATCCATGACTCACTTCATCTGCTCGTGTTTATCTAGCGCATCAAACGCGGCTGTGCGTCTGTGATCAAATCAAAGATGGCTCACGTCTTCGCCGTGCCCACGCTCGGGACAAAAACATTTTCTCAGCTCCCCGGGGGGACGATTCCTCCAGCCCGAAATGCGGTGCCCGAAGGCGCAGTGGAAAGCTGAAGATAGACCTGGAGACATTCCAGAAACATCCACAGTCCTGTTTGTGTTGGAGCCGATTGCTCCTTATTCTGCCTTTTAAGACTGGGGAGGATGGGGGAGGGGGGAGAGATTGGGGGTCAAATGGGCTTGTCCAACACCCAGCCCTAAACCAGAACACTGGGACAAGAGAGCCAGAGGTTCTCCGCGTTCTCAATTTTTCACAGCGATCCAACATCATCTTGATCCCAGTAAAACCTTTCTTCCTGCTGAGCAGTAGCTCCTAGTTTCATGATGGATAATTAATTCCGGACACATCCCTGCAATATTGCTCGGCGGCCTGGGTGCAGTGGTGGGGGCAGGTACTGTCAGTGTCGCTGGTGGGGGTATTGGGTGGGCACTGATTGCTACAGTCGCTACATCACTCCCCCGGGCCTCGTCCCTCCTCAGTCACTTCCAGGCCCACAATATTGCCACTAATATTGCCCTGATGTTACATCACTCAGCCTGCGCCACATAACCCCCCCCAGAAACCACAGTCCCACCCGCCACCCTCTGACCCCCGAAGCGCAGCGCCCCGCTGACACGAGAAGGGAGGGAAAGTAATTTAATCCCCACCTTCCATCTCCTTCTTTTAGTCACTCAGCCTCCCCCCCCCAAACATCCATACACTCCCTCTCAATAATTGTCGACTCTTTTTCCCTCAGACGTGCAGAAAAACAGCAGTGGTAAACAGCCCGCAGATACCAGAACATAGATGGCATAAAAGCAAATCAAACTGTCACCACTGAAGTGAACAACAAAGCCCGCTATGCAGATATAATATGATATAGGCACTTATATTCATATACCTGCCATCGCTCCCTCTCCTCTACTCCACCTCGCTGCGGGTAATGATTTAGATAAATAAAAGAAACATGGTCTTTGCGGGAAGTGAGAGAGAGAGAGGGTTAGTTCTTCATTTCTTTGGTCAGTGCTACAGGCTATTTGGCGTATTCTGCAGCCAGCATTTTCTCAGAGCAAGAAGCAGGTATTGGAAATGCAGCGAGAAGCGTATATTTCAGTTTGTACGAGAACAACTCCCAAGCCGTAGCCCTCTCTCCCCTGCTCCGCCTCAGCAACCGCCCCTCCCCCGCAAGCTCCGCCACTGGTAAGGCACGCTTGCGCGGCATGATTGATGCGGTCGATGCGCGCGTTGCCATGGCACTACCTGACTGCCAGAAATGCGTTTGCAGTAGTCAGGGCTATCCGTTGTATTACCGCAGGCCGCTTGCCAATAAAAGCCCACGGAGTCTCTTATTTCATATCGCGGGCGGCTCTCCATACTCCATTCCGCGGGATTAAATCAGCCAGTCCTGGAGACAGCACTGTGAATTATTTATGGGAGCCTGCCGTCGAGAAGCGGCCGTAATAAAGTTATGGCTGCAACTAATTTGTGGTTTGATGAGGTGGGCTTTTAGCAGAGAGTCCTGGATGAACATTAAGTATATATTGTTTTTACAGATTTGATTACTTTTTTATTGTTATTGTTATTAATGCACTGGGTTTGTACTGTAATGCCACCTGCCCCCCGCAATACAGGAATAGAACGCTGTGGCTATGTACTAGCTACATGATCTAAGTGGAAAGAGGCAGTGTATTGTAAAACCAAAACACTACACCCATCAATCTCCCAGCTCCTCTTTTGATCCTATTTTGTCACGCTGTGGTTGATGTGTAGATTGCAGATTTCACAACAAGACCACTTTAATTTTTATGTCAAATATGTAGTTTTCCAGGCTTAGAGTAGCCTATTACGTTGTGCTCAACGTAGAAAAAAAGGACATTATCCTCAGAAAATTGTCCCAAGTCCCAAGAGAACCTCTTGTACGCATAGCTCTGATCAGATATGGCTGAATGAAGAATGGAAAATTGGAAAATTGCAGAATTTTGGATGAATGCCATTTTTTTTTCATTTTTGCAATTGTAGTTGCTGTCTAAATTTCTTTGCACATGTGGATTCTCATTATCTGTGTATACAATTATAAATTCATTTGCTGTACCTCTGCACAATAGGCCTATTCTGAGCCTTGTGAATGAAAATCGCCTGATACTAAATCTAATGTCAAACAGGTTATGATGTAAATGGTTTAATGTATTGTAAATGCATGTCTCAATCTCAAGATGTAGTGCATTTCCTGCCTGCATATGGAGAAAAAATATAATTAAACAAAATACTGAAAACAGGCTGATTAAGTGGAAGCATTTTATGTCCAATTACTGTACGATAATGTAGTGGGGTAATTACTGGTTGCAAATGGATAGGCTTGTTTTTTCTTGATCTTCTCATTGCACATTAGTTTGTCAACCAATAACATGTCACATATCAGAAATGCTAATGAAATAACTGAAGTCAGACTTAAATACATAGAGCATGCGTAGTTACAGCATGTGGTTGTGTGTGTGTGTGTGTGTGAGAGAGAGAGAGACTCTCTTTTTATATTTGACTGTATGTGCTCACATGTACTCCTGTTTAGAGTGACATTAGAGGCCGGTTTTCTGATCAGTGTCGATAAGGCAGAAGACACTACATTTCCCCCACATTAAACAGTGTAACCAGAGCTGATGTTTCATCAAGTATAACTCTCAAATTCAAATTGCTTTATTGGCATGATTTTTCAACGGGTTGCCTGTGTGTTACAAGAACATAGATCATAAAATACAATTTTAACAGAAAACAGTTTCACTATAAACTCTCTCTCTGTCACACATCGCTTGCACTCCCTCTCTCGCTCACTTTTTCACTCGAACTCTCCCTGTCTCTCAACTGCACCCACTCTCTCCCTCCTGCCCTCTCACTCTATCACTCATTCTCTCCCTGCCATTCTCACTTTACCTCTTACTCACTCACTCCTGACTTTCACTCTCTCACTCTGTACTCACTCTCTGTCTCCTCTGACTTTCTCACTCTCTCTCTCTCTCCCTCTCTCTCAGCAATTTGTTGAGGGAACAGCAGACAGGAAACAGAGGCCGTTTACATATTCAGGAGGCGTTGTGATGTTCCTCTTTGAACTCAAGCATCTTAATCAGGCGTGCTACGCTATCAAGTACTGCTAAATAGCCTCGGAACATCTGAGAGAGGGACGCCGCTACCGGTGATGTTAAAAAGGGACACGGTTTTCCACCCATTTGCTCACCCTCAAAGAGCCTATTCACAAATTAATTGGACGCAATTCTGCCCACTTGTACGCGCTGTAAACTAATGAATCGCGCGGCATCGCTAGCTGTCTGTAGCTTCGCTCTGCACTCAAACTTGTAAACAGCAGGTGACAATTACAATTTTTTCTCACTTTTTTTTTTTTGCTGAGAGGAGAGGGACCAGAGTCATAAAATTCCATTAGCGGAGGAGAAAAATGTTATTACAGTAACATCAAACGCAAGGATGTTCGCCCCATGCCCTGACTCCCCATTGCACGCCCCTCCCTCGCCACTTTTATTCTATTTAAACTCGCTGCAGAAAGAACGGTTTCTAAGCACGATGAAGGGTGTCATCCATCAAGAGATATTGCCCGTCGTCGTGATAACTCCAAATCCACTTGTTTCTGCGGTAACCCTCATGATAGGAGCTCTTCTCATGACTAATGGTCGTCGTGCTGATGGGCGGACAATGTTCAACCACTTACAGGTGTCAGTAAAACTAACGTAGGCCTCGGCCGGAGACAGACAAAGAGCATTTCAGACCAACTGAAGCAAAAAAAAAAAAAAGAAAAATATAATAAATGAGTGCTATAAAAATATTACTTTTATAAGAGCTCCCTGCAGGCTGCTCTCTACATTATTTGTCTCCACAAGCTCGTGGAGAGCCCATTTTCAAAATCTACTTCGTGATGCTGTGGATATCATCCTTCATTTCCACATACGGGCGTTATTTTCAAGCAAGGCTTTGCCAAGTTATCACATTGATACAACCTTCTGTGGGTGTGTGTGTGTGTGTGGGTGTGTGAATGTGTGTGTATGCATGCGAGTGTCTGAGTTCTGTGTATTCCTTTATGATTGTATAAAGTCTGAAAATGAATTTCAAACGTTCTCTGTGTGTACGCGAGTATGGCAGGTTCATGCATAGTTGTCAGCTTTCTGAGAAAATTCTTCAGTCTTCTTCATTCTTTGCTACAGCGTATACAGTATATTGACCGTTTTATTGCATTTTAAAACCTGACCTGGGACAAGGACAGCAAATTAGCCATTTTGGAGTTGTTAGATGAAATAAGGGCTGATTTGGGGCCAGTCACAAGAAGCGGTCATGCCATACCTGCAATGACAAAACTTCTTGCTACTCTCCATTTTTTCGCTACTAATTCATTCCAGCGTACAGTAGCTCTCACTGCTGGGATCTCCCAAAACAGTTTCTCGTGTGTACTGTCTCAAATACTGGATGCCATGTTGCGCAGGATGGGCCTGTACATAAAGTTTCCATCCACACGGGAAGCACTGAATGAAACCAAACACGAGTTCTATGCAGTTACTCGCTTCCCAAGAGTAATAGGTGCGAGTGACTGTACTCATGCAAATTGTTCCCCCCTCAAACACTGAGCATGCACTGTTATAAACTTGCACCTTTTTTTCCAGTTATTTTACGTGTAATTTTAAAATCGGTTTATAAAACAGGTTCCATGCATGTTAACTGTAAACCAGTTAAATGCGCGCAGGACTCTACTTACAGTTAAAATAACAAGCAGACAATGCGTTAATTTAACTGTAAAATTCAGTTCATTTATGACAGTGTATTTGCTTCCTCCACAAGCACCTCCAACTCCATCGAGTCGAATTTCATTTTGCGTTTGCGTTCGTCCTTTTCCTCCAAACTGTCCAGGGTGGAAATGGCTGCAGCAGGCAAAGTCTTCATTTAAATAATGCTGTTTGCACCAGCAGTCATTTAGGCAATTACTCTTAGTGGATCACCTGCAAAACCTGAGCAAACCAAACACGCAAAATTTTACCACGAGCACGCAATTTAGCACTCTTTATCTGGGATCTTAGTAGATCAGGCCCATAGAGCACTGAGATAAATTTTTAAAAAATATAAAATTAATTATCTTGTGGCAATTTGTTTCAAAGAGTTGCTGCAGGAAGCAGACCTTCCCTTTGCCATATTAAAATGACCGCTAATACCGCAGAGCAGGGGGGGTCAAACTCTAGTCTTCGAGGGGCAGGGTGTCTGCTGCTTTTTTTGTGCGTTCTATCATGTCCCGTCTCCATGCTAATTAGTGCTCATGCCTTTTTTGTTCTGTTTCACGTGCCTTTTCCTTTTCATGTGATTGGTTAGTTAATTGCCTCGTTATCTTGTCAATCCCCCTCTGCATTCTCACATCTTTTCACACACTTGTTTCTTATTTCCCCTCATTATCTCTTAGTATTTTAGTTCCTGTTTTTTTGTGTGTCACTTTGCCAGATTGTCATAGTGCCACCTTGTGCTGAAGTCCTCTCTCTGGTATTTGCTTCTCCTTGCCTCTTACTGTTCTCTCACGCTTGATTCTCCTCGCTTCTCACACTGTTTTGCTTGATTTTCCTTCCACCTTGCTCCTGGTTCTTGTGTTTTCTGCCCTGACTCATGTTTGTTTTTCTGTCACTCTGATTCTTGTCTTCATCGGCCCAATTTACATCTATTATACTCAACTGATCAGGGTTTTCAATCAAGACCTTGATGATTCGAAACAAGTGCGTCCTTGCTGAGCTGTAACAAAAGGCCTGCTCCCCCACAAAGGCTCATTTCGGATAAGATTAGATATCGACACCTTAGCGCTAAGTCTACCTTGCATAAGCAAACATGCAAATTGAATGCAGTCACACACCAACGCGTTAAACTTCTGCATCTGCATGTGCACGCTCATCTCCCTCTGTCATGTACTCTGTGACATCATCTGCATCTACAATCTGCAAACCCAGTCAGGGAAAACTACGGTGTTGTGGAATATTTATTTAATCAGGATAGTACTGCCTGTAGCTCCCACATTTGTACATGGGTAATGGGCTTTACCTGCATGCTATTGGAGGTATGATAGTATGGTCTGTAACCTCACCTTTTAATGCAGAACAACCATCAACCTTGTCCATTTTAATTTGCCTGATTCGCGAGTAAAAAATTAATTCGCTCCATAATGAAGACTAATTGATAGAATAAGAGTACATTTTATGTTTAATAAGAATTATTCTTCATTATCTTCAGAATTCATCTCAAATTTGTGAAGCATTGTCCCAGCCATATTATAATTTTCTCAACTGCTTACACAGTATAATCGGAGCTTTTCGCATATTTACCCATATCTAATGTCCATTTCCCTTCTGCTTCGCCAAGTTTTCCCAAAAGAAACACATTTCCTGCTTTGCAGGAACTCATGTTCAGTCAGAGTGCCGTTAAAAAAATGAAGTTATGGCCTGCCCTACCGTACCTCCAGCGGCAGATCTGCGATGGGCATATGTTGAACACATGCTCGATTTTATTTCTGTTTTTCATGGGGCCGACGTTGAACGCATCAGGAGGTCTGTTCAGTCAGAGATGAGAAACCTGATAGGAGCCGGTGCCCGCGGGGAGCCCATCTGCCGCACACTGGGGCTCCGCTTTTAAACCCCACTGCTATCGCTCAGTCTCTGCGCTTTCGCTAAAGGATCTGTTCCCTGGAACAGCTAACCACAGAGCCCTTGATGTAAGATAGAGTGCCCTAATCTCGCCCGAGCCATAATCCCGCCCACCTGAGATGTTGCCCATGCCGGGGGATGTCTTTGCCCATGCCAGGCTACGTTTGTGTTTGGAATGTTTGAAGGGGTGGGCGGATTTGGGGCTCCTTACGTTATGTTCATTTTCAGGCTATAAAAAGGGCAGTATTGGAGCTTAACCTGTTTTCCTTTGGAGTAAATAGAGAAGCTGTGTGTACTGAAGGCCACAGTGTACCAGTGGCCCACACTTCAGGCCCTGGAGCATGACAAATTGAGAGCTCTGTTTAGAAATGCTTCCCACCAAGGTCAGCCCTGACTGAAGGACAGGGACATGCACTGCAGTGTGGGGGCTCAAAGCCAGGACAGAGAACGTGTCCCCCCCATCTTTGTCCGAGCCCCCCCCACCCCACCCCCGCCATATCCACATCCTCATCCCCCAGCCTCTGTCATGCTACACGAGGGGCAACTTGTAACTGTGCTATTACCTGCAGCAGTGCCACAACCAACTCTGTTCTTGAAGATCTATTGTCCCATAGGTTTTAATTCTTGCCCCAAGTGCACAGTATTTAACAGCTGGAGAGCTTTAGCTGCTGACTAATTGAGTTGGGTGTGCCAACTTAAGGTTGAGTCAAAAATGAACAGGATGGTAGATTATTGGGGACTGGTCTAGTTACTACTGATCAGGAGTAGGCCTACGGTAGCTGCAATAAGAATTTGTTTCCAACGTTACCATTGGAGTAACAGTTCGTTTATGATTGGGGGCACGAAATTGTGTGATGTCACAGCACATCATTGGTGGGGACGAAATTGTTATTTTTATTGCTTTGGGCTGGGAAGTGCACTTATATTAATTAAACAAATAGCCTGTCCGTTGTGTGCAGGGTCATGTCTACAAATGCTGTGTAAGACTGCAAAAGAAGACCCCAGCAAACAAGGTCTGTTTTTTTTTTTTTTTATTACAGAGATGAATGAAATTGTTCCAGTGGGCTGAAGCACATACTTCATGGCTATGATTTCTATACTTTTATTCCAAGTGCCCAAAAAAATAGGCAAGCGGCAGATGTGCAGACTGAAAATGTCAATCAAGCACAAGAGCAGCTAGAATCATGAAAACCTGAGGTTTCCCAACACGCAAATCAAGCCACTTCACGTCAACATAATTCTTGACTTCACTACCTGTTCACTTGACTCACGAACCAACAGCACTGTTAAAGCACACTTTAATTCACTACAGCTTTGAGACCATTATTTGCTAAGTACTTAAATTTTCTCGCCTTCAAGTAATTAGCAATTCATGACACACACCATACACAAGCCTGGCCCTCTCTTTTTAGATGATTGGAGCCATCCACATCCCCTCAGACCGTACACAAGCATAATAGCAGTAGCACTGAAATTTACTGCGGCACGATAAATTAATTTCATGTCGTCTTGTGAGGAAAGACAGAAATTAGCCTTGTTGAGCAGAGATTCGCAATATTAGAGCCGTTTAGACAGCAACCATGACGAAAACAACAAGAGAGAAAATAATATTTTCTGGACTGAGGTCTGAAAGATAGATTGTGGTATTTCTCTGGGGTGGGGGATATGGGGAAGGCAGGGAGAAATCACCTTGTGCACGAAACGCCATATCATTTGCATGGTTTATACTCTCCAAGGCTCTCATGCAAATGACTCATAAAGCAGAAATAGGGAGTCTATGGAGTGGCTGGCAGGAGTGAATTTATATAAGATTGCAAAGCAGCGGCAAGCCTTAAATCATTTTCAATTAGGTGACACTTTCAATGCAGAGCTGCTGATTTAGAGATATTAAAAACTTCTCCCGAACCGCGGCGGAGTCGAAGGCGGACTGTTCATAAGGCGGTCGGCAGTCTCTCTCGATGCCCGCTGAGTTTAAATTTCTTTATCCGGCTCTCCCTTTGTCTTTTAAAGATGCATTTGCTAACCCACCCATGGTTAAAGAGCATAAAGCCCATTATGGAGTTGTTAAGCTCTAAAACCACGCAGAGCTCCCATTGTTTCGTGTCAGTTTGCATTTTCTATATGCAAATTTGCGACTGCACAAGGCAGGAACTCATAACTGATAAGTGCTCTGTGGAATATAAGCAGCACCTGAACTGTACAATCTGGACAAGATAAGGAATTTTTTAAATAAGTTATGTGTCATAAAGCAATTACACTACATACAGCGCGCTTCACCAATATTTGCCCCCATGGTAAATATTAGCTAAAAAGGCTATGACAAAATGCGTTCACTGATAATCCTCCCAATTTTTCATTCAAAATATTAACAAAACTCTAACCCTGAGTTCAACGATTTAAAAAATTTCTTGTATTAAAATAAATATTTTTTCCAAAAATGCACGCCGCAACTATCAGAACTCCAAGTACACTTAATATTCCCATTGATTTTCAAATTTTTTTTTAAGATCACCATTATGATACAGAAAATGAAAAATGTCACCCATGACTTCATTTTGTTGGGGAATAAATATGAGATGAGTCATAGGCCCCTTTACCATTGTCAGGCATCACCTTGGTTACGACCAAAGATCAATGCCATGATGAGCAACAGTGAGTTATTGAGCCTCGCAAATGTGGAAATGGCTATAATAGCGTAAAAGTTTAAAATACCCATTTTGACTTTCAGTGCAATAATAAAGTAGTTTGAAGCATATGCCAATATTAAAAATCCATCTAAATGCACAGAGATTGAGGAGGATGGTTCAAGTGGCAAAGAAGGCTCCAAGAATCACAGTTGGAGAATTTTTGATAATTATATTTTGGGGTCAGAAAGTCTCAAAAATTATGATCTGACCCCATCTGAACAATCACAAAATGCTTGGGAGAACTGCCAGAAAAAACCTGCATTGTCTTCAAAAAACAAACTCATGTGCCTATTGTTTGCTAAAAGGCACCAAAATTCTATGTTCAGATGAGACCAAAACACCAGGGGTGGTTTTGGGATTTTAAAAAAAAAAAAAAAAAAATATATATATATCCATACCATGGAGTACCCCATTCCAACTGTGAATATGGTGGTGGATCTTTGATGTTGCCAGCTGTTTTTTTTTATCAAAGGCCCTAGACATCTTGTTAGGCTTAATGGTATTATGGATTCCATCAAGTACCAGCAGATAATAGACAAGGTAAGATATACTTTATTGAACCCTGTAGGGTAATGTGTCGTCTGCTGTTGACCCATCCCAGTTACTCGCCAACTGGGGACCAACTCCAGCTCTGAAGCCAGTTCCCTGGTCAGGCTCACTGGTAGGAGTGTTCCTACAGAGCATGTTCTTCTTTAAATGAAAATCTGACTGCCTCCAACAGAAGGCTTAAAATCAATAACAACAAAAAAGGTTCCCCGCCCACAGAATCAAGGTTTTTCCATGGCCTTTCCACTCCTCTCGCCTAAATTCAATTGTAAACCATTAGGAAGAGAAGAGGAGAATCTTTAAACGTGGATCTGGAATTTGAAGGATATGGGGAGAGACTGCAGGCAGGAATGTCTTGCCATGTCTTCTCCAACCTCGTTATACGCTTCTTTTGTCTTGGCAGAGAGATGCAGCAATATGTATTAATTGAAAGAGATCCAATAACTGTGGCACACGTTTTGAGAAAAACATTCATGAAGATAATGATTTTTAATTTCAATATTTTGTTAATATTTTGAATTAAATATATTGAGGACAAACAATACTGTTACCAAGGGGGCCAATATTAGTACAGGACTCTGTACTTATATTGGATCCACGCATGTTGTAATAGCCTACTGGTAAATTCAGTTAATACTAGTTTATACATCTGAACTACTCTCAGCAACTCTCTCGCTTACCCACTGAGGAAGGAGGCACCACTGCAACAGCATCGTGACTGCTATCAGTTTAGCGACCTAGTTCTCAGAGCGCTTCATTTCTTACTGTGATATTATCAACATGACCTTGAGCAACAAAGAGTGCCAGGAGCATCCTCTGGACTCGGGCACCTTCATTTCAGTGATTTCTTTTGAAGCCAAGACTTCTCCTCACCAGTTACTGTGGAGCAGAATACTTAAACAAAGGACTTCGGATTAAATAGCCACGATTCATCCACAATGACAGACACGATTTCACATACATTTCAAGCAAGGTTGAGGTTGCTCGATACGATAGGCAAATGGATTCGGCAACAAGATCCATCCAACTTGCACTGGTCTTCATCTCAATCGTGGTCTCTGCAGCTTCAAAGTGTTTTCCTCGGACAAAAGTATCTTGACTTCGTTACAGTTTTCAGGCATCATAATTACCAAAGCAAACACCCCACCCCCCCACCTTCAAAAACAATCTAAATGGCGTCTGGGCAATGAGCAATCCTGACACATTTACAGCCAGGGTAAAATCACTGTTAGCCTTCATCAATCACAATTATCACACCATTATATCTAATTAACCCAGCAGTTGTGTGGCTCACCTCTTAAGTGTTGTCTTAATGACAGAGCTGAGTGGGCTGGATGAATGGACTGGATGGAGGTGTACGGTTCTCATCATTCTCACCATATTGTGACTGTGAAAACGTCGGCTCCCCACATTAGCAGACAAGCATAAAACAGTATCACCACTACAGTGTATTTCCTGGTTTTAGATGAGTTATGCCAAAGCGCCTGTCACTGTGTCCCAGCTGGCTATAATCTCTGACTAATTGCTGCCGCATATAGATCCTTCTTTCTGCCAAAGGCAACTTATTACCTGACAGTTTTTTCATTTCAGCGCAAGACCAGATAATCTTCCAAAAGAAGCCATATGCTACAACACAATGCCTTACTGCCGGTTAGCACCGTTGCACAAATTTACACTTTGTCAAAAGGAATCAGCCTTTGCTGCATGGACCTTGTCAATGTTTTCCCCTCCACTAAATGAAAGAAAAAAAGAACAATAAATAGAAATAAATTGTGTTCAAACATTTATCCATTTATAGGAGGGCATTTGGTGTCCCCGTTTTTTAGGTTGTATCGTTTATTGAGTGGAGCACATTTTGGTGAACCCACCCTTCATATCAGTAAATATTACCGTGTGCACTACCCCCTCCCTGCTATTCTTGATTTTATCAGTTTGTTTTTTCACAGGTTGGGTGTTGGTGGCAATAATGCGCAAGCCAACAGCGGTAATATTGTAAACCTAATGGAAGTGCTCTCAGAGTGAGACTTGGGCACATAAATCAGCCATCAGGCCGCGAGATGGCTTCTCATTGGCAATAAGCAAAGCGATACCTCTCCCGCTGATCCCCTGATTCCATTAGCCAGCTACCTCTACCCTTAACCTAAAGGACTATGCATTACCCCCCCCACCCCCCCGCCTCCCCTGCCTCGTCGCACATATACAAGCGAGGCGTCTCGCTGAGAGAATAATCGACACGTTTCATACTCCCCACCTCCACCTTCCACTGTCTGTTTCATTTAAGATGATGGGTTCACTCTCCAGGTTACAGAATTAGAGAACATACAAAAGAAGCGCTTTTTAAACCACTCACACATGACCTACCCCTGCATGCATTCTCTCTCCCACACTCTCTCTCTCAAGACCGGTCCCTTTCGTGAACCTAGTGCCCCTTCATCCTGACTGGTTGCCTCCACAGATAATCAGATGGGCAAAACTGATGGAGTCCATCTGTTACATTATAATGCCAGATTCTTCTCCAAACTGAAGTGGAGACGGATTGGAGGATAAAGACAGGAAACAAGCATCCGTTGTGAGGCACATTGAAGTACTTTCAGTCTACAACCCGCCGCTCCCATACACACGATTTCTTACAAATGATTCTCTGCAAGCGCTCGCTTATATGCACACTCATGGACCCTAACAAGCACACATAATCACAGTCAGGCACACACACGTATGCGGTAAATGCACGCACACATGCAATCATGAGTGCACACACGCATGCACATTCACACATTCACTCACACATGCACAGACATGGGTGTGAGTATCACAAAGGTACTCACACATATACATTATTGTACATACCCACACATGTACACACACAAATGCAAACATGCACTCAGCAACGAGTATAATTCGACAACAGAGGGCCAAGTCTCTTTGCTGTGCTCCGAGAACATGTTCCAGAAATTCAGTTGCCTGATTTTCAATGAGCAGAGCTTGTGAGGGGCAAAGCTATGAAATCATCAGCCTTATTCAAGTGCAGACGAGGCCACTGAGTCCCACCACTCACCAGGCCTTAAATCTCCACTAATCATCGTTTCCTCCATTCACGCTTTTGCAAATGACACTGATGAGACCCATCAAGCAAAAACAAAATAAAATCGACACGGAGAGGGAAAAAAACTGGGGGATCGCGCACTTATTTAAAATAATAAACTGCTACAGGAGCACGCTACATGTGTGGGAGGCAGGAAATGCTAATTTAATTAATGACTTATTACTCAACGATCCAGAGTCCATCTCAACTGTGTGGCGCACTCCATTGATCACTCTTCTCTGACACTGAGGGCTGGGCTCCTTGGGGACGGCGGATGGGACGATGGCAGTCCGAGCACAGACAGAAGGAGGGAGAACCAAAGCTCAAACTCCTCATGTCACAAGGACAGAGTTCTCCCGTTCCCCAGATCACAGTCCTCATGAGCCGAGAACTCCTGGTTTTCCACCCTCCCTTCACCTGGAAGTCAGGTGAGATACCAGTCTGGCTAATCAGTAGCAATAATTGTTCACATAAATAACCAGAAGGAAAGAAAACCAGGGCTGGATTTGGATTCGAAGGCCTGATTTTGAGATGGCTGGACTACACCCTGGATACTTGGGAAAGACTGTTGTACAGTGAGTGCAACCAACGAAGGTGGAGGATTTCTGCAGTATAAGGCCACAGATTACATTACAGCACAAGCAGGCTTTTCTTTGTTCAGTTCACAAAATTCAATGTCACTCAGAGGTGACACGGCGCCTTAGACGACAGGCAGTCAAAAAGGACTCCGGAGAGGCTGTCGCACCACCTACATTGCCTTATTTTCCCATTTTCAACCTTTGGACTGCAGGTCAGTTGAAACCAATTCCTCCTCTGAAGTGCTCTTATTCTGTGATGTATCAATTCGACGCAGTCACAAATAACTGGAACAGACTATACATTTGATCACAGAAACTGTGCAATTCTTTTCTCATGTGAGCCCATGAGAGCACAGAAAATCCTTGTGTACAGTGGCAATGCTCTACAATACTCATTCATCTATATTTGCTTATTCATGTTGTTTGCTCGCAAGCACAACAACATGGTCACCGGAACAGGCGTCTTAAGGGATTGAAAATTATGCGTTTATCATTAACATGCACAAATATTTTCTTTCTCCTGCATAACACATCTTCTTCCACCCATTCTCTCATAAATAATGTGACAAGTTGGTCAGAGAATCCAATTTGCCTTCACCGAATCAAATAAATAGCATAGAAATTAGTGCTCTTCAAATCCTCCCTAATTTTTAATTAAATATTAAAAAAAACAGCCATTATAAACAATTTAAAGACAATATTGTTAATCACAGCAAAACTGGAGTGTTTGGCTACGGAGTAATCATTAAAGTACTCTGAGCCAAAACGATTCCGAGCAAGAACATTTCTACTGACATCTGACAGCAAGGACATCAACACATCTAACCCAATGCATAATGTACAGATGAGAGACAAATTAAAGAGAAAAACCTGAATAAATGTTAGAAAATGTATAACTGTAGATACTTCCTTAGCAAAGTACTGCATAATACAATTCAGCTATTAAACCTTAGAACGCTAAATGTAGCTATTGTTCCTCAATGATGTAAAATATCAAAATCAAAGCTGTTGAAAACCTATCATGTGGCAACTTGTTTAAAAGAGCTCCCGCAGGGAAGCTGTTTTAAACAAGTCACCATGATAGGTTTTCAACAGCACAAGATAATTAAATTTATATATATATATTTTATTTTTATTTATTTCAGCAATCTATGTGTTAACATCCTATCATACTTAGCCATGCTGCACGTGCTATGCCGTTAGTGCATTACCAGGATACCTCAACCAAATATGAACACCTGAGAGATTTTGGAGAAATTGTGAGACAACGCTCTCGATTTTTAGACGAATGCAGATCTATTTCACACACAGACTGGTAAACTCTACGCCAATGTGCACTGAAGCTGATCTGGCAACTCGTGGTTCCAATCCAGTTGTCACGCATCACCACAACTCTGATTGGCCGAGGCCAAACAACTTGCTTTACTGTGCCAAGAAGGGTCAATTTTCATACATTAGCACCTTCAACTGCTTAAATGCGATACCACAGGACATGACACAATAATGAGAGCTTACAGAACAAGACTAATTCTGCATTGTACGAGATGGGGATGCCACTGCACGCTCAGTACATGCCTTGTGGTTGCCCATCAGCGGTGAGGTGGGAGCTAGGGATGGTGGGGGCTGTATATTTAATGGAGTCCTTGGGAATTGTGACAGCACCCTCTCCAACCAACTGCCCCACCCCACCCCATCCCTCCCCACACCCCCATACCACCTTCCCCCTCTCCACTGTCGGGGCAGATAGAAAAAAAATTGGCTTCGTGGGCAAATCTCACCCCCTCATATTTATTGGCATGGCAAACAGACAGAAGGCACGTGTAGTTAAAAAGAAAATAGAAGAGTAAAAAAAAAGGCGAGGAAGAGAGGAGGGAGGGAAAAAAACAAGTGCCCAGCCAAGTGTGAACAACATAATTGAAAATGTCAAAAGATGTAAGGAATGACAGCAATGAACTGGCTCAGTTCAGCTCCGCGGTCCGTCAAAGCCCTGGAAGAGTCCTCTCTCGGCTATACTCTCCCTTCTCTCTCTCTCCCCCTCTCCTCTCCTTTATCAGTTATATTCTGCGTTTTCTCATCTCTCTTTCTATTTGCTTTCGTAACCATTTCAGTCTCTTTCAATGCTCATCCTTTTCACGAGCTAGAGGGTGTTTGAGTTCACATTTTTGCGTGTGAGTGCTTTTATGTGTGAGACTACATTATGCGCCTTTGTACTACCAATAATACTGTGACTATCAAAAGGAATGAGAGTGTGTGTGAGCGTGTGAGAGCGCAAGAGAGAGGAAGAGAGAGCAGGAGGTCACGATCCTCAGTGTGCGTACAAATCTGTGTTCGTTCATATGAACGTGTGCGTGTACATGTGTATGTGGAAGGGGGCAAGAGTGAAACAAAATAAAGACGGTGGTGTGGATATGCTGTGTGTGCGTGTATGAGCGTGTGTGGGTGTGCGAGAGAGAGAGAGAGAGAGAGAGAGAGAGAGAGAGATGATGCAGGACACACATTGTGTCATAAAATTGCCCATTAGTACTTACCCAGGAATTACTAATGCTCCATTTAGGAAGGCAACGTGAATAGGCAATAAGTAGGGCTAGTTTTGATTACTTTCAGTGATACAAACCCCAATTCCAATGAAGTTGTGTAAAATCCCAATAAAAACAGAATGCAATCATTTGCAAATCTCATAAACCCACATTTTATTCACAATAGAACATAGACAACATATCTGATGTTCAAAGTGAGTCATTTTACCATTTCATGAAAAATATTAGCTCATTTTGAATTTGATGGCGGCAACACATCTCAAAAAAGTTGGGACAGGGGCAACAAAAGGCTGGAAAAGTAAAAGGTATTAAAAAAAAACAGCTGGCGGAGCATTTTACATCTAATTAGGTTAATTAGCAACAGGTCAGTAACATGACTGGGTATAAAAAGAGCATTTTAGTGAGGCAGAGTCTTTAAGGAGTAAAGATGGGCAGAGGCTCACCAATCTGCGAAAAACTGAGTCTAAAAACTGCGGAACAATTTCAGAAAAATGTTCCTCAATGTAAAATTGTGAATATTTTGAATATCCCAACATCTACAGTACAGCATATCATCAAAAGATTCAGAGAATCTGGAGAAATCTCTGAGCGCAAGGGACAAGGCCGAAGGTCAGTACTGGATGCTTGTGATCTTTCGGGCCCTCAGGCGGCACTGCATTAAAAACAGGCATAATTCTGCACTGGAATTCACTGCAAGGGCTCAGGAACACTTCCAGAAATCATTGTCTGTGAACACAGTTCGCGGTGCAAACTACTAATGCAAGCTAAAGCTATACAATGCAAAGGAGACGCCATGTGAACACGATCCAGAAATGCCGCCGTCTTCTCTGGGCCAAAGCTCATTTAAAATGGACTGAGGCAAAATGGAAAACAGTTCTGTGGTTAGATGAATAAAAATTTGAAATTCTTATTGGAAACCACGGACGCCGTGTCGTGCGGACGAAAGAGGAGGGGGACCATCCAGCTTGTTATCAGTGCACAGTTCAAAAGCTTGCACCTCTGATGGTATGGGGTTGCATCAGTGCCTATGGCATGGGCAGCTTACACATCTGGATAGGAATTATCAATGCTGAAAAGTATATAGAGGTTTTACAACAATGTCTCTGTCAGTGAAGGCCTTGCATATTTAAGCAAGACAATGCTAACCCACATACTGCATCCATCACAACAGCATGGGTTCGCTGTAGAAGAGTCTGGATGCTGAAATGGTCTGCCTGCAGTCCAGACCTTTCACCAATAGAAAACATTTGGCACATCATAAAACAAAAAATCTGCCTTAGAAGACCCAGGACTGCTGAACAACTAGAATCCTAAATCAGACAAGAGCGGGACAACATCCCTCTTCCAAAACTCCGGCAATTGGTCTCCTCACTTCCCAGACATTTACAGACTGTTGTTAAAAGAGGGTATGCTACACAATGTTAAACATGGCCCTGTCCCAACTTTTTTGAGATGTGCTGCTGCCATCAAATTCAAAATGAGCTAATATTTGTCATGAAATAGTAACATGTCTCACTTTCAACATCTGATATGTTGTCCATGTTCTATTGTGAATAAAATATGGGTTTATGAGATTTGCAAATCATTGCATTCTGTTTTTATTCACGTTTTACACAACGTTCCAACTTCATTGGAATTGGGGTTTATAGAAGAGGCTCAAAGTCAGCAAAAACTGCAAATTAGTGATAGCGCTCTTGGTAAACAGGGCACGAACTAGGAGTCAAATAATCAAACCAAGTAGGTATGCGCAGAGAAACATGCTTCATCAGAACCGCTCGACGGTCTAAAATGAATCTCCAGCTTCTCCACAAAGAGGCTTTCTAAAAAAAAAAAAAAAAAATCGCAGAGTGAAGGGGACCAGAAAACTGGGACGCAAATAGTGAAACGGGGAAATGAGACTGAGAAGGAATTTTCAGCCAACAGATCCACCGAAAGCATCTGCATGTGAAATTCGCGCTGAAAACAACGGTGACAGTTCTGTCCTTTCCCAGATCATCAAACAAAACATGTCAAGATGCAACTGACTCTTAACTTTCAGGGTGATGAAAGCACGATCTTCAAATGAATGCCATTTAAAATTAGTTTACTTTCCCTCATGGGCATGAGAAAGATGTTTGAAGAGAGAAGACAGAAGACTATTCAGAGTTGGGCAGCAAAAAGAATAGATTGGGAAAATTACTTTTATAATCAACAAAAGTCTATTTAGGTCACCACAAGAAGCAGGCAACTTCACAGTGCATACCACTGTGACACTCCACTTTCGGTTTACTGTTATTCTGCTAGACCTACTGTATCTAGTGATTCACTGGGTCATTAACCATATAATTTAATTTAAACTGATGTCATTAGGAATCGCTATCGGTGAAACTGCTCGTCTTTTTGAGAGCAGGTCAGGATGTGATAGGAATTCAAAACCCTTAGTCTAAATTGATACATATTCAAAAGACAAATTTAGATCACAAAACATGGATGGATGCTAATCCAAAAAAAAAAAAAAAAAAAAACACGATTATGCAATCATTGTTGAAGTAATGAAAATATCATAGATACAGTGAGAGCTCCAAGTATTTGGTTAGTGAAACAAGTTTAAAGGTATGCATTACTTATTTGTTTGCCTTGGCAAGTGAGTGAATAGCCCCAGATTTAGGCCAACAAAGTCTGCCCTTTCATCCAGATGAATGTCACATCCAGAGCACTCTGTAGGAATTAAAGCCCTTTCATAATGGTGTCTGTCCAAAAACTTATGGACACTGTGAAACCACCAAAGACTGAAAAGCAGCACATTTTTCCAGTCGAATGATACTGTAGCTGTACTCGCAACCAGAGCCTCACAGCTTGATGAGATGAGATGTTATGACTGGTGACGTGGCGATGAATCAAAGCCCCCTGATGATTCCCAAGCGTGATGTGAATGAATACTCTCATGTGCCTCCCACCTCATGTGCTTCGCAACCGGAGTGAAGCCATATCGCAAGCTAGTTTGTGTGGGTGTGTGCGCGCGCGTGAGCGTGTGTGCGTGCTGTGCATTAGAGCTGCAACAACCAGCTGATTAATCAATTTCTCATCAGCATTCAAATTAATCACCAACCATTTTGACAATCGACTAATCAGTTCAAGCATTTTTTTTTTTTGAAAAAAGAAGTTACAATTCTCAGATTTCAGCTTCTCGACGGTGAATATTTTCTGATGTCTGCACTTCTCCTTGACAGTGAACTGAATATCTTTGGATTGTAGACAAAACAGGACATTTGAGGACATCATTTTCAGCTTTTGGTAACAACAATTTCACCATTTTCCGACATTGTACAGGCCTAGTGAATGATCGATCAATCGAAAAACCAATCAATTGATCAATCAACCATGAGTATAATAGTTAATTGCAGCCGTACTGTACATGCTTGCAAATGCGTGTCCCCGTGTACACGTGAGGATGAAAGTGTTATTGCTTGTCTGTGGGTCGCTTATATTCTAAGACTGTGCTTTGTGGCTGTGCGCGTGTGGATGCATGAAGATATGTCTGTAAAAGTGCGTGTATGCTTGTGTTCTCCAACATGACACTCCGGAGCACAGACAGCGGACAAAAACTCATTGTGGAGGGCATGTCGATATCCTGCAAGTACAGAACAATAAACTTTAGGAATTACAGTCCAGTAATATCATGTTTTTAGGAATAGATAAGTATGTGATTGTCTTAGTCTTAAATGAAAACATATTCAATATGCGTTAGAACTTCATTAGCATGAAGAAGTCACATTAACTTTAGCAGAGGGTTCTGCCCTAGAGGTGTTCCCTAGAAGGAGCCCAGCAACAAAAATACCAAACGACGACAAAAAGCAGGGAGTGTAATATATTTCCCATTCAAATCTGAATCACTGACACAACCATGCATGCCAATCAGAACTTATCATAAGAACAATGCAGGTTGTGTGTATAGGTGACAATTCATCGCTACTCTTTGGTATAGTTCTTAATTATCAAATAGCGACTGGGCGAGAGTGACAAGAGAACTATTTTATCCAGAAAGCCACCATTCGCTCAGGCTGATGGCTGTACTTGTGAGGTTGGTGTGGGTCTGAAGACTTTACAGTCCAATTAACATTGTACCTCACAGTCCAATTACCCGGCCTACATCAAACTCGCTGTATGGCATATTTACTTGCCCTTTTTGGGAGGTAGGGGGTTTAAACTTGACTCCGCTCGACCCAGAGTGCGTGTACTGCATTTCAGACGTCTGCTTGGTTTTTGGAAACGATCACTTTCTTATCGTAAAGATTTTGAATTCTGCTGCCATTTCTTTCAGCAAAGGGCAGATCTTCTGATTCCCTCCAGCGTCCAACAGAACTAAATCAATCAGGCGCAAGCAGCAACCAAAAACAAAACTCACCTTGCGTATGAGGAGATTACAAAAAGTTAAGCAGCACAAGTGAGTGAGCTTGACTGTCCTATAACAGACCACCACATTATTCTTCAGTTGTCGCTCTCTGATAAGGGTACTCTTAATGATGCTAATGTTGTCAGTTGCAGAATTGGCTGCTGTCATGTAGGCTCTGACTTGAGTTTCCTGCCTGAAGTAGTTTCACTTATTAACCCTTAGAGCACTGAAATAAATAAAAAAAATTTGTAAATTTAATGATCTTGTACAGTTGAAAACCTATCATGTGGCCACCTATCAAGTTGCCACATGATAGGTTTTCAACAGCTTTGATTTTGATATCTCACATCATTGAGTAACAATAAATTCATTTAGCACTCTAAGGGTTAATGTCTCACTGATAGATCTCATTTTGGAGTTGCTGAGAGTTAATTCACATTTATAAACAGGACAATCCCACAATGCACAGCGAACATTTAGTGTGATATTTTAAAGGAACGGTTTGAGGGAGCTCAATTATGGCACTTGGCAGTAAAATCGCAATTAATTTGATCCTATATACAAATTGAAACTCAAACCACACAAGCAGGAAAGCTACAGCCAACACAACCAAATGAGTCTACACGAAATTGATACTTTACATTACTTTTAATATTAAGTTATACCATTTTCAAAAATGTATGAGGGTTTTACATTGTCAAACAGGTGGTGTTTGCTCATGCTACTGTTAATTGCGGGTCATTAACCCTTAGAGTGCTAAATGCAACTATTGTTGCTCAATGACGTAAGATATCAAAATCAAAGCTGATAAAAACCTATCATGTGGTGATTTAAACAAGTCGCCACATGATAGGTTTTCAACAGTACAAGATAATTTTATTAATTAGCTTAATTAATTTTTTTTGAAAATTTATTTCACCGCTCAGGGTTTATATACTATTTCCCTCTTCTGGATTATACAGCTATAGTACAAGACACTGCGCTTCAGCGAGGTCTATTCAGTCAAGCCACGCGCATACAAGCATATGGGGAGAAACACAGCTTGGTGAAAAGAGAGACTCCATTAAGAATGTACAGACATATGTTAACTGCTTACAAGCATGTCACACTAATTAAACACAGCGCAGTTAAGGACATGCTCAGTTTAATCTCGGAGACGGCCCAGAGTGCGTGTTCATTCACTCTACGGGTGATAAACATCTCAGTGTTTTTTTTAACATTAACACTGAAGTGACATTTCAGCTGGTCTATTTCACTTCTCATGCATTTGTCACAGTGAAAATGACAATAACAAGCTTCTATGCAAGAATGTTGGCTCTATACAAAAAAGAAAAGCAGACAAACAGTGTGGTATTGAGCCTGTTTAACTCCACTGAGATTTTAAATGATTTATTCTCAAAGCAATAAAGGTCTTCTACCGCTCACTAAAGGATTTGGGCATTGGACCTTTGGAGACCTTAATTATTACATAATTATCATGAAAACCACAATTTACCCCTTCAGCGAGGTGATAGATTAAAGGCCAGCAAATAACAAGGGAATTTTAAGTGAATATCCACGCAGGACCGCCACACCACGACTATCATTTAGAACCTGTGTTTAGAAAAGGCACACCGCACATCAAGTGGTTTTGTGAATTTGAAGTTAAAAAAAAACAACAAAAAAAAAATCTAAATAACAAAGGGACAGTACAGAGCACTTAAGCTTAATGTTCTACAGGCTACTAGTATTCTCATCGGGAGTATGTAAACACATTCACTCTGTCAGATTCAAATGGTGATAAGTAGGCCCTCCACTGCCCAGATTGCAACAATGTCCCAGAATGCCCCTGTAAACATGTTTTATAGACCTGCTGCCGACACTGCGGGGTGGGGGTTGATAAAATCAGGGAAGGAATAGCTTTCAGCCACATTAAATGTTCACAGTTTTCAAAGCCAGAGCCAACTGCTGCTCAAATACATTACGGACCAAAGTCACGGCAAGGCCGAAATCGCTCCGTGGCCATAGCCGATTCTTTTTACAGCCTCATATCTGGCACTTACCTGTTCTGCACTGCGTCTGAGAAAAAGCTATGGAGATGGTGGGTAATAGCGAGAGCTCGCAGAAACACAGACACGGACAGGCTACCATCGGGGCCACGGCAGAGTTTATTTAAGGATTAGATTAAAACAGCCTGAGCAGAAGGAAGTGGCCCGAATTAAAAACTTTAATGATAAATTACGACCCTTTAATACCCCTTTAACACAGCCAAGTGAGGTCTCTGCTTCCATCAGTTGAGTAAATAAAGCACAGACAGAGCTGGAATTTAATTTCCCCGGCCGCTCCTCATTCGGTTTCTCCTTTACCTGTGGGCACAGCGAAGTCTGGCCACAGCAACCTTCAGTCAGCCACCACTGAAGATCGTAGATTAGTATGCATTCATGTGAGCGAGCTAAGAAGGATGCCATTTACCAGAGGACTGCCTGTACCTCACATGTCCAGTGGGGGCAGTAGAGAGGGATTCAGAAGTTGTTGGGGATAGAAATCCAGCTCCTCTCTCTCTCTCTCTCTCTCTCTCAGCTAAAGCCCTTGCACACACCATATTTAATTTTTCTCCAACAAATCCCATTCATTGTGAAGTACCTTTTGGTCATTTTCATTCATTAATGTTAAAGATTTGAATTTTTTTTACCCTTGTTTATGTACAGTACCTCTTTATGTTTGAGTTGGGCTTGTATCCACTTGGGACAGTGCAGACAGTGCTTTATTTCTGGAATGTTCTGACCAAGCCTCCTATTGAATGCACTGTATCACAAACAGCTTTTCTATTGGTACATAAATGTGATGTACGGAGCTAAATAGATCTAATCTCAGGCGGCATGGTGGCATAGTTATGTACGAATCACGGCATCCACAAAGGAAGAAGGTTGTGGGTTTAAATTCAGGGCTTTCTGCATGGAATTTGTATGTTCTCCCTGCGTGTTAGCGGTTTTTTTTCCAAGATAATCAGGTTTTCCTGCCACAGCCTGAAGACATTCATATGAGGAGCCTCTGAACTGCCCATTAGTGGGAGCATGTTAGTATAATGCGTGCGGTACCTGCGATGGAAGGTCAAACTGTCCATGTAGTGTTTCTGCCAGGAATAAGCAGGTTACATGATGAATGTATGGAAAGACATTAAACCTTTATGATGAAATGACTACTATTGTCCTCTTGTCCATGGTAGATGTCTCATGGGCAGTCACATCAAAATGGCCTCCACATGTCTTCTGCACTCCCCAGCAATTGGTTTGGTTGGCACGAGTGTCTGGTTCTCAGTCTGCCCTTCAATTTGGCCACTGGCACTTAAGCACACAGGAAATAAAAGGGTCTATTCATCTCTCTTATGTAACTGCACAGAAACAACCCCAATGCTAATACATCCATTGTATATGCGACTCCGCATCTGCAGCCTAATTAACCATATCGCCTGTACTTCCGCCACTGCCGCGACCACCACATAATAATCCTGTCCCATGGTAAGGCGCTCTCACTCGCTCTCTCCCCCTCTGTCCTCACCTTGAAAGCAGAATCACATGACAGGGAACAAAAAGATTTTCAATGTTCCCCCTCTAGTTCCTTCACACGGTGTAGGGATTTTTCAAGACTCTCTTTGAATTTCAACCACTTCTGTGGTACATCGCGACAGTTCCATGTATTCACAGTAGAGGGGAAAAAAATGGGTTCAGGAGAAAAGAGAGAGCTGACATTTAGCACTGCACCAACGGAACATAGCGTTCTTCAACTGGCGAGTAGTGTCCCCGTGTTGTAAAACTGCTGAAAAAATAGTAACACTAAATAGCACAAAGACTCAGTGTTTAGCTGCCATTCCGACTGTCGGTTCCAGTTAGCACGAACAGAGGGTGAGAGAGTGAACCGATTTTGACATTGGACTTGTTCCAAGCAGGAAACAAAAGAGCAGAAATCGAGAGAAGGGAACCCTCTGGTAAGTTACGCACAAGCGAGTTTGCCAGTGCGTCGCAGTTAACGGGAAGTTTCCTTAAAGCACTAAATGACAGCAAGTCTCAGACATGCACCCACAGCTCTGGGTCCATGAGATTCAACCATTCAGTGCGCCGTCACTCACAGTTCCTGGTACCCCATTATGCTGTGGTTCCCAGCTATTCCACGCCATTTCTTTGAGACACTTAATTTAAAAAAAAATCCCAACTATGTGTTTAAGTGGACAAAAACGATCATTATTTCAAGCTACTGGGTAGCTAATGTAATTGCAGCAATAACGGTCAGCCAAACCTTAGTGACCGATTCTTAACCTCTGGGAAACAAGCCAAGTGTTATACTTCTCCGGTATTGGAGAGATGGCATTGACCCGCCAGGAAAACGATCACACGCCTAATTTCAAGGAAAAATTTGTCCACTCACAGCAATAATCATCCAGTATAATCCATTGTAACCTGTGGAGATAATTCAGCTTTGAGGCACCAGATTGCATGCGCTCTGGAAAATGCAACGGCAGCATTCAGCTTCAATTTTCATTTTTATATGGCCAGATTACCGCCGACAAATCGGCACACACATTGGAATGATGCGCCACAATTCACGAATTATACAGCCCATAGACACTCCTTACATAATCAAAACAGCACAATGAAGGTGTGCGAAGGGACACACGATGCATCTGTCAAAAAACCAATTTACAGCTCCCCGAAGACACTTATTTGTCTTTTTGGTTCTGTAACCTTACAACAGAGGGTTGTTTTCCTTTGTGCATAAGCAAATAAGGCCAGTGAATTTATGGTGACAGAAAATGCGCTAATGAAATGGCACCGCGTGTCGCATGCTTTGCATGGAAGCCAGGCACCCTTAGGAACAGAAGGGGAGAGCCAGGTTTCTCCATCCTTCAATGCATTTGTCTTTGTCCCTTTTTTCCCTTTTCTAATTTTCCCGAGGACGGACGTGCTTGGCGTGTGACATTGATTTCCATCAGAGCTTGGAAATAACCCCCGCCGTTGCCGGGGCAACTCGCATTTACCTTTGCGTTTTTGCATATTGCTGCGAAATTTCCATCAGCGACAGGCAGCTCGGCTCATAAACAGCAGCGACGGATAACAAATGCGATCAGGTGAAGCGGCGCTCGCGGGCCAGGAGAGACTGATGAGCTTGCCAGGCGGGAGCAGAGCAGCATCCTGGCACAGAGGCGCACGCGCCGTTATTGATTGCTCCTCGTCTGGTGCCGGGGACGGAGTGGGAGGAACAATAAATACCAGTGCCCTGACACCAATGGACTCCCGCAGCTTAATTAACAGGTAGACGAGCCGCACTGAAAGTGGTAGAGAAAATCGCTATTTGCAGGATTTCGCGGGAATGGTCTTTTGAAAAAGCTAAACAAAATGATCACGGTCCATAGCGACAAGTGTATGTTGAGAGAAGTTCAGGAGGTTCATGGGCCATCTATTTCAGCCTCAGTTTAAAAGATAAAGATTCTGAAAAAATAATAACATAATACACCTGCGTAGAAATCTATCAAAGGTTTCTCTGCCTCTCTGAAGCAGCTGCCAGTTAAACTACAAGGCTCCCTTTGATGAATGCAGTGGGGGACCTCTGGCTATTGTGGCGATCAGTGGGAAAGAGCCCGTCCAGCGGAACTGGCAAAGTGGCACTGTGGCACGGATGACACGGGTACGCCTGCGCACTCGAGTGTGTAGGATCCAGTAAGACCTCGCCACAACTTCTCCTTGTATCAACACCGCAGTCAAAGTGCAGCCGAGGAGAAAATTAATTTCTTATTACCTGATTATATTATTAGGTTTCGCTTCGAGTGTCTTAAATATTCCACATTCAGCATTTCATCTGGCAGGTCGCCGCCGGAACCGTAATAGCCCGAACGGCGCTCCCTGTCCCCAAGAATGAAGACTGGCGTTGGCAATATGCCGGCAGAAAGCAATTTTCTCCGGTACTCTTCTCTTTCCTCAGACGAGACACCCCCGGTTTGATGCCCATTTGCAATCGTCCGGGAGTCACGGGTGAGTGGAGCACAGCTCTGCAAAAGCCTTCGAATGAACGAAATTCAACTGAATACGTACAACAGCCCTTAAATACACTTTCATCCCTCCTCGTGCCTTTGAACGTGGTTTCAAGAGGAATCACAACAACCAGAACCCAAGCTCACATTTTGAGTAAATTCAGAGGTTAAGAAGCTTTGTGCTGAAATACTATCCAGAGCTCGATTTTTGTTTGTTTGCTTGTTTGAAGGTTCCGGAAGAGTGCATATAGTATTTAACTCTTGGTGAACATTGTGCCCTTTGCCCACAATATCAGATTCGTGGAATGAGTAAACAACATTTTTTATTACTAAATGCATGAGGGCCACAAATCAAAACTTGGTACATGTTTTCTCTCTGGAGGGCATTGTTATTATTTCACCCTTCCCCCATAAACAAATCTCTGTGCTCAGTGACCAAGTCTTGGGAAAGGGCAAATTTGCATAATATCCACGAGCGGAGAAAATCTGATAATATAAATGTAAATAAGGTTAGCTTAAGTCGTGTTTTCCTCAAGAAAAAAAAAAATGATAGAAGGAGTGAAAAGCAGATGGAGTGGCGCCATGGTCCGACGACAGACAGGATCATAATATTCTGAAAGTTTGAGGGGTCAAATGGAAAGCCTACTCCATGGTTAGCCTTGAGGCGTGTAATAACACATAGGAACACAGGGGGGCAGTGTTTCTACAGTTCTGCAGTATTTTGACTTAGATTGTCCTGACGTTAAAGGGGCAGCATCACGACATGCCCATGCACGACTCTTAGCTCCAATACTGAAATCGTTACCCTTGCGTTAGCAATTGATGGAAAGAATTTTGAGTATCCTCCAGTATTGAGCGTTATCGTTGTAATCCTTGCACTATAGAATACTTCAGCGATTCTGTCATTTCGATTGATTATTGTCGCATAGTTTTGAGATATTATCTTTGTTTCGGAGTCCAAACGTGTTCAAGAACAGTAATTCTTCGTACATAATTTTGTGCTCTCATAAGTTCATTTATCAGATGGTGAGCTATTGCATAACAAGACTCTGGTTTGAGTTTTTACTTTTTCATGGTTTTGACGTTACGTAGTACCACAATGGCAATTTTATTTTCCTTTACACCAGCAAAACCAATTGCCTTGTCATGCTTTTTTTAGAGCTATTGCTCTCTCACTTGCCAGAGATCACAATTTCCTTACAGTAATAATATCTTTCATTGTTTTAGCTTTGCAAGGAAGTAAGCTAAATCAGCAAATTTTTCGGCAATAAAAATAATTTTACCTGTGTTGTCTCCTCTGGAATCCTTTCCTCATTTGGCGCCATTGATTTGAAGTAAATCTGTATGGGTCATTCCATATGAAATCAACCAAATTCCAGGAATTTCCCAGTGTCATGGTCACGGATTTCTTTCAAATTTTAATAGAATGTTGTATATGGGGCCAATTGAAGAAATACCAAGTTTTAGCTCAATACCCCCAGCGGTTTTCATTTTCTGGGGGGTCAAAAACTGGGTGTGGCACCCTCAGATGCGGCAAAATGAATTATAGCCATTTTCATGGGGCCATAATTCAAAAACTAATGCAGATATGGACTTCATTTTTTCAGGAATTATTAATCTTCCTTAAGTAAACAATTTACAAATAAAAGGAACAAAATTAACCCATTCATGTCTATGCTGTCATCATTCAAAAACATGCAGAACCCTAAATTTGGCACATTTCAGGTGGCCCTTTCACCCGAACAGAATGAGAAATCTCAGAATGTTATGTCTCTTAGTGTAAGTGCACATACTCAGGTCTCCATTGGAACATTGATATCTTGTATATATTTTGCAGTTGTTCTGTGGTGGGGGCAATTGTGACCACCTGTCTTGGGGGTATCCCATTTTCGGGCCGTTTTTTCTCAATGGGAATATCCTCCGATTTTCGTGGGACCTATATCATTAAAAAGCTCTTTGTCTGTGCTTTCACCACAAACAAGTTTTAAAGTGGTCTCTCAATTGCTTCGTTATTAAAATTGTATCCAAAAGTTGCACTTTTTATGGTGTTTGTGCACAGTTTGTACCGTTTTCATACATATTCATGTACAAAATCAGCACATTTCAGAAGACATTGCAATCTCTACTGAAAATTTTAGGTTTTTACTGTGTCACTCATTAGACGGCACCACGACCTGATGCTCTAATCTGGGGGTAGCACCCACTAATTAAAGCACATGGCCTCAAGAGACATTATGGCTTCAACTTCCAATCCTCCTCTTGATCCACTCTCCTGTACTGTTGGAAAAGTCAGCAGGTCTACAGATGACTGTCATCGAAAGACATATAATGCAAGGTAAGTTTCTTACAAATGAGGTACCCTGGTCTTAAATGCTTTTTATGCACTTTCCATGGATCAAGACAACTCATTTTATTAAAAGCCAAGGAATATTTGTGCAAGAACACCTGCTCGTGATGATGGCAAACCGATGCAGTCTCTGTCTCGAGTTCACTTTGCGGAAGATGCTCATCAACTCCAGTGTCTTTGAACCTCAATAAAGTGACTCCAATGACTCTTGCAATTAGGAGTTCTTTTAGCCCAGGATCAAAGGCAGAAAGCATTTTCAGTTGAAGTTTTCTGAAAATCAAAAGGAAAGCGGTTGAGGAAAGACCACTTTCTGATCATCAGCTCAGTTGTTTAGGTCTGCAGTCCATAGGGGTGGGTATCAACGTAATTTGTGAACTGTATAAGGCCTAAATGTGGCTGCACGTACTTCCACTTTCACCGGGTACCTCATTTGTAAGAAACTTACCTTGCATTGTATGTCTTTCGATGACAGTCACCTGTAGACCTGCTGACTTTTCCAACAGTACAGGGGAGTGGATCAAGAGGAGGATTGGAAGTTGAAGACATAATGTCTCTTGAGGCCATGTGCTTTAATTAGTGGGTGCTGCCCCCAAATTAGAACATCGGGTCGTGGTACCATCTAATGAGTGACACAGTAAATAACTAAAATTTTCAGTAGAGATTGCAATGTCTTCTGAAATGTGCTGATTTTGTACATGAATATGTATGAAAACAGTACAAACACACTGTGCACAAACACCATAAAAAGTGCAACATTTGGATACAATTTTAATAATGAAGCAATTGAGAAACCACTTTAAAACTTGTTTGTGGTGAAAGCACAGACAAAGAGCTTTCTAATGATATAGGTCCCATAAAAATCGGAGGATACTCCCACTGAGAAAAAACAGCATGAAAATGGGTTACCCCCAAGACAGGGGGTCACAATTGCCCCCACCACAGAACAACTGCAAAATATATAGAAGATATCAATGTTCCAATGGAGACCTGAGTATGTGCACTTACACTAAGAGACATAACATTTTGAGATTTCTCATTCTGTTCGGGTTAAAGGGCCACCTGAAATGTGCCAAATTTTGGGTTCTGCCCGTTTATGAACGACAGCATAGACATGAATGGGTTAACTTTTTTCCTTTTACTTGTAAATTGTTTACTTAAGGAAGGTTAATAATTCCTGAAAAAATGAAGTCCATATCTGTTTTAGTTTTTGAGTTATGGCCCCATTAAAATGGCTATAATTCATTTTGCCGCATCTGAGGGTGCCACGCCCACTTTTTTGACCCTTCAGAAAATGAAAACCGTTGGGGGTATTGAGCTAAAACTTGGTATTTCTTCATTTGGCTCCAAGTACAACCTTCCACCAAAATTTAAGGGAAATCCAAGACCATGACGCTGGGAGCCCCAGTTGATTTCATATGGAATGACCCGTATGGTTGTCATATTATTCTCGAAAGCAAAAGCTGAACCACAACATCCTCTCCACTACACTTTTCAAAACACCCGAAAAATTCTCCCGGTAAACCCTTGAATTTACAACCCCAATTCCGAAATAGTTGGGACGAAGTGTAAATTATGAATAAAAATGCACTGACTTTCTGATCACAAGCCAATGTTATTTTCAATAGAACATAGATAACATTTCAAATGTTGAAACAGACATTTTACATTTTTATCCACAAAATGAGCTTATTTCAAATTTTCTGGCTGCAACAGGTCTCAAAAAACTTGGGACACAGGCAAAAAAGGGCAGAAAAAGCCATTAATATATAAGAGAATCAGCTGAAAGAACATTTAGCAAGTAATTAAGTTAACTGGCATCAGGTGCGTAACATGATTGGCTATAAAAGGGATGTCTAAGAGAGGCTGAGTCTCTCAGAAATAAAGATGGCCAGAGGCTCTCCAACCTGTGAGGGCTTGTGAAAAAATTGTGGAATACTTTAAAAACAATGTTCCTCAACGTCAAATTGCAAAGGCTTTGAAGGTCTCATCATCGACAATGCATAACATCAAAAGATTCAGAGAAACTGGAAAAATCTCTGTGTGTAAGGGACAAGGCCGAAGACCTTTACTGGATGCCCGTGATCTTCGGGCTCTCAGACGCCACTGCATCACTCACCAGCATGATTCTGTCATTGACATTACTAAATGGGCCCAGGAATACTTCAAGAAACCACTGTCTGTAAACACAGTCCGCCGTGCCATCCACAGATGCCACCTAAAACTCGATCATGCAAAAAGGAAGCCATTGTTGAGCATGATCCAGAAGCGCTGCTGTGTTCTGTGGGCCAAGGCTCATTTAAAATGGACTGTAGCAAAGTGGCAAAGTGTCCTGTGGTCAGACGAGTCCAAATTTGATATTCTTGTTGGAAATCATGGGCGTCGTGTCCTCCGGGCTAGAGAGGAGAAAGACCACCCCTCCTGTTATCAGCGTTCAGTTCAAAAGCCGGCATCTCTGATGGCATGGGGATGCATTAGTGCATATGGTGTGGGACACTTGCACTTGCACTTGTTTTAAAAAGCACCATGAATGCTGAAAGGTATATAAAGGTTTTAGAGCAACATATGCTCCCCTCCAGACGACATCTATTCCAGGGAAGGCCTTGCGTATTTCACCAGGACAATGCAAAACCACATACTGCAGCTATTACAACAGCATGGCTTCATAGTAGAAGAGTCCGTGTGCTGAACTGGCCCGCCTGCAGTCCTGATCTTTCACCGATTGAGAACATTTGGCGCATAATTAAACGAAAAGTCCATCAAAGGGGACCCAAAACTCTCCAGCAGCTGGAAGCCCGCATTAAAAACAAGAGTGGGATCAAATTCCAATGGCTAAACTCAAGAAACTTGTCTCCTCAATGCCCAGACACCTCCACTCTGTGTTAAAAAGAAGAGGGGATGCTACACCATGGTGAACAAGCCCCTGTCCCAACTTTCTTGAGACCTGTAGCAGCCATCAAATTTGAAATGAGCTCATTTTGTGGATAAAATTTCTGTTTCAACATTTGCCATGTTATCTCTGTTCTATTGTGAATAAAATACTGGCTGGTGTGATTTGAAAGTCATTGCGTTTTGATTTTATTCACAATTTACACTTTGTCCCAACTATTTCAGAATTGGGGTTGTATTTTCTTAAATTTCACGCATGAACATGTCATGACTGTGCCCCTTTAAACACTCACTCTCTCACAATGCTCATCAATCCATTGGGACAGTCTAATCCAAATACTGGTTCACGGAGTAGATCTGAACTAGTGGTTGCTTCAACTATTACCTTGCATTGGCTTGCAGACTGATGAATGCTAATATGCACAATAAAACAATATAAAATTTAAAAAAATGGCCAGAAAGAATGAAAAAAGTTTACATTACTGACCAAAGTCAAGTAAACCCAAGAATTCTCAAGTTTACCCAATGTGGTGGTTTCTTATGGATTCAATCCATGCCGATCTTTATCCAAGACTGGGAAATAAATATTTTTAAGTTACATATTTTAAGGTAAGCACGGCTTAATTCATCATCTTATAGAGGACATATAATGAAAAACTGTTTTCCAGAGCTTGTGCACATACATTTTGGTATCTGAAGAGCATACCGACCCACAAACTGTGAAATAAGACAACCCAGTAACCCAGTCAGTTTATTTGTGGGCTGCCTTTTTCATAAAACATTGCCTCCGGCATGCCACGCAGATTTGGCTCCCCTTCATACGTCACATGCAGGCTCATGAGAATTTTTCCGCCCCTCATCTTAATATCTCCACTCACGGCTCGAGTGCAGCCTTCAAGAAAGTGCCCCATTTTTTCCACAAGTGCTGGACCTGCAGGCATTATGCTCTTGCGAAGAGCGAAGCGCAGTACTGCGCCATTGTTGACTACAAAGACCAGCATACCTCACTACATAAGCTCCCTGCCTAAGAGGACAGAGGAACCGAGTATTTTGATGGCAAAATCTCAGCTTCAATCGGCAAAAACCTATAGGTGTGCGCCATCTGCTTTTTTTTGGACTACGACCCCATTTCCAAAAAGGTTGGGACACTGTATAAAATGTAAATAAAAACAGAATGCAATGATTTGCCAATCACTTTAACCCAATATTTTATTGAAAATAGTACCAAGACAACGTCAAATTTTGAAACTGCTGTTTTTTTAAAGAAATAAGAGCTCATTTTGAATCTGATGCCAGCAATATGTTTCAACGAAGTTGTGACAGTGGCAAACAAAAGACTTTAGAAGATGTTTGAGGAATAATTTAAAAAAAAAAAATACACCTAGTGGAACGCCTCACAGATAATTTGTTCAATTGGCAACAGGTCAGTACCATGACTGATTATAAAAAGTCTTTCAGAAGTAAAGATGGCAAGGGCTTCACTGTTCTGCAAAAAAAAAAAAAAAAACTGCATGGGCTAATGTTCAATAATTTAAGAATAACATTTCTCAACATAAAACTTAAGAGAATTAAGGGTTTTCATCCTCTATGGTACATGATATCATTGACAGATTCAGAAAACAGTCATTGTACACAAGGGACAAGGCCAAAAACCAGTCTTGAATGGCCATGATCTTCAGGCCCTTAGGCGGCACTGCATTAAAAACAGACAGGATTCTGTAGTTGATATGACTGCATGGGCTCAGGAACACTTCTGTAAGCCACTGCCAGTGAACTCAATTTGTCGCTGCATTGACAAATGCAAGTTAAAACTATGCCCAGTAAAGATTAAACCATAGACAAACCAGATCCAGAAATGCTGCCACCTTCTCTGGGTCTGAGCTACTTTAAGATGGACTCAGGTGAAGTGGAAAACTGCCCTTTGGTCTGACCAATCAAAATGTGAAATTATTTTTGGAAATCATGAATGCCATGTCCTCCGGGCTGAAGAGGAGAGAGACCATCCGGCTTTTTATCAATGGACACAGTTCAAAGGCAAGCATCCATGATAGTATGAGGGTGCATTATTGCAGATGGCATTGGTAACTTGCACACCTGTGAAGACACTATTAATGCTAAATGATATACACAGATTTTGGAGCAATATATACTGCCATCCTGATGTCTTTTGCAGGAAAGGCCTTGCTCATTTCCCCAGGACAATGCCAAAGACCATATTCTACATGCATTACCAGAACATGGCTCAATAATAAGAGTCTCTGGGTGCTAAACTGGTCTGCCTGCAGTCCAGACCTGTCACCCAGTGAAAACATTTAGCACATTATGAAACAAAAAATATGACAAGACAGGCCACGGAGTGTTGAGCAACTGAAATCCCAATGAAGCGAGAATGGGAAACATTTTGCTTTCAGAACTACAGCAGTTGGTGTCCTTCGTTCCCAAACATTTACAGAGTGTTGTTAAAAGAAGAGGCGATGCAACACAGAGGTAAATATGCCCCTGTTCCAACTTTTTGAAATGTGTTGCTGGCATTAAATTCAAAATTAGCTTTTTTTTTTTTTTCGAAAAACAGTCTGAACATCTGATCTGTTGTCTTTGTACCATTTTCAATTTAGAGTTGAAATGATTTGCAAATCATAGATTTTTTTTCTTTTTACATTTTACACAGCATCCCAACTTTTTTGGAAATGGGGTCGTACATGACACTACTAACTAGGGTCAGTACAATGCAGGAATGGCAACAAAATTTTTGCTTTTCGGAAGATAGAAATGGTGGCTTTGCTTTGTTTTCGAGGGCAATCTGTAGGTAGCTTGGTAAGTGTTTCCAATGTATGTTAATACTTTAACTAATGTTGCACTTGGAATGCAGTTTAATTTGTATGACTTGGGTGTCAGTGTAGCTAGTTAGTTAGCCAAGTCCCACTCAAAACTACTCAGCTAACTCGCATACACAAATTACCCTTCTTTAATCATTATCTAGTGTCTTAGCTAGCAAGCGAGCTACTAAATTGACTGAACATAGAAACCATTGCTAGTATAGCAGGAGGCCATGCGCGAGAAATGTTGATCAAAACAAATAGAATGGGTGACCGTTTTAATGGAATTCAATTGAGTAGCCTACCATTCGCAATAAATGGAACGTTAGCTAATGCTCACTACTATACAGATGCTAACCACGGATCACTCAATGTTAGAGACTGAATTCCATGTGTACAGTTAGTGGCCGGGGGAGTTCAGGGTCACGTTTTATCCCCACCCTGGGAGACAGCCCAGAAAAGGGGGATCACGTCGTGGTGCTGTCCATCCGTCCGTCCGTCCATATCGGAAGGTATTAGGCTGGTGAAATCAACTCCTCCTTCGATTTTCATCGGATATCCCAGGAACTTTTCAAACATGCTGCAGATAGACTGATAATACGCATATCGTAGTCGCAACTCCAGCGAGGGACGTTGAGCTCTCAGAGCGCTCTTGTTGCATTTGTTATACATGTGCCATTTACAGTTGCTGTAGTTTTTAGTTTTTTGACCAAAATTTCAGCTCTCAGTTCAGTTATTATCCCAGTGCATACAGCTGTAAATTAATTTTGCCTGATTCATGCTTCTTTTGGCCGGTGTGATTGGCGTAGTGCGGATGGCGCGCACTGTCCCCATGAACGTTGAGTCACTTCATACTGATTGTGGTCAAAATGGCTCCGATAATGGATCTCTTCTCTCGTCTTGGTCTGTTGCTACTTCCGGGTCCTGTAGCTAGCCAATCATTGCAACACGGTCAGTGTGACCCCGTTCGCCTTGTCACAAAATCTTCGAGATGCTTGGCTCAGCCAGGCCGCAATTGTGAAATATCGCCGTGGAAGCCACGCCAACCGCAATAAGCATGAATCACCCATTACCTGCAATTTACTGTACCAAGTAAAATGGGTAGTTCCTAACTATTCTGGGGAGTTCGCGTCACACCATCTAGGTGCCACTATGAGCTAACAAAACTGTTAAAGATGAAGCTATTAGCTTGAATTTTCGTCAATTTCTACTCAATCATTTGTGTTATGGATAATGATGAAAATAAAGTATCATCATGTGGTCATTTATGTGCATCCTTTTTACGTTTGCCATGTTTATCTGACACCATCATTCAAGCTCAAAGACCATTATTCACAGGGGAATGTATGAAAATGTTAAAGAAAAATCTAAACAATGTCTTCGTCTGTCTTAAACATGTAGACACAAAAGCCAAAATCTCCCGTTTCTTTGTTTCCGAGCCTTTTTTTTCCCCTCAATCTCTTGAGTCAAGTCCATTGTCACCAGCCTGCCTCATGGTCAGTAGGCCTAGATTCCAGTTCAAGCCTGGGTTGTGCCATGTCATGAATGAGAGCAGCAATTGTTTGGCCCAATATCAGCATAATATATGTGAATCGGGTATTTTTGCCGAGATACAGGTTGGCAGTAAAGAATCCATCCTCATACTGTATGGCTGACATACTACCAAATGGCTTTTGGCTAGCGAAAGTCGCTGACCCAAAACCTCCTGAAAAATGGTGCATTCATATGTTGTAATCCTTCAAATATGCCTTAATTAAAACCAACCATGCTTAATCACTTTAAAGAACAGTCTATGACTTTACAGTACACACTGCTTTTCCAAGAAGAAATTTGGAGAAAGAATACAGGAACGCTTCTCTGGGTTAAAAAATGTATTCGATTTGGTAAAAACAGGGTGGTCTTCAAAGTTTGGGCAGTGTGAATTCAATAAGAAAAAAATGGAGGTTTGAGGCACTCCTGATAAATATATAATAAAAAGCCTTTATTCAAACTTGGCTACACGCCAACACATTTCAACTATTGAAACGCGTTGGCATGTAGCCAAGTTTGATTAAAGGCTTTTTATATATTTATCAGGAGTGCTACAAACCTCCATTACTTTTCTTTAGAAATTTGGCTGAAATGTCAGTTTGGAAATGAAACAGACTCTTTTCTCTTGCCACTGACAAGTGCACTGGTGCACACCGGATGTTTTCACTTAACGCAGGCAACAACATCAATGGAGAAATCCGACCAAACTCGCGACTGGTCTGATCGCATGAGTTCATCCTTCACTTGAATCTAATAGATTCGTATGTTATGGCTTGTTTTATATTTTTCTTTCTACATGCCATTGTGATTCAGAACTTCCCATGACCCAGAACAACCCAACTAATAGTAATTAAACTTTGTGACAACATGTCACACTTCTTTGTGACTATAACTACCATCTTTGCCAAGCCTGCAGACATTATGTTTCCATACTCACCGTGTAGTTTAATACCTCGCTAGGTACCTACTTATTCAGTCTCTGTGTTTAGAGACTTGCCACTAGCCTGGTAATTTTGATGTCATCACTCTCCACTGATACATGGGGTGGCTCTGTTCGCTGGCCAATCAGAACAGAATCATTTCACTGAGCAAATGCCCGCTCAGAGCAGGATTTTTTTCCAGAGGGTTAGGAATGACAAGAATAAAAAATCCATTATTTCTAGGCAGTTTATCTTTTTATTATTATTATTATTATTATTATTGTTGTTATTGTTATTATTTTATAATATTATATATTTCGTGTGGCCTTCCTTTTAATGTGAGTAGAACCGAAGAATTTGGTAGAACATTCTCTACACCAACAAACACTATGCTCTGCCTCCACCTGCTGGTGCAGAAGGACAGTGCATCTCAGAAATATGGTACCCCAACAAACTTCCTCAGGCTGTACAATAGGGATGGGTCACAAATAACCCCGTGAGAACATAAGCCAAAGCGTGAGTCCACACCTTGTTTTCAAGGTAGCCTTTTAATTCACTGCTGATTGAAATGGGAGCACATAATCCTGTCGACACTACTACTCAACAGGTCTCGTGCTCCCCGATCCTGCTGTACAATATGACATTTAATGCAATTTAATTCGTAAATTTTCTAGCTTAGTCAGACTGCCGCCGATTTTCTTGAATGTATAAAACATTACAAAACGTAGTCAAAAAGTTGCATTACCTGTAATTGGCATGATTTCACTGTTTTGTCACCCTGAAAAATGAATTTGTAATTATGTCAATATAATGTGTGATCTCAGGCTTGAGACTGATTGCCCGCCAGGTCTCATAAAACGGTCGGCCTACTTAAAAACTCCGAATGAGGATGGGGAACGCGGTAAAAAAAAAAAAAAAAAAAAAAACAATGTACGATCTTTCTGCATTTAAGCTGCGTTATGAGAACCGTTGCACATTACATGTCTGTGAGGAATGAGGATAAGCGTAGAGTGAAGGCTGTGACCAGCGCCTACCCCACCACCTCGCATACCTTTGAAAAGCAGGCAAACGCATTTTGTGCGCTTCGGCAGTCCTGCCTTTCCCTCCCCCATGTGCGGTCTGAATTAACACCAGTTCTGACGTATGATTAATTATATGCGGCCCCTCCCTGCCGCCCCACATTCATATAGGCTTGGCTGGATGCCAGTGCTCCTTTTTTCCCGCCGTATGGTGGACCCCCTCACCCCAGTCGTCCACACTACCACATATCCACCACCTGCTCTTCCCCCTATAAACTAAGAACACTTCAAGAACAATTCACATCAGTTTGCACAGTTCAAAGAGCAAAACCAAGAGCAACCAGCAAAGAGATAATGTAACCACTATTCATTTGTTTTCCAGTACTACTAATGCGGTTTTACTTATTAAGAATGGTCAGATTTTCATATTGGGGATTAAGATATGGTCTTCTCTCATTTTGGTCTTTTCCCATATCAGTTTTGATTTGAAGAATACCCAATGTAAGCACATTCAAAATCAAAAGCAGGCGATCCCAAGCTATCCCCCCATGGCAGTTATAAGCACGGCACTGTTCGTTAGAAAGAAGGATCATTAGTCACAAAGCAGTGACTAAGCTTTGCTTTGTTTCAAAGCACTGATGAAAGACCACAGCCCAGATTGGCTTCATCAGTCCTCATATTTATCTCCTGGTAGAATCCACCACAGCTGGTGATGGGACAGGTTTCCCTCTTTAACCGCTTCTCTCTCCCTTTCATGACATGACGGCCAAGACGCTTGTGTTCAAGAATAAGAGTCTGTAATTTCATCCCCCCGTCACACAAAATGAGCACTTGCATGCTAATCCTGGCATGGGTTTACCTTTTACAAACCCCTGCAGCACTTTTTGCGCTCACAGAATACTGACCCCTTGTCAACACAGCCCCGCAAATCAACTCAGACGCTCTTCCTGCTTGCAGTTCGCAGGAGAACTAACATTTGTTTTCTCCAACACTCACCCACAGTGACCAAAAAAAAAACCCTAAAACATCATTGTGTTCTCTTCCTCCCCCTTTTTTTGGATTCAATCGAAATTGTGGGAGTCTTTAATCAAAATGTATCTCATTTGCATGTAGATGGTGGTCCCATCCTTCCATGCGGATGTCTGAACACATGGCAAGCTGCCAGGAGACAGGAAGAAACGAGAAGCTTGCCGTGGTGGAGGAGGGGAGTGGGGGGGGGGGGGAGACAACCCGATGGCGGGTTGCACGAGAAAACATGCAGGAGTATAACAGATGGACGAGAGGAATTAACTCAGATTGGCGACAAACGGTTAATAGCTTTGGGGGCGAACATGGCGTGTACACCGGAGAGCACGAAGTCACAGGAAGAACCCGACCTTCCGTGTATCGCATTGACCCTAAATACGGACAACAGATTCCATGTGGTTAATTACAATGAGAGAGAGAAAATCACGCATGCTGAAAAAAAAAAAGAAAAAAATTGCAGCCATTTTACGAGGCTGTAACAAACTGTCAGCTTGTTGTTAATTAGCGATTAGATTCCTGCAGGCAAAAAGCCATGGTTCGCGCATCGACAAATTCATCGCAAGGGAGGATGTTTTTTTTTTCCCAGATTGTCAATGACTTGTTGAAGAGTGGCGTCACACTCATTGCGTGACTAACCGTTCAGCGTGTTTCTGCGAAAGAGGCCGATTATCAAATGGCCGGTACGCACGAAGCCACAGCTCATGAGCGCACAGTCCTACAGAGTGCAGATCTATCTATCCATCTATGCATCCATCCATCCACCTGTCCATTTGACATGATGTGTTGTCACAGAATAAATCCACTGGCACATTTGGAAATCCATCTTTCCATCCATCATCCATCAATCTATCGAACCATCTCACGGTCAGTCTACCTGTCGGTCAGTTGACAGAGGGAAGTGGCATATCAGCAGCGTATTTCAATGGCTTGTGCCCATGCTCTACTAGCTACACGCCATAGCACTGCTATGGACAAGCCAAATTTTCCGAGCACTATTCATTCATGTCCTTCCTGGTTGAGATGTGCAGCGCAGTGCGAAAATTACACTGTCGGGCACGTGAAGGTCGCACCCCATACATATATCAACAGCCCTCACAGAAGCGGTATGCACACACACACGCTCATCCATGCACACACACACAGATGCGCACAAACACGTGCACACGCATCAGGTTTTTTATTCTGTACATTTCACATTAGATAGCAACCCATGTAATGGTATTGGGTGGCCATTCATTCCTCTGCATGAAATTCAAATCATCCCCTTTGCTTAAAAAGCCATCTATCATTGCTCCTGCATTCCATTATCTCCACTGGCAGTGACAGATCCTGACATCAGATAGGTCGCCGCCACCCACAGCCCAGAATACATTCTGAGTTCCTTTCTAAACCCAAAACCTGATGAAATTCAGTAAACCAGGGTCATAACACAGACACATTACCCTGAGCCCCCCCCAAAACCCCACCCTCTAGCCACCAGCATACGCCATTTGTCATTCTATACCCTTCGCTACTATGCTAACTCATCAACGCATGCTACAAACAATCTACCCACCCCCCCTACAATGTCAAAACAAATCTTTCCGCAAGCTTCTACAAGTCCAGGCGCTTCCTCTAAAGCCAGGCTGCCAGTCCATATGGTGGGACTGAAGATAGCGTATCGCGCTAATTAAGTCAGGCACCATGTTTGGAGCCCCGTAAACAAAGCGGCTGTGTGTGTGGCACAGCGGGTTCGCGGCGCCCGCTCCTCATCGACAACAAACCGGCTCGCGGTAGCTGGCAAGCGGCGAGAGCTTGGCTCTGCCCGCCTCTAAATGCACTCTGTGAACTCCCCGATTTGCCCGATGGAAGAACCCCAGCTAAAAACAACTGCGGGTCCCGCTGAATCGCCAAATTCATTGAGATGCGGGGTGATACAAAAGCGGTGCTGTTTCGAGAAAGAGCGAAAAAAAAGAGGTGTTTGCGGGGTTGCTGGGAGGTTGGATGGATGGTTCGCTCTGCCTCTTTCATTCTCGTTCTCTCTCCTTCCCTCCCTCTTTCGCTTTCTCCCTCCAAACTGAGGGAGGGAACGAGCAGACGACGAAGCTGGGAACAGCAGACAGAGTCCTGGCGAATCCTGAGGGAGGGAGCAAGAGGGAGAGCACATGCCATCTGTCTCCCGCTGCAAAGGTGAGGCGGAGGCGGACGCCATTTTGAGGATTCGCCCCTCCGTCTCCTGCCATTTTAAACGGGACAATGCTGCAGATGCCCAGGCATAACGATGCGGGAATGAACACAGTGATGGGCACATACCACACACACACACAAAAACGCACACATACATCGCACATGTCCACGTGTGCACATGCACGTGCAGACACAAGAAACACGAGCGCTGACACACACACACAAAAACTTTCATAGATGATGATTTACCTTACAGGGGCATCACATTTTATGTAACTTCACAATGAAACAGTATGAGCTGATCACATGATGGGCACCTTTTGCTGTATGTAAAACCATGAGCAACGTAAATACCCAGCTGAATGTTTTCAAACAAAAGTTCATTCAATGGAAGTAATACAGCAGTAAGAACAGAGGTGGGTGACCTAGCAAAAAAAAAAAAAAAAAAAAAAATCTGGTTATGTTTTCAGTTTTGCCGTTAGAACATCTGGAAACATTCTGTGAGAAAATAATGCATGGATATCAGTCAATATTTTGGCAGGCTGTACTACACGTTTTTTTTGTAATTGTAATTTCCCTATCAAATCGTGTTAGTGTGGCGGGGAAACTAGGGCCAGTGGTTCTCGGCTCAAAGGTTTACATCAGGCAGCCAGAGCTGCAAGACGTGGCAAGAAGAGTAACATTCAGGGAACGGTATCTACTGTATGTCACCGCAACGGAGCACAGAGGGGGAAGAAAGCCTTACCCCAGTACTCCAGTCAAATTAGAATTAGTGTTTATGTGATGCGCCTAAAATTACCATGTAATTGTAAAAAACTCTGGCTGAAATCTGAGGCAAAATGTACCGAGCAGTTTAACAAAAAGTTTTCAAGCTATAAATCATTTTTTGACCATGGAATCTGCCAGCATTTGGACAGTGGCGCTAGAAACAAGAGCCATCAGCACATTCCACAAGCCCCCGCTACACTCAAACTAATCGAGGTCAAATGTTTCTAGAGAAACAAAACAAAAACATAAAAATGTCAAAAATTACAAGCAAACAGCAAAATGTACTGCTCCAGCATATGGTTGATATGTGTGCCAGGTGTCATGGAAAAATATCAAACGGTTTTGAAGTTTTGGTCAGAACAAAAACATGTTTATGGACAGACAAAAAGACAGAGCGATGGCCATATCCCTGCAAGGATAGAAAGGACTGCGATTCCTGCACACTTTGTTGGATATGGATGCAAATCCTATTCTCCACTTAAACCACATATTCTGTGTTTACAAATCCAACGTGTAGGAATACTAAGCTAAAAAAGCCAAAATTTTTACGCATGTTGGTCCAAACACTTAAGAAGATTGCCCTGTCTACTTAGAGCATAAGATGGAACATGAGGTTGTACAAGGCCAACTACAACCAAAACTAGCCATTCATTCCTTTGATTGAGCTGCACAATGAACCCTGAACCACAGCAGCTCCTCGACTGCGCTTACTCCTTTCCTATCCTCCGTTAAACCGTTTATCTCTATTGTGAAAATGACATGAAATCATTGCCCTCATGCAGTCACAGGTGTTATTGAGGTGTTTGAGAAGTCATATAAATACCATGCAAGGCTAGGTGAAATGGACAAAATCAAGCATCATAATATTTGACTGACCATCTCAATATCAATTTTGTGGCAATATTGTTGGGATAACTATTGCTGCCTTCACAGAATATTTTCACAGTGTGATTTCTGATGAACAGGCATCATTAATGTAGATATGACTGAGCAAGTACAAGCAACTGGTAGAATTAGAAAGTACAGAAAAGAGAATCCCTTTACTGTAATGCAGCCTTTAAAACCAGAAAAGACAACACTTGTCACATCTCCATATTACCAAATCCAAAATCCAAGCAGATATATCACAATATTTACATATCAATTTATCCCATAAATGATGTAGAATCGGAGTGATACAACCCATGAGATATAGGTTTGTGATTACACACGTAATACAACTTTCTCGCATCACGATTGGTTAGATTCCGTTCACTGGCGAACACAGTAACGTTACCAATCCTCCTGCTGGTAACAGTTAACCATTGCTAGCATTAGTTTCTTGTTTGTGGTTTATTCAAGTCAATGAGATTAATAATTTGCTAGTTAGCATGCTAGTGCTTTTTGCAATTAAATGAGTAACTTATCATAGAAACTTGTATTAATTTAATGACGAAAAGTGTTAGCATGCTAGCTAGCTAATTATTAATCCTATTTACTTGAAAAGATCGCCAACTAGAAGCTAACATTTATCTACTGTTTCACAAATAATACTACGGTGATATTTGAGGGATAAATAGGATCCCAAATTCATGAACCCGAGATTTCAAAGTTGAGACTCAAGCGGTAATTTTCGTTTATTCCTCGCCAAGGAATAAATTTAAGTTACTACTTCTATTTCATAAATTTGATATCACGGGCTCACTAACTAGAGGTCCTCTATATATTACCCAGCTCTACTATGCATCCATCCGTCCGTTATCTTACTCGCCTCATCCTGGCATGGGCCATAAGAGCAGCTAAAGCTCATTCAAGTGTAGAGTGGGTGAGAGGCAGGAACACACCCAGGACAGTACAGCACACACATCATTCACTCACTCACTCCCATACCTTTGTGCCTTTTAGTGTCACCGATTAGCCCAACATGCATGTCTTTGGACTGTGTGAGAAACCAGAGTACACACATGAAAGCAGGGCTATCATGACAACTTGACCTAGAAAGGCCCCAGGCTGGATCCAAACTCATAACCCACTATGTCCTTAATGCGAGACAACAATGCCACCCGCGCCATCCCACAAAGAGAGGGACTATCTGAACGATTCAGAAAAAACATTGTGGCATAATGTACGGTCATATTGAATAAGGTTATACTTTATGAAGTGTGCCAAACAAGTAAGGGCCTGTCTGTATATCACCTGCTGATTGTGTTACACAAACACTGCTAATTACAGAGCTTTCACTCTGTCACCAAATCTCAAAGTTTCTAAGAGTGGCTGGAGGGGGGGGTAGTTAAACACAGTTTTTCCATTCAAGATTCATCACTGCTACAGCTGGTATATGATACACACACACACACACACACACACATATACATATCTCTGACTCCACGAGCACGTCACCTGGGTGCTGTTAGTACAAGGCCCCGGCAGAGTGAGCAAATGTTTGTTTGTATGGTGATTAATCTGGTTAACCTGCACAGCAATTAAATGTGGCAAGTGATAAACGGATGCATTTATTAAAGGTTGTGAAAAAAAAGAAAACAAAATACAAACTGTCATTTGCACTCCATATAACAAGTTCCCTTTCAGGCTAATCTGATGCAACATGAATAAGATGCCTCCGGGCAGAGAATCTACGAGCACTCATTTCCCCTAGGAAACGACTATGCCGGCAGCAGCAGCTGTTGTAGATCTGCGGGAGCAGAAGGGCCGTCGAGACTCAAGTACGAAGACAAACAAATTCAGGCTCTTTGTGCCTCCAACTCGCTTAATTACCTCCATAGAATCGGTCATCTTGCGATTCAAGCAGAGGGGAAGGTTACCCATGGTCTGATGTTCAGTACACAGCTGTAGATACTGGATAATCCAACATCTCATCCAAAATTATGGACACTGATTCAACGCCCATAATTTTTGATGAGATGATATGGAGTTGGTCCACCCTCCTTGCCGTAACTAGAGTCCCTACATAAAAGAGTTGCAAAGAACGAGCCGTTTCGCTCAATGGAAACTGTTAGATTTGTTCTTTTCTCAGAAATAGAGAAACCAGTGAACTGACTAGCAATGGTCTTGACAAGAGTTAAATGTTTGGACATAAGAGAAAAAAAATACTCATTTTGAGTCAGTGCCCAATAGCGATAGAGACAAAATGGCTCGAAGATCACATTTTTGGAACAGTCATGTCGCAAATCCATCCATCCATTTATACAAGACATTTGAGCCTTGCTGCAAAGGATGTTGGGTACTAGGCCTAGTTTGTAGTTGGCTTCCCAACTGATCCCAAAGATGTGAGAAGTGGTTGAGGTCATGGCTCTCTCCAGGTCAATCAAGTTGTTCCACATTATAAGTGTTTGTGGCTAAGGCATTGGGTGAAACAAGGGCCTTCCCTAAACTGCAGAGGAAGAACTATCCAGAATGTGTGGAAGAAAAAAAATCCCCATCGTCCACTCCAAACAATTGTTCACGTGTTGCCAGCCTAATGCTAATCAATCTTGAGGCTGACAACGCTTAGCATTGATAGGTCATTATATGACGATCAGCGTCAATTATACAGTATATCTGCTGTCAAAATGTTTCTCTTGGAGCAGTACCAATAGGTTTGAAGAGCCCTGTTCCTATTTTAACTACTTTCCTATGTTACTCAATACCATAGCAACCATGTTGCATCGGATCAACCAATCAACACAGACCAGGGGCTCCTGTGGCTTAGACACCTATGCAGGTCGCTTGATTCCAGACTTCTCACATCGGGTCTGAGTGCATCCAAATTCTCCAAAGGAACCTTCTAGATAACAAATATGAACCATAAATAGTTTTGACGGAAGCAGAAGGAGCTTCCAAATTCTCGGTTTTGTGAAGGAAAGGAAGCAACCATCTCATTTGCCAATTCCTTTCCACAAGGAAATGCAAGACTAACCTTGGAAGAATCAATCATAAATAATGGCCCATAATCTTTTGCAGCCGTAGTGACTGGATACATCATTCATTATAGCTTTCCTGTCGGATCATTTTTATCATCATCAATCGCCTGGGAGCTCATGACATATTGTAGGACAGGACATCTGGTTTTTCCTGATTTTTCTCAAAAATGTCTGAAGGTGAAATCTCTCTGCAACTTCCCCTTGACCCATGTGCCATTTTCTAGTGAGGTCTGGGAAAAGAGGAGAGTAACATTAGGAGGCTGCAGTAGCTGCATGTAATCTGGGGCTGTTAGTGGGAGGATTGCATCCTCCAACACGTCAATACATGCTTTACAGCATTTTATCATACAGAATTGTTTGATTTGGTTTCAAACTTATCCTTTATCAGCCAAACTTGCAAACCAGATATATCACTCATCAACTTGACTCAGAGAATTGTCTTCATGGCACATAACCCGTGTTTTTCAGTACACATCATCGGAGTAGGAATGCTGGCCTGTTACGGAACAAACAATATCTGCTGTGGTACCTGGAGTCTTTCCTAATAAGGTGTGGTTGACAAGGATATAACTGATTCAGGAATCATGCTCAAGACTATTGAAATAATTTAAAAATTTACGACAGAAGAAAAAAACAATTAAAAATTGTAATCTTTATTTCTTTGAAATAGCATTATCAAAGATAAATCTTAATCTTTATACCGGTACAAAAAAAATGACAATGAATATACAGCACAAAACAAGAATAATCCCAATTTGACTTTATTTTATTTCTTAGATTTCATTTCTGTTTAAAGACAAATGTAATTACTATCCTTTACTGGTTCCCAGCAAGCATCAGGATTTCACTCCCATTAATTTTATTTGGTGAAAAACTTTTTATCTGAATGGGAGCCTCTTCTGTCAGAATCTCCTCATAAATTTTATTGACTGCAGTGAAACTCTGTTAAAAACTGGGAAGCCAAGACTAGCGCAGGAGTAGCCACAGAAAGCTAACAAGTTTCTCAGATAATGCAAACGGACAAATAGAGACCTTTATAGCTGCAGACAATCAGTCTCGTTCATTTTGAGAGACCTCTAAAATGAGGAAAGGTGCTATCCAGACCCCTTTCGCTTGTGCTCAGCTCTGCCAACAAGAAGCTAAGAGCAGAACACACGGCTACTACTGCCAACCCCCATTATCACGTGAGCCTCCCAGGAGAGAGAGTAACCGAGACTTCGCCTCAGGAGCCCTGGCTGGCACGGCTAATGGCTAATGAGAGGACACATCTGCCAGGCATATGCCACTCTCACACAGACCTCACCTTGTTAGGAAGGTGACTGGCTTTTAAAATGGAGGGGCGAGGGCATAACTTTGGTTTCAACATTGAGATGGGTTGCAACGCAAAGGTGTTACGCCCAAGCGCTTGGGGGTATCTTATTGGCATTTTCTCCTCAATAAATGATCTGGTGGAGGATGCTATATTTTCATTAGCTGGCTCCAGTTTCCTGACACATCAAAGGCCTTTGGCATTGCAGCACTAACTTCCGTCTGTAGCTAGGCGTCCGCCATCTTGAGTGCTGTGCTATGGCTTTAATTATACCCTGTGCCTCAGGATCCAGTTCATTCAATGTGCTTGTGGACAGCTGCCAATAAATAATGGAACGAAGCAAGGCAAGTCACAGAGACATCACCCCAAAGGTAGACCACAAGAAAGGGAAATGGAACAGAAAACTACTTTCACAATACTTCACATTGCTGCATGAGATTTGGCGCGTATGTAAACAGCAAAACACTGTCAAGAATAAACTTTGTCGCACAGTGGTCAGGGGGCCTCAACTACACTGAAAGTGAAGGTATACATTAATCTTTAATACATTTAAATATCATTTGTATTAAAACAAATCTATATTAATTTCTCTTTAGAACCGAAGGAAATACTTACTTGGGTTACAAATGGCACAGGCAGCATTAGAAATGAATTCTGAACATTTGTATTCTCTAAACCAGGGGTCTCCAACTCTAATCTTGGAGGGCCACAGTATCTGCTGGTTTTTGGGATTTTTATTCAATCAGTAGATTACTTGGACCTCAAGAACAAGGTGCGCAATCAGTTACTTAACTCTTTCCCAGCTGGCCTACATGAGGACAAAATGGCTGTCGTAAACTGTTCATCTTCGGTCAAAATATCACTCCATTCTGAAGAATGTCCACGAGAAAACTCTTCTGGACTACTATTTAAGTCCGACTCTTCCTCAGAATCCATTACAGACATCATTTTGGTGTCATTCTACGTCATTTTCATTGATGTTTTTTCAAAGATTACATGCGAAAATGAAACGGGTTGCAATGCATTCAAAACATTCACCGTGCGCGAGCGATCATAAACAAAAGATTTTTCTAGAAAATGACGTCACTTGCTCAAAGGAGCCAAACTATTCCACTGATAGCCAGACATTTTCATATTTGGTTATCATCACAAAGGGCAGATTCTCAGCTTTCTTTTGATGTGTAGCACAAAATAATTCAATGTAATAAGAGATTATGATCGCAGGACGTTTGATAACCTTTCTCGCCAGTCATATCTGACTGGGGTTTGGCAGTGCCGTTGGTAAAGAGTAAAATGAAGCGCTAAAATGCAGGTACACATTAAGAACCAGCAAACACAGCTGTCCTCCTGGAATTGAGCTGAAGATCCCCACCTTACACCCTCCATCTTGAGAATAAACACTGCAATAATTATAACAGCAACAATCCACTTTACAAAAGGAACAAGAACTGCACGAAAATGGCAATACGCAAACACAGCAAGTGAAACAGGTTATGGCATCGGCGGACTTTCTGCAAAACATCGAAAACCGAACCAGACAAAATACAATGGGGAACGGAATGCAACTCCTTACTGTGCCGTGGTCTCCACAATTCCCACCGGCCCCTCCATACAAACCTCAATACAAGACATCAAGCGCCCAACCCCCGTATCGTCACATAACACTACAGTGCGCAATTCAAAAATACGATTTAACCTGTTACTTTTATTTATGCATTGGACTTCCATTTATAACCTCATTTTGGGTTCACACCTGTACACCACAAGCTCTTCAATGGTTCTGAAGCTAGGCGGAGCAGATCATGGACGACCCCCGCCACTATTTGAAGCCCCCAGTGTTTCACCCCTCATACAGCAGTGGTCACCAGCCCTATTGTTGGAGATCCACCATCCAGTTTTTCACTCCAGACCTTACACAGCATACCTCTATCAATGGCTAGACAACTCATTGACCTGCCAGGTATGTGCCAACCAAGGGTTGGAATGAAAGCCTTGAGGACAGCCCATCCAGCACCAGGGCTGGTGCCTGCTGGCAAACCCCAGTGGTGAGGATGAGTGAAGCCTGTACAGATCCTTCCACATTTCTAGCACACTGCATCCAATGACCCCCAATAAAAACAATCCTGTCAGCGTCCTACAAACGTTTGACACCAAGTTGTTAGCCATGTGCATAGGAAAGCACAGTTACAAAATATATAACAATAAATCTGAAGGATTAGATGGCAAAAAAAACATGGGGTAATTTTATTTTAGCACATTTTTAACAAAAATGATGCAGCCTTCAATAAACTTACTGAAAGTGGCAAAGTGACTGGATTTTGAGCCACGCCCACCTTTTCTCTTTAAGGTCTTGGTCCACCTGACCTCACCCTAACAGTTCCAATGGAGACTTAGTGCAGTTACAGCCATGCAGAAGACACCGTCCTCTATTCTAGGGTAGACAAAACTCTCAAATGTATGCCAGTACTACATAAAGCAACGTGTAGCCATTGACAAAAAGGTTCAAATCAGTCATTTAAATATATAGTTATTGGCAGCTCTATCAACAACCAAAATATATTATATACAGACTTTGGGGCTTTGGCTGACCGAAGAGACAGAGGGCATGCGTTTGAGCGAGTGGACGTCCTCTCTTGGGTTGGGTTCGCGATTTCGCTGGCGTATTGATGAGGTTTGCCAGATGGTCAGGGCAAAGAGGAAGGGGCCAGGTTGGTGGTGTGTGGGGGGGGGGGGTGTGAGGGTGGGTAAATGTCTACATCTCGTGGAAGACTTCGCTCTCGGAGACTCCGTTGGTGGATGCGTTGGACTCGTTGGACTCGTTCAGCCTGCGGACCCGGTACACTTCATAATGGATGCTGCTGGTGATGTCCTTGATGTTCTGCATGTGGGTTCTGAGAAACATGGCGGCAGGAGGACATTTGTTACTCCCGGGCTGCACTTGCAAGGGTACTCATGTACGCATGTACAGTAACAACAGATGTATGTAACAAAAGACACATGCACCCAAGGACACACACGCCCACAGAGGCACTCGCCCAAGGACACACGCACCCACACACACATCCTTTGCTGTGTTCAAACAAGCAGAGTTGTTTCCACAAACACCAGCGCAACTAAAACTCAGGGCACCAGCTAAACTCTTTAAAAGAACTTCTCACAATCAGTCTCTACACACTCGCCCCTCAGGACGGGCATAGAAGGCGAAATCACGCAGTTTCATAGCAACTTGAGTACGAGAGTTTATCTAGTCTGTCCGAGTTTGTGAAAATTATAATTTTATCCTCACTTTGAACCCAAATTGCAAACATTTCCCAGTAAATATTAAAGCCCCGCTCCAGGGTGCGATGACCTCTTTCTTTCACCAATAGTTAAGCTCCACTGTGCTCATTCTGCAGGCAAACCACATCATGCACAAGCGCACACAATCTGGACTCATTCCACAAACTGCAAAGAAAATGCAATGAGATGGATGAAAAATAAGCGCAGCTCACCTAATCAGCAGATCCCGCAAGTATGCGAACTCACAGTGAGCAATGTTCTCCACTGAAAGACAGCACCAATAGAAGTTTCAGCTTATTTGTACAGAAGTTCAATGCAAGAGTCTTTCATGCTGTTACCGTCTAATACAGCAGTCAATCTTCGTTGAGAACAGCATTTCAACCACCAGCAAGATGCTAAAGACAAATTAACCCTTTTGCACACCATACAGAAATTCCCATATTATGCTAATTGACTCCTCTGCCCGAATACAGATTTGTCCATGTTTTTCGATTGCCTTGGGGTCCAAATAAGCAGCTACACACTGGATTCTACTGATAAAGGTCTTCAGCAAAGATTGAAATTCAAACTGATCATGTAGCTCTGAATATTTGCTCTCGGTATGCAAAATCTGCTACATTTTGCTGCAAATAAATGCATCCAACTTGTGCTGAAATGTATAATCAGCTTTTAATTTTACCATTGCATACCATGAAATGCTTTTGTTAACTCGGAATTTAATAAAAACTTTGTGCATATATGAATTGGATAGGAGTAGTCTTAATTAACTTGGGCAGAGCATTCATGTTTGATTCTGTACAAGCTAGATGTATAAGGGTTAGGATGGTGATGACCAGAATGTGTCATTGATAGAAAACAATGTTTTTAGAAAATGAAAACAGGACAACTGGGCATTTTCATCCCTCACAGCCTTAGAGTCAGACCTAAATGATAGCAAAGCTACAACATTTTAGTCAAATTACTCTGCTTTCCATGTTGTCTATGTGGCATAAACACACTCTAGTACCATTTCCACAGACCAGAGGACAGATGGACATGATGTGATTAATTCAGCAAGATCTGCTACACTATTCATCAAAAACAACAGATGAATACTTCCTGGAACAAGTATCACAACACATTCTGCATTTCTGCAGTGTGGAAGTCCCACCATGTAATTAAATCCAAATTGCTGAAGTGGTGATCACCATATCATGGTCTGAAAGAAAATCTCTAACAGAGAAAGCACTTTAAAGAACTCACAGAATGCATTTATTAGGACAACTAAAGAAGAGTGGAGAACCATTTTTAAAAGCCGTATTTTAAGATTAAGATAAATTAAGATATAGTTTATTGAACCCTAGGGTAATTTTTCCTCTGAATTTAACCCATCCTATAGTTAGGAGCAGTGAGCAGCCACAGAGCAGCACCCGGGGACAAACTCCAGTTCTAAAGCCAGTTCCCTGGTCAGGGGTACTGGCAGGAGTGTTCCTATAATGCATATTTTTCCAGGTGGGGGAAACCAGAGTACCTGGAGGAAATTATTATTGGTCTCTGCCATTTTTGTTCACTATTCAGCCCAATACCGCATTGCCATGTGCTGCCATTACATTGCTCTGCCAGTGTAGAGAGAACAAGAGGGCTTCGACCCATAGAAGCTTTCATCCCAAATCAGGGATGCCAGTTTTCATTGGCTGTAAAAAAAAAAAAAACCAGGAGGCAGGGCGGACGGGCACACTAGATGTGCCTCATAAATAAATTAATGAATTGTCTAGAAGAGCTGCAGTCGCACATGCTGTCAGCCAATAGGATTGCAGCAGCTGTGGAACTTCAGGAAGACTCCAGAGTTCCTGTGCGACAGCCCTCAGCCCACGGAAACAAAGGGTTGGGCGGGTACAACTGCAGCTGAGGGCGTCAGTACTAGCAGAGAGACAGCGTCGCGTGGTAACTGACCCTGGATCAGCAGCGCGGGTCTCTGTGCAGCTCTGTCACTACGGCGAGGAGGCAGAGAAGTGTCGAGCAGCACGTGTCCGCCAATTGTGCAGAGCATCGATCGTCTGGGGTAGAACAGAGTCGCTGTGTTCTCCGTTGGGAGCAACGTGTTCTGTTCACTTTACCCTCCCTTCCTCCCTCTCTCATTCTCACACTCTCACGCTACGCTCTCATTATCAACCTTTTATCGGTTCACTCTTCTATTTTTTCCTCAAAATAGCCAGTGCAGTGATGATGCTATACTCCCCATGTGACCTAGAGATCAAGAATATCAGACTGAGCACAGATAAACCACAGTAACTGCAAAGTAACAGACATCGTGTTCTATTGTTATTTAAGCACAAAAACTTTAGCAATGGTAATGGGTCCAGCTACCGCAAATTATTTAATAATAATTATCATTTCACGACGCAAGGATTCGTTCTCTCCTGATTGGTCAAGGCGAGCTCCGCTGGTCACTGTAAACTGTGATATTCACCACATGAAAATGCACGAGAGGTGAATATAACAATCAGACGATCTCCAGCTAAAAATAGATTAGGCTTCCCCGCAGGAGCTCCTGACCGTGTCCGTATTTCGTGTTGCTTTGTCCCTGTGAGGAGCTTTATGTTAGAGTTGTTGCCCTTCTGTTATCAAGTAGGGTCATAATTGACTTCAGCTATCAGTGAATCCAGCCTGCGCTTCAGTGAGTCTCACTTGTCCAAGGTGGATAAATCATTGGATTCACCTCAACTGAAGTCAATAATTGTATAATACAATTATAGGAGCTCCCCTGCAGGAGCTCTTTTAAACAAGTCGCAACATGATAGGTTTTCAACGACACAACGTAATTAAATTTATATTTTTTAAAAATTTATTCCAGCGCTCTAACGGTTAAGGTCCTAAACACTTATCCTCACAATAAGCTTTATGGCCCATCGTGTGCGTGACACAGCTGGCCAGGCTTTGAGTCCACACGCTCTGCACCAAATCTCGAAGACCTAAAGCCATAAATATGGACATGATGCTGGTCCATGAAATTGCACAAGAGGCCTTTAAATAAACCTTTAAGCACCATCAGAGTGTAAGCCTGTCTGATCCCGACAGCAGCATCTCGGCACTAAATATTTTTATTGTTTAGATTGCTACAGTAATAATGGAGAAAACATTGTTTCCCATTGCCCCCAACCATGCAGAACCTCCATCTTGGCGTGCACTAAGCGTATATGGTGCTATACCATGAAGTAGGGGTTTCCAAAATCGGTCCTGGGGACCCACTGAATATGCTGGTTTTCCTTCCAACCACACTTTCAATCCCAGATTTAATCAACTTAATTTTTCTTAATTAATTGCTTTTCAGGCCAGAGAGATGTTTCACCATCTTAAACTGTATTGACAAAAATTGGCTGCATTCCATGATGTTTAAAAGCCTGTTTACATTGTGTTTATTTTCTGACATTCCTCAAAAGGAAACCAAGCCAAGGTAGCAATAAGTTTTAAATGATCAAAATCAAGACTGTGGTGAATCAGCAAGTCAGCTAACTAGGCTTCTGAACACAAGTGTTTAACTTCTTTCTAAATGGTTTTCCAAAAACAAATCACAAAAATAACACCACAGGTTTGACTCATCATAATTCGCTTTGACTTTGAAATCTTCATTACCTAATAAATTGTTGATTTTAGCGACTACATGCCCACAGTGTCAACATTTAAAAGTCAATTAATTCTACAATTTCTAGAGTCACAGTTTTCCTTTTTATGCAATAATGTAATTTGTAATACAGAACAATTTTAATATGCAGTTCTTCAGCTCTTCAGCAATAGCCCAAATAGCCATTTCTGACGTAATGTGGCTTAAAAGTGCAAATAATCCATATGAGATGGGCAGTGCAGTTAAGAAAAATTAGCAACTCAGTAAAATTCTGGGATTGCAATTGTGTTTGGAACAAAAACCAGCAGAAACAGTGGGTCTCCAGGACCGAGTTTGGGAAACCCTGCCATAGAGAACAGTGACCTCATGTAACCATGCTATAGAACATAACAAACGTCTATGGTGCCACACTACTGGACATATTCACCATTTTGTGGAGTCTCATATCAGACACATCATCATTCTATGGTGCCATAACATAATGAACTCCATGGTGCTACAATTTAGAGGGCGTTAACTTTCAGTGCCCCCGTCTCCCCCAGATTACCTTCGATGGTTCCCCACTTTGTCTTCCTTCCCAGAAGTCTTCTCCCGTTAACTTGGTACTCCTGGTCACTTCCAACCACTGCAAACGGGATCATTTCCTAAAGGATAGGTGAAGAAAAGGATGCTGACTGAACCTGGCTGGGTCAAAATGGAGACGCGGTCAGGGTGTGTTTGTTGGGTCGTGGTGGGCGAAAGCCCCTCTTTTACACTCACTCTGATCTTCTCGTTGATCATCCTGTCCTCGGCGTCCTCATCAAACTCCTTCTGCGGGTAAACGTCGATCCCATTAGCCCGCAACTCCTCCCTGATCTGTGCAGACACACACACACGCACACACACACAGTCAGGACACACCAGCAAAGGCAATGAAGCTCCTGCAGTCCATCCAACTCCCTGCCCTTAAACTATTAATGTTATTGGCATTGTTAAAAACTTCAGCAGAAATCCAACTTAAACAACCATTTAAGACATGACAAACATCCATCCATTATCTACACCGCTTCTTCCTCACAAGGCTTGCGGTTGAGCCTGAGCTATGCCAGCTGACTCTGGGCGAAAGGCAGGGACCCACCCTGGACAGCACACCAATCCATCGCAGGGCGCGCACAACTTTCACTCTCACATTCATATCTATAGGCAATTTAGCATCTCCAATTAGCCTGATATGCATGTCTTTGGACTGTGGGAGGAAACTGATTTACCCGGAGGAAACCCACGCAAACACGGGGAGAACGTGCAAACTCCACAGAGAAAGGCCCCAGGCCGGATTCAAACCCACAGCCTTCTTGCTGTGAGGCAGCAGTGCTAACTTCACCTTTACACAGCACAGTCACCTGTGGTTCCTGTTTGCCATTTTTCATGAGTCTTAAGCCCACATTCACAGACAGGGTGAGTTCTAAAATGTGAATTCCATTCACCCATAATCTGATCGGATCAGGATTACGGGGACACTACACGCCACCCCAATGTGCATTACGCCACAGGAAGAACTGAACATTAAATAGGACACAGTACAGTGCACACACATTTCACAGCAAAATCTAAGTGAGAAAGCCATGTGTGCCATTGTGCACTGCAGACTAATAGCACTGACCCCAAATCCAAAGCGTATCATAGCATGAGAGGGTAACTGAGGACCTAAACCTTGACTAAGCACCTTAGCATGTGCTCCACAAGGGCTAAATCACAAGAATTACAAATAAGTGTCTCGTCTGGCCACAGGACGTTCCTGAAACAATGGCCAGGCCCAGCCCAGTGACGCAGTTACCCAGTCATGCCCCCCACACACACACACACACACACACACACACGGGAGGGGCATGTCCAGCCCAGTAAAATAACAGGAGGTCCCCACTGGAAGGAGGGAAACTATGGGAGGGGATGTAAGGTGTGAAGGCTGAGTTGAGGAAAAGATTAAGATATTTGAGTTGAACACGAACACAAACGCACATACGCGTCCTTCACTGTGTTCAGATCAGTCCTGACAGCCTTCTCTTAAATGTTTCGTACCAATTCAGGGAAAACATCATCTGACTGCAGCAATTTTAAAAGGGTAAGAGGAAGAACATCTATTTGGCCTTGTCTTTAATATGAAGGACATGGGTGAAAATTACATACAATGCTTAATAACAAAAGCAGATCAATCTCACAGGACAGGGATCCCTTACCCTGAAATGGTAAACCATGTCCTTTACACTTGTGCCATGAATGAGGAAAATGGCTGTGCCAATAAATGAATGGATGGCATTTTCAACAATTAGTTGGGACAGCCCCTCATTCATAAACATGAAAATGTTCTCAACACTGCAAGTAATGTCTTATCATAAGTACTGCGCAGTGGTCACATCAGGAGACAGGAAGTCATAAAACACAGCTGCATTAACACACAGTACACTCCTGATACAAAAGGCTTGTTCTCATTTTGTGTGTTCAGGACCCCTGGGCCGAACACTGCCCGAGCTCAGCCAATAAAAACAACTCAAGGCATTCATCTGAATAGAGCAATTTTCCTTGTTTGTCCACGCCGGCCAGGGAGAAATTGAACAGTGCGCAAAATGCCCCAGTCATGCATCCGGCTCCAATAAAACAGCAGAGAGTGATGCCAGAACAAGGGGAAAAGCACATGTTCTATCCTATTCCCTGTCCTCTTACAGCCGACTGCTGTCCATCAATGACATATTCAAACAGTGCACTCTGAGTGTGCACTCTGCCATTGGACAGGAAGTGAGTAGCACCCTCTTCCTTAAACCCACCCTCCACCCACAGAACAGAGAGACCCCCGGGGAGTGATCGAGCACCAAATTTTAACATTCTTTTCTGGTGGAGGTTTCCCCACCCCCCACATTCCAGAACAGCATATGTTCACGGTGCAAAGTAACGCAGCTGACTACCCAGGGCTCATCTGCCCTGAAATGAACATGCCTTCAACAGACAGGCTAAACTAAGGAGCACCAGATGATGCTCTGCTTTTAGCTGGGGGAATTCAGTTCATTTCACAATTAAGCCATTTAGCCACGTAGCGGAGGCCGATGATTAGGGGTCGTTAAAGGGCAGCTTGCATGCTCCAGTACTCTCTCTACACTCCCAGTTACCCTTCGATTTCACATTTTTGGCAGCACTTCCAAACACACCTGCCCGGTCCTAAACTGACCCCACACCTGTAATATGATGTGTTCTATGAAACAGCAACCAACACTGAAGGCAACAGGAATTTTTTTTCCCCCAATCTGACCAATGATTTGTCATCGAGACAATTAAAAGTTTAATATTTTTGACATTTAGGGCTGGGCCAATTTATTCTCCCGCCCCTGCCCAGGAGTGTAGGGGAATGCCATACCTTCTTTTTTTGAAGAAGTCTCTCTCCTCCAGAGTCAAGGTGTCAGCCTTGGCGATAACAGGAACAATGTTTACCACTTTACTGAGGCGCTGCATGAACTCGACATCCAGCGGCCTTAAGCTGGGGGGTGGGGGGAAGAGAGAGAGGGAGAGGGAGAATACTGCTGAGAAGAATTAAACTCAATTAAATTTTATTTATATGGTTTCTTAAACAGAAGGATTCCATTGGACACTTTACAAGGGCAGATGCCCAGTCTTAGCCCAAACATAGCAAATTAGGTCAAAAACACCCAGTAGGGAGAGCAGCTTTGAAACAGTTGTGAAAAAACAAAACGAAACACCCAAATGGGTAAAAATCTCAGGAGGAGCCAGATTGTGGTGGGGGAGCTGTTCATCTACCAGCTGGCAAATTTAAAGGTTACTGGATACAAGAGATAAGGTCTCAGTCCCTACACTTTACCATGGATGCCCTGCCAAGCAATACTAGGCTCATGGGGAGAGATAAAGATGATGCAGTCAAATTTTTTTTTAAGGATGCAGTCAATTTACACAATTCTGTACAGCTCTGTTTATCACAAGGAAACAGGATAGAAAACAAAGTGGATCAGATGAATGTCGCATTAAAACTGCCATCCCCCAACACTTTGGTCATTGGCTGCAGGTCACCAGTAAATCCAGCAGAGGGCGACACAACTACATTAACTGATATGCGACGTGCCACACTGAGTTGGAAAGTCTACCTGGGACAACTATCGCAGATTTTCTCCTTTCCTCCAATGCATAATCCATATACAACAGGGATTTCAATAGCCAAGACCACAGATCAGACACGTCAGCTATCATGTTGCCGGAAGAGGCACTCCCAATAGCAAATATCGGAGGTCCAGTATATCAATTTTGAACTGATACTAAATAACAAACCAGAAGTTTAAGTGATTGTATAAATAAAATCGAGTGAAAATCCAACAACACCTTTACTTTTATCTGGGACACCAACTTCAATAAGTTGCCATCAAAGCCATAAAATCAAAGCTGTGTGCAAAAACCAAACATGATCTGAGGAGAGAGTTGACGTCTCTTTCGACGGTCAACCGAGTATCATTGCGTGGGACTGCAGCCCTAGTCAACACCAAACAATTCACTTTATCAGGCATTGAGAACTGGGAGCGCATCTCAGCCAGCGAACATACTGTGGTGCTTTGAAGTCCCAAATTCCTGAACACAGGCCTGAGAAAGAGCAGACATTTGGTTCGTTTAAAAAATCTCTGGACTGACATCTTTTACATGCTTGAGTTTGCACAGAATAAACAGTGAAGCTACTTTTGGGCCACCGGTTAAGAAAATGCAGAAGAACACACCAATAGTAGAGTTAAGAGAAGGTCACTGGCGAATAGGGTCATTTCTGTGTTTTGTAGCAGATCATGATAATTGTTTTAAAATACAGAGTACAGCCACCAACTCTTGTAGTTAATATAAATTTTATTCCTCCCATCCAATTAGTCTTGCAATGTTGAGCGTCAGGGTTCAAAGCTCTGGAGCCGTCGTGTACAGACATCTGCAAAGCTGGACAAACATGAAAGGCCGATGTCTCATGGAGACGACTCATGATCCGACACACTCTTACACCCCCTAAAACCACAAATGTGCCCAGCATTGTGCAGGCCAGCCAGTGCTGCACGTCACATGGTACGAGCCTGGGACTCGGCGGCAGGGGATCCTGTCCTCAGCTGTGCAGTCAAGACACGCGTCACCACACTTGGGCGCACATGCCCACACACACGAAAGTGCACGCGTACAAACACGCAAACAGGCCAACACGCGCGCATGCACTCAGACAAGCCCAAACACCAAAGAAAGGTCACAATTAGGCACGTAAATGCACAAACAGACAGTATAGAACACAGATACATACGACAGACGATAAAACACCTTTTTTCTTTTTATAATGCTTTGTCTGGCAGAACTGCCACGTTTCCTCCAGTTCAAAGTCAATTTGTGGTCTCGTTTAAATAAAAACAGGAAGAAAAACTTCAAGTCTGAAGGAAAGAATAACCACACACCGCAAACGGCACTTTCAGCATCATTCATCGTCCAGTACGCAGAGAAGAGCACAGCTGCAGCACGGTGACTCTTACTGATGATCCTGTGCCAATTCTAGACAAGCAGGCCAATTCTCAGTGCAGGGCAGAGTTAACATCAGATCTGGAGAGGAGTCCCATGGGAAAAGCATCACCTCAATTAACCCAAAGAGCGCTGAAATAACTTAAGAAAAATATAGTATTCAAAAAAAGTAGGGATATTTTATTTTGAGATCAAAATTTTCACATATACAAAGGGATACGAAACCATGTTGTATAGTTCCTTACTGAGGAAGCATTTCCAAAGAAATTCATCACCCAAACACATCAATGACACTCTCAACGATCTGCACGGGATGCTATTGATGATCAAGGGGTTGTGCCACAAATTTGCATGACTCTGAATTGGAAGGTTAGAGCCACTGTAAAGGAATATTTTGAAGAGAAAGCATCAGATTATCAGTGGTTGAAGTCGTTAATTAAACAGAGACCATGCGCCGCTAACACAGGAGGAGAGGTTACGTGCCCTTGGCATGCTACAGGTTGGCACAAGACAGGTCGTTGTGGCAAGGGCAATGAATGTTTCCCAGTCTGTCATCAGCAGATTATGGTCCAGACATCGTGCTACAGGGTCTGTTCAGGATAGACCACGATCCGTCGACCAAGGGCAACAACTCAGGCTCAGGACAGATTCATCCGCACTATTGTCTTGAGAAATCGTATGGTAACAGCAAATCAGATAAGGTCTCAACTTCAAAGGATACTGGCTTGGTAGTGAGTGGCCAGACCATCAGGAATCGTCTGCACAGATTTCACTTACACGCCCGACGTCCTCGTGTCATTCCCTGTTTGAGGGATCGTCACATTAGGGCCAGACTCCAATGGTGTCGCATCATCAACGCTGGGATAATCGCCGATGGAACAACGTAATGTTCTCAGATGAGTCGAGGTTCACTGTGGACTTCCTTGACAGACGCAGGAGGGTTTGGCGCCGACGTAACGAACGTTTCCATGACGTTAACGTCATTAGACATGATCCGTATGGGGGTGGATCTGTAATGGTGTGGAGAGGCATCACTGCTGCCGGCAGAACAGACTTGCATGTTGTTGCTGGACGTGTCACAGGGCAGTACTACCGGGACAACATCTTGGCACCCCATGTTGTGCCGTTTGCACGTCGTTATGGCGCCGTTTCATTTTCCAAGATGACAATGCCAGATGTCATAGGGCCAGGATCGTTACAGATTACCTCCAGCAGCAGAATATCACCACATTACCATGGCCAGCACTCAGTCCGGACCTTTCCCCATCGAGCATGTCTGGGACATGCTTGGACAGCGCCTACGCCAACGCCAACAACCTCCTGCCAATGTCCAAGAACTTGCTGCAGCGTTGCAACAGGAATGGAATAACGTTCCCCAAAATGACCTGGGACGCCTCGTTAGGAGTATGCCACGCCGAATTCGAGCTTGTCTAGCCAACCGAGGGGTTTTTACCCGCTACTGACTCTGTTTCACAATGGTGGTAAATTTGCTGTGTGACCCTGTGTTTGTGTCGACCCTTATTCTGGAGAATCTGTCCTTTACTGACTGTACATAGGGTTTCATATAAATTGACAAATGTTTCCTTAATGTTTTTATGTCATTTGTTTCCTTCCTGACCTCATGATCTGCATTTCATGGTACTTGTAAATCCAATATCCCCTACTTTTTTTGAATAGTATAGATATTCAATTATCTACCCCTGGGGGAGCCCTTTTAAACAAGTCGCCACATGCTAGGTTTTCCAACAGCTTTGATTTTGATATCCTACATCATTGAGCAACAATAGCGGCATTTAGCACTCTAAGGGTAAGACACTCTGTTCCGATCATAAACTACAGAACGCAGAACCACCGCAGCCAAATACATCAGTTTTATTATGGATTTACAGTGCATTTACATTGAATCCTTAGAGAGGTTAAAAGCCCACAAGACACCCTGTCAAGAAGCCCAGCAACGTCACATGGTGCAGCACAGTACCAACTCCACCGAACACGTACTACAGTATGAGCATTATACTGCTTATAATCCTGTCATTATGCTCTCATGGACCAAACACGAGAGGCACTACAGAACCGATCTAGCAGCATATCTAATTAATTGGTTACAGACAGTGGCTGGCGCTCTGAACAGAACATCCGTTTGAGTGTGACTCATGACAGGAAAGCAGGGCAGGAGTGCCCCCATTTTAAAAGTTTTTTAAAAACCAGGAACCAGATCCTCAGCGAGAGGAGGGATCGGTCTGTACCCAAACACCCTCCCCTCTGTCTCCAAAGTGAGCGACTGATCTCCAATCTCTTTGCAAGCTTGCATTGGTGCATTTAGCGCCATGTTCTGCAGAATATAACTCTGCCTCCCACAGAGTTCAGTGTACTGGTGCAAGGGCGGGCACCATTTGTTCAACTGGGTCTGAGTGCATCACCAGAACGCAGGATGAAAAAAAAACAAATGTACCACGAGTCATGACCGCACAGAACACTGCTCATGGTATGCAGAATTCTCATGTATTCTTCAGAATTCTTCTGTATTATTAAGGCAGAGGTAGATGTGACCAAATCCATCAGGCGCCCATTTAAAAAAATAGTGGCAAAGCTACTGCGCCCGCTTGGCCAAACACTGCCAACATCACACTTGGCCTAGATTTTCATCCCATACACATACGCATATAAAATATGAAAAGGATCAGTGGAAAAACTGAAGGCGCTAGAGTGCTGACAAGGCAAAAAGTTTACAGGCACACAACAGACCACCACGAAGGCATCTAACCTCAGCAAGAGCCCGATTGGCCTAGAGGCCAAGCAGGCTAAAAAAGGAGGGGGTCAGCTCATGAACAGAGGGAAGGACAGGCCTTGGACCCCAGGTACATGCAGATTAATTACGTTTAGGCAATGATGCATTTGTGTTTTGTTGGACACGAGAAGTGTAAACTAAAAATCAAATGAATAAAAACTGCGCAATCCTGTGCTGACGCAACCTCGCAAACAGCAATGGAGCCATTCAGATGCGCTTTTTCCGGAACTCTCCGGTTGGTGTTAGGGAAGCCTCCAGCTTCCCATTTTGATGGTTCCTCTCCTGAATGGCCAGCCCTGGGGAATGCAGGTGCTTCAGCTTTTTTGGAGGCGGTTGTTATTGGGGGGTGGGAGGGCACAGGAGAGAACCTTTAGCTTTTTGAGGACTCCTCTAAAACAGGCCTAGACAAGCGCCGCGCGACACAGGACCCCACAACGCCGTCCCAGCCGCTGAGACGGCCAGCGGAATGCAGCCGCAGGGCTTGTGCTGTGAGGATGGAGGGATGGAGGGAAAGGGGAGGAGGGAGAGGGAGTGTGCCTGATGGAGTAGCTTGCACAGTAGGGGATTCAGTTACAGAAGCAGATAACTGTTTGAGAAACACTGGTGGGGGGGTGACAAGGTCAGTCAGCCAGAAAAAACAGCCTGCGGGTTTAAGACCCATGATGTGCATGTGTATGCCCATGCTGCGCATGAGTGTGTGTGTGTGTGTGAGAGAGAGAGTGTGTGTGTGTGTGTGTGTGTGTGCGAGCACTGGAGTGATAGGTAGGGGTCAAGCCAACTTAGCTCAGCAGTTACATGGGACTTGTCCATTTGGGTGCGCATCTCATTGCAGGAAAGCATTATTTGAGTTTGCACAGTTTTGACCAGCTGTATGAAACACGCAGGGAATGCCAGGCATAACAGGGGAGCCTTGACCTAAGGAAAGCTGTTTTAGTGCTTCAAGTGATGAATAACCTGGGAGGCCTCAACTCGCCCTATTCTGCTAATGAGCCCAATGGCATCACACCATAGGATAGCATATGGCTGGAAAATGCACATTTTGAATCAAGTTGGAATTTAATCTTAGCCCACTTAAAGTTATGCCCCCCCCAAAGAAAAGAAAAAATAAATAAATAAAATGAAAAAACTATTCAGTTTTTCGGTGTCCCTTAACCAAAAATTTGGACCGTAATTTATTCGAGTGATCTTTGGACCACTGCACACCTTTCCTGAAAATTTTGTCTAATTTGAGCAAACCGTTTTTGCATTACACTGCCGACTGACAGGCAAACAAATGTCACCGAAAATAATACCCATCCCTTTTCATGTAGGGTAACAAGAGTCATAAGAAGATGACATATCCCTCCGGCCCCTGCAATCTAATCTCAGAAATCCCAAAATATCAAAAGGCACCAGTATAGGACCTGATTAATACGCAGAGCAAGTTTTGTGAAAAAATACTGAACAGTATTCAAGATCTGCTCCGGAAACAAAATGCCCTCAGATGGACAGACGGACAGGTGGGGCAAACAGACAGACGGACAGACGACCACTTTGATGACTATATCCCCCCACAGTATATGCCGGGGAATAAAAATGATCAGGCATTACTCCTCGGGTAGAAAATCATACAAAGCAAACAAAAAGCCAAACTTACATACTTAATGCAACATTTTATGCCATGTATTACATATGCACACAGCAAAAACAAACTCTGTTTAAACTGCGCGAAACAAGCTTCTGAGACTGCCGGTCACCATGGTATCCTGTGCATGACCCCGTGCAGTAACCCTCAGGCTGGGTGTGGGATTGTGGGCACCCTAGAGTTAAAGAGGGGAGAGAGGCAGAATACACTGAAAATCAGATCCAGATGTCCTTATGCAGCAGAAAGCAGACATCCAGACACAGAAAAAGGCAAGATTTCAGGGCCGAATGGATTCCCGCCATGTTTCCAGTCATGGAAAAACTATTGTTACTGGACGTGAGAAGAGCGACAGGAACTGCAGTCTGGCGAGGAAACCAACCCCATCTGGGTTCTTCATACAGTCCATTCCACCCAGAGAGAGACAAAGCAAGCTAAACCTTTCCATGGCTGACAACTGCAGACTAACCTCCAGCAATAAAAAGTGAGTTCAAATCCAGTTTTCAGTGGAGTTAATACGACTCAAGACCTGGGGTGGGTTTCATGAATCAGGATCACCAAGATATCTGAAAAAGGGTGGCGAGCAAAACCCAGAATAGTCCTAATTGCTTCAGTCTATGCTCTTTATTTTGGAGGGTTCAAAGTTTCAATCATGCAGCCAGTCAGCAATGTGGGGACGCCCGATTCCAAAAAATGCCCAATTCCTAAAACAGGACGTCCGATTCCAGCCAAATCCCAAGACAGGACGCACGATTCGTGAGTAAGGATGCCCAATTCGTGAGCCAGGACTCCAAATTCACGAACCAGCGCGCCCAATTCTCCAGCCAGGACATCCGATTCTCCAGGCTGGATGGAACACACTTCCACTATACACCAAGCAGAGGAATCTCTTTCCAGACTCAATGCAGAGGCACTGCAGTTTACCAAAGAGAACCAAATACCTACATACTGACCAACATATACAGCTCAGCATTAAAACCCCCAAAAAAAAAAAAAAAAAAAATCACAAGGCTATTAAAAACATGGCACAAATACAAGCAGGTACGAACACACTCACAGTTAAACCCTGGCTGTATATCGAGGACAGATTAAAGTACATGAATCACAACAGAGACACAAGCGATTAAGACCTGGAACTTCTCATCAGTGACTCCTTCCTGCAGCTAACTGACCACATTTCTCAAGAAATACAATCCACCTCATCATAGAAACTTCCTGGTCAATGAACAGCCCAACAAACTTGAAAGAAAAACCCAGTCCTGTCTTGCTCATATGGGATGATGTCATTGACAATGGAGAGAGTGTTTGAGGAACCTGATCGCCACTATGATTCAGGTTTCAACGGATAAGATCAGGTTTACAGGACCAGGTTAAATTTTATATAAAAGGCCAAAAATGGTTTGGGGATCGTGGCAAAGCCCTTATGAAAAATAACTGTAGTTCCAAGCTATAGTTATCCTATAGTAAATGGATGGTATTTTCGCCACCATATTATGGTATTACTATAGTTATTCAAACTACAGCTATACAGTTGTGTGGCCTGTAGTAATATCATGGTACTGTTGACTATGTTTAATACTATAGTTATGTGATGGCTATAGCACTACTCTAGTTATACTATGCAAAATATAGTAATACTGTCGTCATGCCAAAAAATACTATGGTATTACTAAGAAATAACTACAGGTTGTTTTCATAAGTAGGCCAAGCCAGGTCTGAGTGTGCGAGCACCTGTGTGTGTGAATGAGAGCGAGAGAGAGAGAGAGAGAGAGAGAGAGAGAGAGAGAGAGAGAGAGAGAGAGATGTAAAGGGAGGGTGAGTTGGCATTAGATGTCCCATTGTTTTAATGTAGTAAAGCAAATTCCAGCCCTAACTAACTGTTCCCATTCCAACACAAAGCACAGAGGTCAGCTTATCACACTACACTTCCCTTGGAGATATGAATGACGCTTGACCGCGCCCTTGTCACCGGAAACAATGGACTTCGGCTATTGTACACAGTTTAGCAGAGCATGTGCAGTGATACAGTAGGACACAGCACTTGATATTCCTTTTCTATCCAGTCCTTATTCATATGCAGTAAATATACATGCCAGGAATTCCAAACCTTCAAATGCTCAACCACTGTATAAAAGCAAGGTACAAATCAACGCAAAGCACCTGCCATACCTTCATATGCCCTCAGAGTTGATCTTTGGCACCCACATACAACGGACCTCATGTAACCTTGGCCTTTGACCCGCTGACCTCCAAAATCCAATCAGTTCAGCTACCCAGAGCGGAGTTACCATGTCCGATTAGTAGAGAATCCCTCCACCCCTTCAGTACATAGAGCCCGTAATCATTCTTTCACGTGTGAGACAACATCAGACTTCACTTAAATCAGAGGTGAGCAACGAAACAAGGGCCATAACTGTCCCTGGTTTTTACACCAATCTCTGGCCTTTAATTAGTTAATTATCATAATTAGCTGAACCATTCATGAAATCTGATGTTTCTGCTGCATTTCTTCAAATTATCATGAATGACCACTGATGACTGTTCCTGTTTCCCCAAATGTAACATTTTTCTTTGAGCTAATGTATGCGCAAATCTATGTATGTATGTACAAACAGTTGGCTCAATTAGTCAGAATAATTGATGGAAATAAAAATATGCATGCACACAGGCCCCAGGACTGAAATTGCCTACCCCTGACTTAAAATATTGCTTTTCTAACTTTGTAAAACAAAATGCAACAAACACATTAGATAAAACTAATGTGTTATTTATTCAAATAATGGTATCCAGTACCAAATTGGCCCATCGTCACCGATACCTAATCTAGCCATTTGAGTCAGCATTAGACCGATACTAGATATCAGTATCGGACCAATACCCCTATCAGTATTGGAGCATCCCTACTCTGTACTGGGAGGCAGCACACTTACCAGTGGCCAGTAGGGGGGATGAAGTATATACAGCAGTGGACACGCGAGTCTGGGATTCTCTTCTTCCGGTCGATGTTGATCTCCTCCTGCAGGTACTGCTCATACTGATCATTAATGAACTTCATGATGGGCTGCCAGCTTTTGGACAAACGAGACAAGACAAGAGTGAGGGTACAACCCAATGTATGCAACTCTGGTCTGCATAACCATTTGATCCAAATCGGCACATACCAGTTTTCGTTGTTGATCTGATCCCCGAAACCTGGAGTGTCGATTACCGTCAATTTCATCCTCACGCCCTTCTCCTCGATGTCTGAGGAGGAACAAAGGGGGGGGAAGCAGGAAGTAATTTATTCACTCTGCACCATTAAAGGCCATTCATATTGCAGGCCGAGGATGGCAGGCCAAAAAGGACACAATTGAGGCCCTCCATGCAAGAACCAGTTATGTCACTTTTTCACGTTTTGAGAAAAATGAAGTTTAGCATTTCAACTCAGAACTTTTTAGTTACCAATCTTTAGGACAAATTATTGTTTACACGTATTCCTGGGACTGGTAATTATTTTAATCAGCAGTGAAAATGGTGGTAGGGTCACTGACCTCCTTGTAATTTGACACCAAAAAGTGACATAGCTGGTTCTTGCATGGAGGGCTTCAATTGCTTCCAGTGAGACAGTGACAGCAAGACAGTGACGGATGGCAAAATTGCTGACAGCGGATGAAAATGCCGTCCTGATTACTTTTTTAATTTTAATTAATTTTTATTCTTCTAGTGTTTTACCACGATAGGACTGAGTGCACGTGAAACAGAAGCGGCATATTTTTTTATGTGGCCACTACAAAGGTGTTGGCGAAGGAAAACGGGAAATTTATGAAAAAATAAAAATAAAATAAAAATAACCTTAAACTTTTAGATAAGGTCTTAATGCACAAGAGCCAAAACTAATTTGCAGTACCACGGAAACAAAAACAACAAGATAACATGCCCACATCAAGGAACCCAAACTGAAATATCTGAGGTCTGCCATGTCCAAGCAGCGGTGCCACAAACTGCCCAACATCCTGCCGTGCCAATAGTCCCGTCTCCCTCATGCAATGCGAATAGTTAACCATTAGAGCTCTAAATGCAGCTATTGTTGCTCAATGATGTAAGATATCAAAATCGAGTCGTTGAAAACCTATCATGTGGCTACTTGTTTAAAAGAGTTCCCGCAGGGGAGCCCTTTTAAACAAGTCACCAAATGATAGGTTTTCAACAGCACAAGATAATTGAATTTATATTTTTTATGAAATTTATTTCAGCCCTCTAAGAGGTTAATAACAGCAGGAGTAAGGCCGAGCAGGCTCACCGTGACTGATGGACTTGATCTCGATAGTCTGGGGGATCCTCTCTTCTCCCGTGGGAAGAACGGACTTGCGGCTCACCTTGGACTTGAAGAGGGTGTTAATGAGGGTTGACTTCCCCAAGCCACTCTGCCCTGGATAGAGACACAGAGGACAGTAGCTGGGTCAGCCAGCGGTCAGCCAACACAAACTAAGACATGACAGGTCCATCTCAAATGGACAAAGAAATGCACTCTACGATCTGCCATTACCACCTCGTCTTCCACAATTAGCCATTCTTTTTCCCACCTCGGACCTTCAGGGTCTGTTCTAGAACCTTGTCTCACTTGACAATCAACCCGAGGACCCCCCTTACCTGTGTCTGCATTCAGTGTGCACCAACAAGACGGAAGCAGAAAACCATCTAGTAAAATGCTGGTTCACAAAACCGGAGCTAGTTAAGGATGTTCTCCTCCAATTGCAAATCCTCCTCCTACATGCCACTAGCACAGGGGTCGCCAACATTGCTCCTGGAGAGCTACCATGCTGTAAGTTTCTGCTCTACCTCCTATTCAGCACACCCGATTCAACTAATTAGCTACTTAAATTGCCCAGCTTGTGATCTTGTTAAGGAGCCAATTACTTGAATCAGGTGTGCTGAATAGGGGGTAGAGCAGAAACCTACAGGATGGTAGCTCTCCAGGAGCAGGGTTGGTGACCCCTGCACTAGTAAGAAAGGAAAACAGATTTTTTTTCCTACACAAATTTGCCATTCATTGAGGTTTGGCCGGGACTTGCTGTTTAGTATACTGGAAATAACACTTATACAATGTACTTTAAAATATACAAATTCAGCTCTACATGACCTTACCAGAACCTAGGTGGCAGTCATCCCACCTTAAGCATGATGGCAAATACTGTGGCTTACTTATTGTGCAAACAGCCATGATGACTGATAGTCAAGGTACACAACGTGACTACATCCAGCATATCTTGTCCATCTATTTTCAATGGGAAACACGAGGTTTCCTTCAAAAAGAATGCAAGGAAGACTCAGGAAATGAAGATATCTGTTGTACATGGAGCTACGCAGAGGCCAGTGTGATGCCATGTCACTTTGCGCATGTCATGCCCACTGTTGATGGCCTGAATGCAAGCAGGTTAACAGACGGTAGCGGGTCAAGCCAAGCCAGTGGTTTAGCCAGAGGGAAAACTGACTTCCTGCATGCTGACTCACAGAACACAAGCCTCAGTGTTCCCAGAACTAGAGAAGCGCTATGGTCCAAAATCACCATCCACATCTATCAGCCACACAAGGCAACAGGGCCAGCTGGAGTTCCCTCTTCACTCTACCCATCTCCCCCATCCCTCCCCTGCTCATTGGATGACCTCCCGAGAAGGACCAAGGAACCATCCAGGTCTGTTAAAGTGAAATCTTCCAAACTAACCATTTCTGCATTGCATTAGACAGGGGAATGGTACTAGCAGTCAATAAATGCAACCTCTGCAAATACAATTAACAAAAATCTGAAGAAAGAAAAATTATGTTTGCCCGTTTCAGTACTGGAGAAGTCCCCATCAGTCTCGGAAGGCAGTCTGCTGATGGCACAATTGCATCTTGGGGACCTTGCGGCCTGCGTCTGACACACAAGTGCTTTGACTCATCGGAGCTCAAACACGCATGACTGCATGCACAGAGCAGCCATCCATATGGTCCTGTTTTTGAGGATCGGCACATACTTGCAAGGCCATTTTTTTCGTCAAAACATTCACTTGTATCTGTGTAAAAGCTTAGTCCCATTATTCTCTGAGGAGAACTTAAAAGGACGAGATGTGGTTCCTCAAAAAAAAAAAAAAAAAAAAAAGAACAAAAAGCCATTATCATACAATAGTAGCAGTGCGGGTTCTACAGGAGTTAACGCTTTTCCCCGCGTTAAAAATCATTCAGCTAACAGAGCCCATGCCAGTTCCGCAGCTGGGCAAATATTACACATCGGCTGAGTCAAAGCAGCTACAAGGAAATAAACTGGTGCAGGAATCCCATTCTGTATGAGCTTTCTAATAAAAGTGAAATATAAAAGTGTGTAAGAGGAAAGATACTACTGTCAGTGGGTCGCAGGAGGAGTATCTGCAGCCTTTGGTTGGCGCTGAATTTGTTCAGTCAATGGCAACACAGCAAGTCAGCCCCAGCAAAGGGTTGGAAATCATTGATCTTGGCAGTATGATTTCATGAGTGAGCCAGGTTTACAGCAGGATTAAATGTAGTATTATGATAAATGGAGGATTTCTAATGAGTGAGCCCGAGATATCAAATTTATTAAACTCGAGTAGTAATTTTCATTTATTCTGAGCCTTGAAAATAACAACTCAAGTTTCATAAATTTGATATATTGGGCTCTGAATTTGAGATCCAATTTATCCCATAAATGTCAGCATTGTATGATTTGGAAAATTTTAAAAAAGCGTTAGCTTCTAGTTGGCGGTCTATTCAAGTCAAAGGGATGAATAATTCGCAAGCTAGCATGCTGATGATTTTATTAATTTAATGGCGAAAAGACAGCTTCTAATATAACAGTTACATGTGTAACTTATAACTTCAAATGGCGAAAAGTGTTAGCATGCCAGCTAGTAAATAATTCAGCCCGTTGAGGTGAACAGACCGCCAACTAGAAGCTAACACGAGCGATGGTTAACGGTTACCAACGGGATCAGTAATGTTACCATTCCAGACATATTCGTTAAAGTTTTCCAATAAAAGAAACCTGACCAATCGCGATGTGAGAAAGCTGTATTACTTGTGAGCAATATCAAGCATGTGTGACATGGCTGTATTACTCATTTTTAATCAATGATGGGATAAAGGTGAGCATCTTTTAAAAAGTGCTTCCCTTACATTGAACTAAAAGAAGGGAAGTGCTCGTCGAGTTTCACAGTATTCTGACAGTCAGAAAAACCACCAGCACAGGAAATGGAACCTCAACTGCCACTGGTCTGGGCTCACATTATCCAAGGACTTAAGGTCAAACCAGGGTAACAAGGGTCTCCAGAACTCTCTTAATCCTCAAGCATTACTGTTCTCTGTTGCAATTCATTGCTTAGATTTAGCACTCTGCCTTGTGATTCCCAGTTTTAGCTTTGTTAGAAGGTAAGCATCAGTAAAAAGACAAACATTGTATTGCCCAACTCTATACAACCAGCTTCATGTAGTCTGCTCCAGCTCAATGGGGTGCTGTTTGCAAAGTCCGTCATCGACCACCCATTGTGGCTCAAACAGTTTATCCCTCATTTACCGCAGTTCCAATTTGTGCACTGGTAGCGATGTTCAGCTCTGGTATGACAAAAACCGACCCACAAACATGGGTTTTTTGTTCCAGCTCTTCAGTTGTGTAGAATGGGCAATGCGAGCAGAGCATTAAAACTTATTTCTGTGGTTCACATTTAAGACATCAGACCCAGAACAGTCTAGAAGCCTGGCCAAAATGTCCATGCAGAGCCAAGAAACTAATCAGATTGCGCAGTTTTGTGAACTAATATTGACTGCACTGAGCCAACATCAACTTAGAACTAACAAGCTTAGTGTTTTCAAACAGACCACGACAATGCGGACACTATTGTGTCATTATCCACTATTCCAGGCCACACTACAATGGGTAAATCATTCAGCATAAACACAAACAGAAACCCTGTTCAAGATAAACTCTTGGTAATCCCTTGCACTGAAGAAAAGAGGAAATGGGCCAACAACTCAGAGAGCACCCAGAGCCAAATCTGTTCAGGTGGAGCCCTGCAGGAAATGTCACTTGCTCTAATCAATGGAAGGCAGAGGAAATGGATGCAGTGCTGCACAAAGCCCTCTATACTCCATCTTGTGAAGGCGATCTGTTCAGTTGGCAGTCATTTTCCACATTAGCTGCCATTTTGGTGCTCCGTGTGTCAAGAACATCTGAGCTACAAGTCCACAGAACACCAACACCAGCTCAAATCAAAAACACAAACATCCGTCGAGGATCAAGACCACACTTAAATTCGTGCTGGCAAAAAACACAGATTTGTCTTCTCCTCACAGTTCAAATGACTACTTCCTGACAGTGCAGACGTTACTTTCACTTCTTCAGGGTTTATGCTTCGAGGAGACTCATGGGGATAGTAAGGTTTCATTTGAATTATTCTTTTTCCCCCAAAATTGTAATGCAACCCTCTGGAATTCCACCATTTTAAAACACCAGTAATTATAGCTACTTCTGCATAACTGTTCAGCAGAGAATATTCCAATTTTATATTTATGACCTCAAACTTAAAAGGCATAATTACGGCCTCTCGTCAGGAGCTCTCAGTATTACAATATTTCATCCCTACAGAATGGCAGGTTTTTGGCGGAGAACTCACCCACTACCATGATGTTGAGCTCAAAGCCTTGCTTCATGGCCTTCCTCCTCATCTGTTCCAGGATGGCGTCAATGCCCACGTAGCTGAAGTCTGGACAGGTCTTGTCGCTGCGCACGGCCGGCGGGGGGCCCTGGGCTGGCTTTGCAGACTCTGACATGGTGCCGCTGTAGCTGGGAATAACCTCTGACCCTGCCGACACAGACATGGGGTAGAGGGTAGATTAAGGATGGGTCCAAAGCAACAATTTGGATTTTAAGGGCTAAGTGTGACACAGGTCTCATTGTCTTCTGACTACTGCAGATACAAAAATCTGAATTTTTTTTTCAAATTTGATTTGAGATACTTCCATATGTAGTCCAAGACTGGATGCATATCTGACCTGTAGCCAGGCGTTTCAAATGAGAATAATCAGATTGGATTTTCTGTGTTCTTTACATGCCACACTTCAGAATGCAAGTGTTGCCAGATGTCACATCACATTTGATATTTGTTGCTAGCTTAACCCTTAGAACACTGAAATAAATCTATATGTATTTTTTTTTATTATATTGTGCAGTTGAAAACATATTGGTTTTCAACAGCTTTGATTTTGATATCTTACATCATTGAGCAACAATAGCTGCATTTAGCGCTCCAAGGGTTAATGTGCACATGCAGGATGGTTTGGGGCAAAAGTTTGTCCACACTGATGACAGATACTGGTTAAAAGGAAGGGTGAATATTAACGGTAATAGAATAACGATCAGAATTGAGCATTTCCTATGGGGTCATTCCACGTGAAATCATAGTCATAGATTCTTTCAAATTTTAATAAAATGTTGTATGTGGTGCCAAATGAAAATATCCCAAGTTTTAGCTCAATCCTCCAAGCGGTTCCCATTTTCTGGGGGGGGTTGAAAAAGTGGGCGCGGCACTCCAGAGGCAGCCACAGCATCATTTGCCATCTTTTTGAAGGGCTGTAACCCAAAAACTGAACAAGATATTGATTTCATTTTTTCTGTGTGTACTTACATAGCAAATGACTATTGTTTACAAGTAAAAGAAATAGAATTAACCCATTCATGGCTGTGCTATTACCAGTCAAAAACTGGGTTTTTTCCCCCCCATCGACTTCAAAAGTTGCCCATTTTGGCATGGCCATCTCACCCCTGCTCATGCTGTATTCTGACAATGCTTTATTTCCAAAAATTAGTGCATATCTGAGACTTACAATTTCAAAGATTTATTGCGGTTTAGCTTCTATAGATTTTTGGCTGTGGGGGTACCTTCTGACCATTTTTTCTCAATGAGGGTATCCTTCGACTTTGAAATAAACTTCGTTTGTTCAAAGAGCTTTCAGGACACTTTCACCATGTAAAATTTCAAAAAGTGGTCCCAGCACTACTTTATTGTAAAAATTTCAATTTCAAGCCACTTTTTTTGCTATTTTTTGTGATTGAGGGTCCATCAAAGAGGCTTTACTGTGTTTCAATTTGGCACGAAAGTGAGGCATAGGCCTCCCCCCTACTTGGATCAACCTGCCCAAGTGTTCCTGCGCCATGCAGTGCATGTAGACATACATTATCATGAGTGGAGTCTTGTTACTTTCACTTTTTTTTTTTTTAATCATAATTATCATCTTATTCTTATCACAAAATAATTTTAGAAAACTCACCTCACGTATGTCTTTTGATGGCAATCATCTGTTGCTGTGTTGAGTTCTCCTACAGTACATGGTTGCGGAGGATCATCAGAAGTATTAGACGTGGAAGCCATTTTTTCAAGACCATGTGTTTCAATTAGGGGGTGCTGCCACCTAGTTGAACTAATTAGACAAGATGCCATCTAATGTCTTGATAAAAACTGCATCAGAAAGAAAAATCAAAAGGAAACCATGCAGTTTCCAGTCAAGGTAACTCATACATATGCTATAGTATATGCATTGTACATATACGGGCACAGCCCAAAATTGGAAATAATTGCCCTTGAGGGAAATAATGAAGGAGTGCAGGGACCACTGGAAAAGGGTCACCACCAATGAGAAGGTGTCAAAAGTACCCCCCACGGCCAAAAATCTATGTAAAACACAATAAACTGTTGCAATTGTAAGTCTCAGATATGCACTAATTGTTGGAAATAAAACATTGTCAGAATACAACATAAGTAGGGATGAGATGGCCATGCCAAAATTGGCAACTTTTGAACTTTTTCGGCAACTTTTCGCGGGGGGGGAAAAAAAAAAACCCATTTTTGACTGGTAATAGCACAGCCATGAACGGGTTAATTCCATTTCTTTTACTTGTAAATGATAGTAATTTGCGATGTAAATACACACAGAAAAAATGAAATCAATCTCGTTTAGTTTTTGAGCTCTAGCCCTTCAAAAATGGCAGAAAGCTGTTGTGGCCGCCTCTGGTACCACGCCCACTTTTTCGACCTCCAAGAAAATGGAAACTGCTGTGAGAATTGAGCTAAAACTTGGGATGTTTTCATTTGGCACCACATACAGCGCTTTATTAAAATTTGAACGAAATCCGTGACTATGACCATGGGATTTTTCCTGAATTTGGTTGATTTCACATGGAATGACCCCACGATGCAAATGAAGTCCCAAGAGTCAAATGCACTCATTCAATGTGCAAAACATAAGAAACAAGGACAGTTTTCATTTCCTGCCGAGACATCCGGTACACACGCATCTTGCAGAAAACGTGTTCATTTAGCTACTGAGCGCATATTACATGCAGACATTAATTCTCCAAGTTAACGTTCTATAAAACAGTCAAGTACAAAAAAAAAAAAATTAATTAAAAAAATAATCACACAAAATAATGAAGTGTCATCGAAACATGGCCGGGAAAAAATGAACTCTGATCTACAAAGTACATTGACAGAGAGCACATGAGGAAACCACCGCCATAAACAACATAACTGAAGTTGCAGTCTCAAACTTACAAGTTTAAATAAGACAACCCCAAGAAATATAAGTACCCATACAATGTTGCCATGGAGAGGACCAGAAATAACAACGAAAGGTTTTTGCAGTGGATAAGTTCCCGCCAGTTTTTGTTCCCACATGCACATTCTAGAGCATTTGAAAGTTCAATCACATGTAAATAAGATGGCAGTGTTCAGAGGTTCCCACTGCACCCATAACAAAAAATATTGCAGATTCTGCATCAACATTGAGAAGTCTGTCAGTGAGATCTGATGAAAGCAGACCAAGCACTCAGTCAGACATGATAAGAGGAGTCAGAGTGATGAGAGTTAGCGTTCGGCAGAATAGACTGGTTGAACGCAACTTGATTGCCAAATGTAGAGCTGCTGGTGGGAGCCCTCGGTGGGGCTCGGGATTCTGACTTGATTGGGAGAGATTGTCCAAGTGAAGAACTCAGGTATCCGGCCCTAGAACAGGACCCTAACCCCAAAATCACTCCAGGGGCTTTATGCATGTTTCTCTCTATCACTCTCTACATGAAACAGTTCTCAGGCATTTCTCCCAGGGCGTCTTCATTAATGAAACATGCTCTCAATGAATTTTCCCTTGTCAAATAAAGGCTTTAAAAAAAAAAAAAAAAAACAACAACAACAACAATATAACCCATCCTATTGCCCTGTTCACAAAACACCACGAGCACTACCTCTTTAAAATCGCACCAGTATCCCTAGTGTAAACCGATATCCAAGTAGAGCACAGGCTCATCAAGCCCTTGGCTGCTAGAAAGTCTCAGGTAGCCAACAGATTTTCAAAACAAAGTGAGAAAGTGGTTCTCCATACGACCGTTCCCTCCATCTGAGGAAACTAAGCACAGAGAGCTGACCAAGCAGAACAGCCAGTCAGGACCTTACCTGAACGTGAGAGCAGTAAGTGCTCACAGCAGGACTGGCAGTCAGAGCTCGGTCTACAGGATGCTAGAATATGGCCGACACACCACGTGTGTGACAGAGCAACATTCACACACACGCACAAACACACTGAGGCTAACAGGAGGAGGGGCGTTCGATGCAATCAGCCTCGCTGTGACAGACACGGGGAAACTGGTGCTAGGTGGGCCGTTACAGACATATTTGCATAGACTCCGATGACTGTGAGATAAGAGTGTTTATTCACATGCATTGCAGAGAGAAATGGCACAATAAAATTAGCTGATAGAGTCACTGTTTTAATACCGCCAAGATGCGCTGAAGATAATTAAATACTCAATAACATTTTTGGAGGGAAAAAAATAAAAAATTTCACTCGTGAAGTTCACCCAATACCACAATACTTGTGTCAACACCAGTGAAGACTCAAAAATGCTGTTCTTTCATTCCCTTGCTCTCTTGCAGTCAGCAGGAAGTCAGACATGATCCATGACAGATTATGCACCACAAAATCGAGATGCATCTGCACAGAAGCCACCTGTACAGCAACGTGACTTCACAAAGAGAGTTTATCCATTCACCATCCGCTACACAACAGGAAGTTCTGTCTGTGGCCTATTAGTGCAGCTTCTCTAGAACACTCTAGTACAAATCCATCATGGGGAAGCTTGCCTGAAGAGCACAAAGGACCAATTCCACTGTAGTTGATAACAATGCGCCTTGGTCACAAGCTCGCTAGGGGTGGGGCAATATGCCTTGCACATAGATTTCTGCCGACAAACAGTCACACACTGGGCTGTGTGCCTTGAAGTCTGACAAACTTTGGCAATGGAATAAACCGGCAAATTAAATACGTAATATATTATCTGATGTAATAGCACAATTCACTGCCAACAAACAAGCCCATTCCATGTCCCAATAAGGAAAATTGACTTTTTGTTTAAATAAGGGGAGTATAACAAGCAGTCTCGAGAGACGTCCGTCTTCAGAAAACTTGGAGGCGTTTGGCTCCTGGAAACTCGAGGAGTAGGCCTTTCAAATTTGGATGAGACAATCCTTTATTTCACCCTCAAGAAAACAGGACAGCAAATATGCTGAAATACACATTCCAACAATGGCAACTGTACAAGCGAAATACTGAAACAGCAAATCTACTTGCTGCTTAGTTCAGCTAGAGCTTTTTAATATAATTGTGGTTAGCAGCTTCTTCATAAAACTTTATGGATGACAGTTTAGTACAACAGAACATCAGTTTGCATATGAAAAAAATCTTGTATCAGTGTAACATACATCTTATGGTTGATCTTAATCCTATCAAGAATCCAATACCAACATCTCACACTAGGGACTCAGGCACGGATCCGAGTATACTTGACCCCAAAGTCCAGTTCATTTGATAAGTGTGAACATAAGCGTATTGTGCTCGGGCAAGGTATGCGAGTCCGCTTGGAAGAGGTGGTCTCGGGCACGGTTCATCCAAACTCGTACCAAATGTGAAAGCAACCATAATTGAGCACAGACAAGGACCGTTGCGTGACGTCTTAACTGTTCGACTCTATTGTTCCAACAAATAGTGGCAAAAGGATCTCCCTGGTCGAACGAAGAAATTAAATGCTTGCTCAAAATTTGGGCAGAGGAAAACGTACAATCACAACGGGATACTTCACACAAAAACGCGGAGATTTATGGAATTATTCGCGAGTATTTACGTTCACGTGGTCATCGCAGAACAATAGAATAGAGCAGTGACAAACAAGAGAAAATGTCTCTGCAATATCTTAAAAGGGCGAAACGCAGTGCGAAAGTCTGGCAGCTCAAGTGATGAGAGAGATAAATTTCTGTGGCTGCTTCTTCTTTGTGTAATTTCCCAATTTCAAAACCACCTACATGCATACTGCCACCTACTGCATCGGAATGTTGACAAAAGTAACCGTACTCGGGCACGGAACGACATTGCTAGTATGAAAGCTGACTGGCAGGGGGAGGGGAGGGGGGGAAATCGTACTGTGGCACAGTACAGAACAATCGTACCTCGTGTGACAGCGCCCAACTCATCACAGAGGGGTCATTCCATGCCAAATCACCTAATGGTCCCCAGGTGACCCTCTTAGATTTTGCTGAAACTCCATGAAAATGTTCATATATGCAAATAACGAACACACAGAAAATTTCAGGCCAAAAGTCCAAGCCGTTTTGAAATTACGGCCGTCCGAAGACCCCCCTCTTTCGCCGTCGCACGCTGCGTCGCGGATTTTTTTCATTTTCAAATGATCATATTTTTGGATTTGAAAAAGCTACAAAGCTGAAAATTGCTACCTGGGGTAATTTGCACACAAGCTTTCAGAATCTGCAATCAAAAACAGTGTATCTTGCTTCTTTTTGAAGATATGGGCACCTGAAAATGAAAGTTTTTTCTAGCGGAAATTATTTTTTATGATTTTTAGGCTTACCTGGTGCCCGAACCATTGATCTGAGGATACCCAAATTGCTGATACATAATCTCTACATACAGCTAAATAACTCCCTGCAAGCATAGACTTATAAAACAATCAGTAAAGGTATGGCTAGGGTCCAAAGTAGACTTTCACAAAAAATCTCAAAATCACCCCTTTTCGGGGGTCGGTTGACCTTGTGAACAGTTACTCAGGGTAATGAAATTTTCACCACAGAATTATATGTATCTGACCTTTATATGTACCAAATTTCATTGATGTGACTTAAGTCCTTCATAGTTAGGCAGTGTTTCAAAGAAACCCACTAATTTGATCAAATTACACCATTTTGCTGTACATTACAATGTCTTCGGTAGATGTCAAAGGGCAAAAAATGAGAATAAGTAATCTTTGATAACCTTTTTATATATAATAATTCTTAGAAAGTTGTAAAATTCATGACTTTGTACATCAGGAATAGTATCATAAGGCTTGTTTTAAAACAAAGTTTTCCATAGTACCATACATTGTACATATTGTACATTGATGTTACCAATACAAAACTGCTTTTATTTAAGTGGATTCAACTTACTGATTTTCAGTGGGCTCTACTTACATTATTTGCATGAGGTCATAGCTGTTGGAAACTGTTTATTAAGATTCATCCTAGTCCAGGTGACCTTGTCTAATTAGGTGTTAAAACATTGTTTATCTAGGTTCATCCTAGTCTACTTAACTCCAAACCACAACTGTTTATTTAAAATAGCTGGATCAATTACCTCACTGTTGTGGCCGTATTGTTTACAGAATAATTTAACAACAGTGTTCACTTTTCAGCTCACATCCACTCCTCACAATTCATTTCAACTGCAATGTTCAGCAGATGAAGTGTACATTTTGTGAGCTCTGTAAAAATCAAGATTTAAAACATGGAATTTGAAGCATCAAGATCGGGATGCAGTATTGGAATTGCACTGGAGGAGGAATGCCATAAGAAAATATATGGCAGAAATGTTGGCACACTTGCAGCCTCTGACTTGTCACAGGATGATAAGAAGCTATTGGAATGGAGAAGTGGGGTACTGCTACGTGATGACAGCACAGTGTGTTTTCACCATGAGAAGATGTACATCTCTCGATATGAATATAATCAGAAATATTGCAGTGATCCATTCAAAATGCACAAGAAACGTATTTCAAGTAGGTTTGCTTCAATTGACAATTACAATAATTTGTAAAAGCAAATTTAACAGAGCTCGAGGATGTTGTTATATACCGTAAAGTAGCATAATTTGATCAAATTAGTGGGTTTCTTTGAAACACTGCCTAACTATGAAGGAGTTAAGTCACATCAATGAAATTTGGTACATATAAAGGTCAGATACATATAATTCTGTGGTGAAAATTTCATTACCCTGAGTAACTGTTCACAAGGTCAACCGACCCCCGAAAAGGGGTGATTTTTGAGATTTTTTGTGAAAGTCGACTTTGGACCCTAGCCATACCTTTACTGATTGTTTTATAAGTCTATGCTTGCAGGGAGTTATTTAGCTGTATGTAGAGATTATGTATCAGCAATTTGGGTATCCTCAGATCAATGGTTAGGGCACCAGGTAAGCCTAAAAATCGCAAAAAATAATTTCCGATAGAAAAAAAAACTTTCATTTTCAGGTGCCCATATCTTCAAAAAAAGGAAGCAAGATACACTGTTTTTGATTGCAGATTCTGAAAGCTTGTGTGCAAATTACCCCAGGTAGCAATTTTCAGCTTTGTAGCTTTTTTCAAATCCAAAAATATGATCATTTGAAAATGAAAAAAAATCCGCTGACACTTAGCCTTGGCGAAAGAGGGGGGTCTTCGGACAGCCATAATTTCAAAACGGCTTGGACTTTTGGCCTGAAATTTTCTGTGTGTTCGTTATTTGCATATATGAACATTTTCATGGAGTTTCAGCAAAATCTAAGAGGGTCACCTGGGGACTTTCCTGAAAATTAGGTGATTTGGCATGGAATGACCCAGAGAATACCTTATATAATGCAATATATAATAATTTATAAATTAAATTTACAAATGGATACTAGAAATATTGAACCAGCTACACAATGACCAATTCTGAGATGCGGTAAACACACAGCAAACAAGACAAGCTGAAAAACAGAAGCCAGATGTCACATCAACTGTTTCTTTATCAGCAACATTCGCAATGACAGCCTTCCCATGCAAAAAGAGCTTGGGGTCTCTGTTCTTTCCAAGAAAATTCATTCTGAAAACAGTGCTCTAAGCAATCCACCTCATTCCCCCAATACGGCTTATCAAGCTGCAGTAACAGCAAATCAGGGCCACTCTCCAGCCTATTTCCTCCAGGAGTTAACTGTTCTCATCAGTTCCCAAAGGAATTGTGGCCGAAACCCGATACTCATGAACTAAATGGATTTTTTCACCAGTGTTAAAGACAATAATGAGGAGCAGAAATAGACCGTGGCCAGGGGGGGGTAAGCGGTGGGGGGTGGGGACCACGCCTTCTAGGTCATCAACGCTGCAGTCACCAAGCTCGGGGTGATTGATTACATTTATGACGCTGTGTGAAAGCTTGGCTCCAACTCTCCCAGATGAAATATTAACCATTCATTGTTGTCAAAGTCAATCAATAAACCTCACTAACAAAGTACAGAGCTTCACTTCCTCAAGCATTGCCTTTTCTCCCTCTGAAATTTACAAACACCTCTCACAGTGTGCAAATCCAGCCGCCGAAATCCAATTCAAACCCAGATGCCCCTTTGACCGATTGCCTCCAACTCAGCCTCTATGCCAGAACTGGCATTCCTCGGCTGTGTAAAGATCAGGTATATAAAAAGTGAAGCATTCAATCACTGGACGAGGCCGGGAGAAACAGGACTCGGTGGCATTTACGGCTCTGCATAACAATGATGCCATTTGCAAACCAGTTTGCTTTGCTGGCAGGCCAGTCCAAGCATCGAGAGGAGGTGAGGACAGATCACCCCCCTCTACGCCAAGCTCCCATCCGCTACATCGCCTTCCTAATCCCCCCCCCCCCCGCCAACCCAAACTACAACCTCCAATCAAAAACAGGGCAATTCAGACTGTGTCCCAGGGACGGCTGCAATACGCATACATCCCCATCTCTGCTGCCCATCTGTTTTTGTTTAAACCAGCTGTTACAGCAGGCGTTAATTAGTCATACTGTCCTGAGATCAGGACTGTTTGCTTTATAGGCAATAAAGCGACAATGGGGAGGAATTTCAAGGACTCCCCAAGCTTTGTCTCCTACAGACGTTCCCAGGCCCAGGTGATGTTCCGTGGGAACTCAGATAAACTCGCCTCAGTTCGCTTTTGAGGGACAAAACATGAACTGAAAATAAATGCAAACATCACATCAGATGCCACTTTGCCTCCAAGACCTCCAAACTTAACAAAAATAAACCTGAGCAAATGCAGCACCTGCAGTGGCAAATCTACCACTGCTACATCACGACCCATAAAACTCCAAATCGGGGGTTCCCAAACCCATCCGTAATGGGCCGGTCTGAAAGCTCTGGTTCCAGCCATGCAGTTACACACATAATTCGACAAATCAATTCCTAGAGCACTGGCCCCCAACCCTTTACCTGGAGATCACCTGAACTTGCTGGATCCCTCTTCAACCCTGGCAAAGCACACCTCACCGAAAAGCAAGATATCCTGTTACGCTGCTAGTAGTAGAGAGTCTAGTGTGCTTTATGAAGGTTACACTGAAAACCTAGAGTGCAAGCTCTCCAGGAACAGGATCAGTGACTGACCACCGCCTGCTCAAAACACTGAAGGGTAGAATCAGGTGTGTAACTGTAATGTTGGAGTGTAAGCCTGTATCCACACTGGTTGTTCCAGGATTGGGTGGAGAACCCCCCATCCCAAATGAAATGCTACACAAGAAACACAACACACACACCCTCCTCCTTCCTCTACTCCTCCATGAGCAAAACGTACCACAAGAATTGACCCAGGGCCTCCCTGAGAATCAAAAAAAAAAAAAAGTCTGCTTGAATAATGCATGGGGGGGAATCACATCTCAAAAGTTAATGGGTTGTTTTCATTGAGAAGTCTCCCTCTTGGATCACTGTTGATTGCATGTGTCAGAGTTAGAGACAGTCAGCCCTAGAACCTGAGCTACAGAGCCAGGCAGGCAGCAGACTTCAAGTCTGTATCTACAAACTCCTGGCACGGTCATCTGATAGGCATAGCCAACATGCAGAACATGAATATGTTTATTTACAATCTCTCTGCAAAGCACTCTACAAACATTACAGAGCAGAGCACCGACACCCTGGTGATTTCAGACCCCTCCAATACACCCTTCCTCCCCAGCAGTATATGGTAAACACTCTACAACAGGGGTATTCAAACGTATCCATAAATGGGCCTGTGTGGGTGCAGGCTTTTCTTCAAACCAAGCAGTTGCAAACCTCATTCTACTTTTCAAGCTCTTAAGCAAAGACTGTAGGGCAGGGAGCCCCAAATCTGCCCCAACAAATCCAAATCCAGCCCTGGTTTTCTTCACTTCCAGGCAATGAAGTGAACAATTATTGCCACTGATTCGCCAGATTGTAATCATACCTGTCTCACAGGTAAAGGGAGGGTGGAAAACTAGCAGTTCTTAGCTCATGATGGCCATGATTTTGGGCACAAGGTTCCACAGCAGTGGTTACCAATCTTGTTCCTGGAGATCTATTGCTCAGTGGGTTTTATTCCCACCCAATGTTGGCGCGCCAGAGTGCACTAATTTGTGGCTCAATGAGATCTCTAGCAGTTGAATGAATTATGTTTTCCTTGGGTTGGATCAAAACACACAACATGGTTAATCTCAAGGAACGGGGATGGGGACCACAGTTCTAGGGGCACATCAATAGTATCAGGAGTGCAAATGCATGATTCTACTAAATGAAGGCTTGCACCCACACCATCCCCATTTGGATAAGGTCAAGAAACCCTGTTCTACAGTATACAAGGAACAATACACTGGACTGCTCTGTGGCCACATGAATCAATAGGCGTTCTGATACTCAGGACCTCTCATACATTAATATGAATGATTCCAAAAGTGAGTGCTAACAACTAATCACTCTGGTTCACAATCATCTTTTGTTGGGATTAAACAGTTGAGTGCAAAAATTAAAAATAAATTTCATAAAAGACTAAACACATTTGAAACAGATAACAGTCATTACTAAACTGCTGGCAGTTGTGCAACAGTTGACATTCCTCTTGTGCACACTCATATCACCACAGGAAGTCAAACAGACTTAAAGCCACATCAGAGGATAAAAAAAACCAATAAGCACAGCACCTTCTGCTTCCGGGCAGACACAAATTTCCTCACCCAATGCAAGTTTCACCAAGAGAGCAATGTATCAGTCTGCACACTATGCAGCCATAAACTGCCATGGAAACATGAGGCTACTGACTTTCAACAGACCATTTTATGGCTTGCAACCACAGTACAACAACATTGTCAAAAAATGTCATCAATTAAGTCAATGAGACACTTCAGCATTAACTCAATAAACAAGCCCAAGATGAGCTGCACTTATTAGACAGAGCAATGAGGGCTTTTACACATCACACCATCACACTGGAGAGACTCATATCCTGTGAATATTCAAAATTTACCAAGTCAATTTAACCACACAGTGCACAGTCAGTTTATTACCAACAAAGAATGAAAAAATTGAAAAGCTAAGACAAAGTTGTGCTGTTGATTGTACCAGCAGATGGGCAGCCACAAAAATGAAAAGCATGATGGCTTGAGTCTAATGGACACATCAAACCAGGTATTGCCATGTGTGTCCACTCACTCGCCCCTACAACGCACCTACAGACATCATGGCCACTGCTGCCACATCAGGTACAGCCATCCAACCAGCAATGCTAGCCCACTTACCCATTGCTATAGAGTCTATTCTGAAAACCCTAAACCCTAATGCAGGGTTTCTCAATCTTATCCTGAAAGATCAAAAATGGAAACGGACCATCATCTCAACAAGCGAAGACTCTAGAGTAGGCATCATCAAATAACAGCCCTCGAGGTCCAAGAACTGCTGGTTTTCCAACCTCCCTTTATCTGCGAGTCAGGCGTAAAAACAGCCTGGGCATATCAGGTACTAATTACTCAGTTAATTAGTAAATTAGCCAGGAGAAAAGGACACCCAGGCTGAATTTGGATGAGAGGTCTAGATCCCTGCTGTAGGAGTTGAGTAATAGGATCTGATGTGTAACTGAAACCCTGCACCCAGACCAGCCCTTTCTGGATAAGGTTGTAAACCCCTTGTCAAAACCTCAATTCATTCTGAGACAATCACGGTGAACAACAGCATTTGATATGTATAATCTGGCAAAGACAAGACCTGCTAGAACGATTGCGTTGTCTCCAAGGTGACGAAATGCCTCACTCATGACCATTTGTTTACATTTTGAAAAAAATGGTGCCACCCACCGAAATTACTGACTGGGTCCATTCCAATGGTGTTGAGGTAGGAAATATAAATTGGACTGCAAGCCAGCTGCACCTCAACACTGCTGCAGATCCCATGGCTGTTGTTCAATCAAACAACAATGCTGTGCACTCCATTCCAAAAAAATAATAATGAAAAAAAGTGTTTATTACATGTATATCTTTTTCACAAGCCCCATGTGCAATAATTATTCAAAATAAAGTTTTTGCAGCCTTTGACTGTAAACATTTTAAAACTGAACAGTTTCAGTTAGATTTGGGCAGGGTTTTTTTTTTTTTTTTTTAAGTTAAGAGAGAAAATCATACCAGCGATCCAAGTACAAAATACCACAAGTTAAAAAAAGAAAGGCATGAGTTTTGACAGTGATAAATAACATTCCATACTGGTCAACTATTGCTACCATCTTTATAAAACTACTGGAATGAAGGACATCAGCCTGAGAGGCTCACAGATGGAGTTACTCCTGGTCCTACCCTTTTCAGACAGAGCCAAGGGCCCTTTTAGGATACTCCTCTCATGGGGTTGAGGGGTCCACACACTGCTGACCACTTCAGAGACTTTCTAGATTGAGAGGAGAGGGTAAAGGTTTGCACACTGCTAAGGTATACTGTAGCCTACATACTAAACTTCAAAGCTCCACGTGGTAACAGTCTGACCTACTTGGGCATTTTCTACTGATGTAAAATGTAAACACCTGTTACTGTTTCCAGTGCAGTAGATTTCCTGGTGTTCAAACAGCAGGTTTTTTGTTCTCACTCACAACAAGGGATTTTGTGAATGTATCTGGAAACCTAATGTTCTCTGCTTCTCACTTGATAAATTTCCAGGCAATGCTAATCTCCACATTTGACTAGAGGAAGACTGGTTACGTACAGCAAAGTTCACTTGTTCAGTTGGAGGGGGAAGATGTTTATTGCTTCGCCAATTCTATTGCAAGCAAAAGTTTTCATTGACATTTATGTCCCACACCAACCAAAACTTGCATAATATCACATTACACTGCATTACATCATGCATAACGCACTTAAAAGCAAGCAACAGAATCATGCAACAAAAAATAGCTCATAACAAGACTCATTTACAGAAAGACTCAACAAGGGACAGAAAGCAACATATCAGTCCTCTGAATTAATGCCCAATGGAACACCCAGTATAATAATGCCACAATACTCAGGCATTTTTTAGGACCTGGGCTTTGTTAGTACTGCAAAACTGACCTTATCTCTGAGACTACGAATTATGCCCGTCCACGTCATTCATCTTTCAGTTCTGTCTCTCCCACCGAAAGCCCCAAGAATGTGACCTTTGCCACGGCGCACTACGAAGCAGATGGTGTCACCGGGATGTTAAAACACAGCTTTCCACACACAAACCCCTGGAAGGCGAGATAATGACCTGGTGTCATAGCTGAAGACAGTGACAGAGTGAAGGAAATGGAGCAGGACGGAAAATGTGCACAAAGACGCGCACTTTCAAAGGAAAGGGAGAGCCGCTGAACAGAACTGGTGGAAAACCAGGTGAACGGAGATTTGAAAACATCACAAATGTGAGGAAGAGGATTGTCAGCTCCCTGGGTGTGGGTGGGTGGGGGACAAAAGCAAGGAATCATGGGAAAAATTCCAACAGGCTGGGAAGAAACGGGCGCAAGCAGACGATGTTTACTTTCACCGGACATTAAGCATCAGTGAGCCTTTCCCAGATTAAAGGTGGAAAGAGAACAACTTCCTCAAATGGACTTTCACACACAAGCCTGCTCACACACACAGACACTCTCCTCCTTCCACTCTCCCACAAGCAAAACATACCACAGGTCCAACCCAACGACTCCGTGTGATCAAAAACCTATCAGAAAACACAACACAGCTTTTGGCCACAGATGCAGCAAGTCCACAAATTTGAGGATTTCTCAGTTTGGAGCAAGCTGCATAATGAGCATAACAAACCAAGTAACCAGCAAGTATACATGAGACATGACTGGCTGGTCAGTAGTCACCAGCATTCCTGAAACCGCGGCAGTTCTGAGAACTGAAATACCACAAAATCTGGTGAACGTGGCTTTGAGACGTTTCATTTTAGGATTCCTATTTCAATACACCCCAACCATGACTCCAGTAAGTACACCAAGAACTCAACAACATAAGCCAAACTGTTTTAAAACATCAGTTTATTCAAATCCAAATATAGGAATCAACAATATCATCCTACCAGAAGGAACTCTTGGACATGAACGCCACCTAAAACTTGCTGTTCATGCATTTTCCAGTGACATTAAATATAACATTAAATAGAAAAGAAAACCCAAAGACGTACAAATCATATTGGTCCAGAACAGCTGATGAGAAGGGCAATGCCCTGCAGTTACTCAGCAGTGCTGCTTGTGCTTAAATGCATCTCTGACCTCATTACACACTTAGAGGCTCAAGCCACAGTCATGCTGACCAGCTGCCAGAACATCCACAGGGTAGCACAAACAAATAAAAAGAATAGATTTCATGACAAGGCATTTTTTTTTTTAGCAATATCTTTCACTCAGTCCCTGAATATACCCCACCCCTCTACATGACCTGATCCTGGTCCAGTCCGATAGGTGAATACAGGGAAGCGCATCCCTGAGAGCACCACACCTATGCTTACAGAGTCACAATGCTCATGGTTTAAAGGTCCCCTATTATGTCACCAGGTGCACAGCATTACAAGCCATTTCAAAATCTTTCCCCTCTTGACATCACTTGGGGAAGTAACCAACCAGAGGCAAGAACAACTGATCAACTTCGGTAAAGCAGTCAAATAGATTTCATTATTCTGGGTGGTCACAACCCCTTGTGATGTCAGGAAGGGGAGATTTTGAACTCTCTCATAATGGCTAATTAGCTGTGCACCTGGTAGCATAATAGGGGACCTTTAAAGCCATCCCCTCAGCCTTTGTCACATGTCTCTCCGATTCTAAATCTCCATTTCCTGCTGTCTGTGTAGTGTATGCCATCCAGTGAAATAAAACTGGGATAGGCCCCAGGAATACTTTTTAAATATAACTACAAAAAAACTCAACTATTAGTGATGATTCATCATTATCCCAAAAATGGTGATCATTTACAGGAAGCCATGGCTGTGGACAATGGTGAAATGGGCAGAATGCATAAGGCAGTGGTCAAACAGCAGCACAACTTTCAGACATTACGCCACACTAACTTCATGCAGAGAAGCCATCATAGCAGGTACCAGGCAACACAAGTGGCAATAAACCTAGCTGAAAATTCAGGTATACAGTCAGCAGTCTAACCCCTGACAGAACTCCACTGCCCATGATGCATCTCTCCACACCTCCCACAGGGCAGGTCTGAGCTGCACTGTGGAACATGGACACTGAATCCAGAAGCTGGCTGTTTGACACACAAGTAAATTGATAACAGCACAGGGTAAGAGTAAACTAGATTTTGCATCACCGAGGCAACTTCTGAGGTCAGTGCCTTATTTAGCCTCTCCGCCTCATGAGAATGCAAGCATTTTACAACACAAAACTTAAAAACAAGACCAGGCCAAAGTAATGTGCCAATTTGTCATGGTTTTGGGACAAGGGTGAGTGAAACCAAATCTAAATGATACCAGGAATACAGGGTATGTCAGAGAACAGTTTGAACTCAAAGCACAGAGGGAAGCCACAAATATTTAGCCTACAAAAGCCAGCCTAGCACATTGAGCCAAGACTGATTGGCAAACAGACACAGCCTGTATAGTTAATTGCTTGCACTGAATTTCTTAAATGGCTGCATTGCAACTTATGTAATGCAATGCAAAATGCGAAAGCAAACAGTTCCCAAACAAACAATGAAAATAAGGATGGAAAAAGTCAAAGGTAAATTGCATGCAGGCCCTCAACAAGACAAGCACAGGGCCTCTAATGAGGGACCCACTCCCTCCCCCACACCTTCAAGACTGATTAACAAATTCACTGAGGAGCAGCAGGAATACACTGACGAGACAAAGGAGGAAAATGCAGCTTCCTTTCTTTTCAAATATCGTCGACACCACAATGCAGAACACTAAACAGACCATGAAACACAATGCCTAACTGTACTCCCACCACAATGCCAAACTCGCACTCAGCCCAGCCAGGACACAAAACACCTGACAAAGTTTCCTCATGAGCCAAACCCATGCTCTCCCTCCATTTTCCCGCAGCATTAAAGCTTTGCCACAGCCTACCTCAGCAGATACACTGCCTGCGTGGAGAAATGGATTCAGATAAATTAACAGCAGCACCAGGAACACAGACAGAAGGAAACAGCTTTCTCACTCACCCTCCCTTCCCGGATCCCTCTCAATCATCCTCCAGCCAGCTCCAGCTGGACTCACGCAGACTCACTCTCAAGCCCCGCCCACTCTTCAGTCACGTGACCCCCATGCAGCCAGTCACGCACCACGCCCCTCATTCATTGAATGTCAAAGGGGAGCATTGTGGATGCAGCCTGTGTCCGCCGCGGCACCAGAAATCCTCAGCCCCTTTCAGCAGTGTGCTGGGAGACTCTTCACTTTACATTCAGGACAATGTGGGTACAGGCTGTTGTTGCTCTAAATGTGGTCTTCTCTCTTCTCCCCGGCCAACTGCTGAATAAACAGACGCTATAACAAGGCCTTTTGTTAAAGTAGAGATATAAAAAAAGGAAAAACTAAGTTCTGCAAGTTCAGCGGAACTTAATATGAATCTGAGCTTGCGGGTTTGGACGCCATGACAATAATGACATGGTTTGAAGGGGATTATTTGTAGGTGCCCATAACCGCTTGTATCTGACTGACAGCTCCTACCACAAAACAGCTCATCTATGCTAAGTCATTCCACTCTCTCTGCCTCAAAGTTAACTTTGAAATGCATTGAAAAAAAACATGTAAAGGTGAACCAAAGTAGACCTTCAGGTGAAGGGACACCTGGCCAGCTCGCAGGTGTAGCAGCTTGTCTGCGATCACAAGTGGTTTAGCATCTCAGTTTCTGCTCTGAAAAAGTGAGCCTGTGCCGTGTGGTGGAAGACTTGTGTGGCTTTCAGTGTACTGCAGGTGCAAATAAAGTCTCACAGATGCTACAAATCATTCAGCATGAGAAAGAAATTTAGAATATGGTTCTAAAGAGATAAGTACGTCATTTTGGAACAGTTAATCTGGAAAAGTGCCATAACTATTGTTTGCAGACTGGTAATGAGCCATCAATAATCTCAGAGATGAGCTGTAGAATGAGAGTAGGTCAAAGAAGGACCATGTCAGAGTCTAAACTTTAATTACTAAAACAAGGCACTAGAGCCTCAGCATCAGAACATCTCTGTTAGTAATTCATAAGGAAAAAAAACTGTAACATTCACATCAGTGGGCTGTAAGCATTTTAAAGTAAATCCACTGGGTCCAAAAGTCCTAGAGCTGAATCTCAGCATATCATTGATCAACATTTGTGTTTTGGCTCAGTTTATTTTCAGTATTTGTTTCCATTAGGGGCCATTTTTAGATTCTTCAAACACCATTGTGAGCTCCAACAAACAAGCAACTAGAGCCCTCCAGCACAGACAGCTCCCAGGAGACAGGGCTCTCTTCTACATCGGGGATCAGGTTTGATTTTGGATGCTTGCAGCAGCGACAGCATATGGAACAAATCACAAACAGCCCTCAGGATGTGCGGCGATGCAGTACACTTGGTATCTTGGAGTTCTGCAAGAGTATCAGCCATCTACTCAGATAAAGTAAACAGCTTGTTCCACTGACAGACTTTTTTCCAGTCTTCTGGTTTCTCCTCGTAGTGCAAACGAAGAAGAGTGTAAGTTTACTTTAAAAAAAAAAAAAAAAGACGCAAATCACTAAAAATGTGACATAATCAGAGTTAAGGAAAACAGCAGGTATTTAAAGTGGAGCTTTTGGGGAAAAAAAGGTGTCTTTACTTGATCGAAAAAGGATAACAATCCATCAAGATCACAGAACAGTGTTTGATGAGTAAATGTAATAGCCTGCTTCCAAGGCCTTATTTACTTTCATCAAAATTGAAGCTGATGTCAGAATAATTTACTTGTTTTTCAGACATCTTATGTGAATGGAGCATTTCTTGAGCCCAAACTGTAGCTAATGTTAATCCTTAGAGTGCAGAATAAATTTTCAAGGAATTAAAAATGTAATTATCCTGAGCTGTTGAAACATGAATTGGAGAGTACAGAACTCCAAGTTTAAAGACCATAAAATAGATAAACCTTAAGGATTAGCTGCTTTCACTGAAGAGCCATTTGCTAAACAGGACATGCTTTCCTATCACGCCGCTTCCGCCGGTTGAAAGCCATCGGAGCGATCCCATCTGTAACGCTTAGCGCTACGCCAAATCCCAGAGCACAAGGGCATGGACCCGTTGACTGCACCGCGATCAAAGGCCGGCCTGCACGATATCCTCGGAAAGGACGCTACGCTTCCCCTGAAACCACAGAACACAGACTCAGACCATCTCCACATCTGCTCATTTTCTTTTGTCTTTTATCTTGCTTAATCATGAAATAAGTTGGGCTAATCTACTGAGGCCCTCTCTGTGGTCACTTTAAAGAAAAAAGGGCTGAGAGCAAGTGAGAGAGAGAGAGAGAGAGAGAGAGAGAGAGGGAGAAAGTGAAAGGGACATCAAGGAGCATCCTTCCCACAGCTTTGGAGAGGCCCTATTTTAGGTACACTAAAGTAGTATGCCAAGAGTGATTTGGACAGGGCCGTTTGAACTTAAATATCTTTTCCTTAATCCTCATCAGTAAAAAGGGCAGATAAATTCTATATCCTTCAAATACAAACCACTCGCAACAGGAATGTGCGACTCAACATATACAGCCGCGGATACTAACTGAATACTGTTCCCATCAATAATATGAATCCTGATACAGTCATCCTTTCCAATGAACCAGAGAATCAGACTTCAGGAGTGAGGCTCCAGTCTCACGGAACCACTGAACCACTGCATTAACTCTGAGATTTTCTCCACAAAAATAACAATATGACTCATCGTGGACAAATCCTGTAAATCCCTGTTGGTACTTAGTCAGAACTAGGCAAAAGAAATTTGTGATTATATCTATTTTTGGTATTTCATCTCTAGTGGCAAAGTATTTTTATGCCGAAAACTGATCAAAGATATTTGTAAAAATGTGCAGTCAAAGAAAAATTTAGAAGTTCATTGCTATGTACTCGATTCAGTGTGCCAGGCTGGCATATTGGAATTTCAATGCAATCTTCGAAACAGCACTACGCTTCAACAAAAGGTTACGCACCCCAATTCGACAGCAAAAGTTTTTTTTGAATCTCCTCAAAACATAACTAGTGAACTACTTCGCTCTCAAAATGACATGACACTCTGCATCAATGATGAGATGGTTCACAAAATTTGACACTGTCTGAAACATTGGAAAATTCAAAATAGTATTCAGATGTCTTGTTCATTAAAGCAAGGCCACAGTCCTTACATCCAAAACCAGCACTTCACATCTGCATTCCAACAAGCTTCATTAAAACAACAGAGTGAAATTAGCTGTATGACAGCGAAACAAATTCTAACAGTGCAGATGTCCTGTCGAAGGCACCACGTATAATTAATCCCAAAGTAGCAGGGCTTGTTTATGTTACACTCCCCGGTGATAAAGATGGAGAGAGGGAAACTCATTTGCTGGAGTCAGGGTTTTTAAGACCCTCAAATTAATCTGACGCTTCCCACGTAGTGGTGTTCCAACCAGATTATCTCAGGTTAATCTTCTTAGGGTGTGTGACTATTTCATCACCAGTTTAATTCATTTTGTATTTTCCTATAAAGCCTTTCAAACACAAATGTTTGAATATGAAATTTAAATACAGTTATTTCTCAAGATTACCATTTATCAGAGCTTAATCGGTTCATTGGTACAATTTTAAAATTGCAAAAAAATAGTTTTGGAACAGTTTATAATCATCCCCAACTGATTCACATCGTAAATCAAATGCGAGACTCAACACAACACTCCCATCGTACAGATAGAATAGTATGATATTTATGGTATAGTAATTTTTGCATATTACCAGTCCCGTAATAAAATTTCCAAGCAGTATGCAGTAGACAGTATATAGTCAGTATACCCTTTCAAGACAGAAGTTCAGAATCCGATTCAGACGAAGCCCAATAGTGTTACTCGAGAACTGTTACTGCAGTGCTGAAGAGGCCCAAATGAAATCTCTTAAACCCACAGGAGGCATTAAGTCTGTATGGAGACACAACTGGGCAGATACAGCTCAGCAGTGAACAACTCCTCATTAAAAAAGCAGTGCCAGTTTTCCAGTTTCTCCGTCCACAAAACGCAGGGAGTGCTCATTTATCGGAGTCCAAAAATGATTAGGTTCATTAGCGTAAGCACAGAACCCACAAATCAAAGGAGGAGGTTACAGTGTTTGGGGCTGTACTGCCCCGACTGCAGTTACCCCAGGGGTGGGAGCGATAGTGGCCTGACCCCATAACCTCAGCTTTGATCTGCGTGCTGCTGCTCAATTTTTTCCCACTTTATGGCAGCATGTGCATGACCCCGCTGACCCTTAGATAAAGGCACACTCACGCCGTACATAAAGCAGGGCCAGGGGAGGGCAGCTGCCCTGAGCAGTTAAATGCTCAGTGTTAAATCAGCTCTTGCACTGGACTCCAGCTGGGACTCATATGTGTTGAACTAAAAAAATAGACAGAAGCTTCTAGCTCCAGGTCAGTTCATATTATTACCATTCCGCTCCCTTATCGTGGTTAAAAACTCACCCTCATACTATATGGAATTATTGCTGAAATACGTACACTGCTTAACAAATTTATTAGACCACCACCCAATGTATGGTTTATTCCACAGCTGCCCTAAATTAACAGTGTTGGTAATTACCAAAATAATTTTTAATGTTTCTATAATGGTTAATGCACCAGTATGCGCAAGCTCTTTAACTGAAATGATATTTTTAATGCTAAAATATAATTATTGTTATTATCCATGAATTTTCCAATTTACCGTTTTACAAAAAAGCAGAAAAAAAATTGTTGAGCACATTATTATTGTTTGATTAAGATGCCAAATAACAGTTATTTTCTTGCATTCCTGAACATATAAATTAGTTTTAGTGGTTGAATGCAAGAATGCAAGCTGTTATCAAGGCCAAAGGAGGCCATACGAAATAGTTTTTTTTTTTTTTGGTTTATATGTGTGAATAAGGACTATTTAGCGGTTTCATTTCATTATTTGCAAAAGAAATAACAAAATAATTTTTAGTCTGAAACAAGTATTTGAGAAATTTCTTAAATATTCGTGTTTTCTCATTTTTTTATGAGACAGGTGGTCTAATAAATTTGTTAGGCACTGTATACTCACTAAATATAGTGCATGGACCAAGCCACTGTGACATAAGCCACTATTCTTCAGGCTCGGCAAGAAGCAATTTTTTGAGCAGTTTTCGGGCATCGTCATGTTTGCCAATTTGGATCAAGATTCTGCTCGGTACAGCTGCAAAGTCACAGTTGTCTTTCAATCATGTGAGAAGCAGTGACGCAAAGTGATGCAGAATCGTCCACAAAAATATTTCCCCACAATCCAAACAGAGCAGTAGCTTAATCTGCACATAGCGAGACAAAAACATAAACGGTGGCCACTTGGGCTAGTGCTGACATCGCACTATTATGATCGCATGACAGTGAAGAGAGGGACTCGAAAGTGCGAAGAAGAAGAAATTGAGAGCTATCTCGCCTTTATGAAGCGCATTTTTCTCCAGCTACCCCTCTCGACAAATAGTGAAAGTAAACAGAAGTGGACATTCCAGGGATCAGGAAGTAAAAATCCTGCCATGTTTTACCGTTTCCCATGAGCCCAGCCAGCACATATCACCAAATACTTTGACCGTCAGGCTGAAGTGTTGTTGTATTCAGCGTATCCAGCAATTAGAGCAAAACACTGAGGAAGACCTTTACAGTCTTAATCAGGATTGTCCACCTTCGCCTTTCAAAATCCGTACAGTCAACACAGTGAGTTCACAGAGAAGGTCACATGAGCAGAGATAATACAACATCTTCTCATCGATAAAGTCATTAGCAAAGCTCAGACACTGTGCTGTGTTTTCTGACATTCAAATGTCACTGTGCAGGCAGAGAACACTGCAAGAGACTCCACGGTTGCGTAGCAGGAATTGGAATTGGGGACGTTCCGTCACAGGAATTGGTGCGTGTCCGTAAGCCGGAATGGGGGTGGGGGGTCTGGGGAGCGCTGGAGGCAGGCGTCAGACAGGAAGTGATCGCTCCGCAGGGTCCCGCTCTGGTGGGAAACTCTCCTGACCCACGACCTCGGCCAGAGGCAGAAAGTAAACGGATGCTTCCAGACATCTCATCTGGAGGAGGCTGTGCTCTACTGCAGGCAGGCCTGTGTCCACAGTGAGACCTCATTCCCTGCTCAGCTCCCACACCGCAGAGTCCCCAGGCTCAATCTTAGGGTTTCTCGACCAACACAGAACCAGCGCGGTTCCCGTTTGCGTGCCACTTCAGCTCGGGAGGTACATCGCCATGACGCGAACTGATGCACCTCAACCCCCTCTCTAGTTCCAGGCAACACACTTCTTCTCTATTCTCCTTTCCACTCAGTACATGCCCACTAATGACGGACATGTTGTCATGACGCCCGTTCAAATTTAACTGCCATCTGGTTCCAGCTGGGAACCAAAATTTTAGGTTTCACACCGACATACTATTGTTCGAAATGTCCCAAACTTCAATTCACAAACGGGAACCACACCAGTTCTCTTCTGGTCAAAAAGCCTCTTCGGAGTGTCTCACAGAAGGCAGGGTTGAGGTGATGACATTGTCATTTCATAGTACAGACATGCCTGCGCTTAGCAGACCTCTGAGAAGCTAAATCACCAAGAGATAGAACAGGAGTTAACTGCAAGAAGAGCTGAATAAGTGCGGGCAGTGGAAAGTGCCATTTTAGCAAGTGTTCATTTTATTTCAGACATCTGTGATAATGTGTACTGCAGATACGTGTGGTGGTAGTGATGGGGGGTGCTCTGTATGCGAGTGCTTGCAATTGCTATCTCGCTTTGTTCTTTTTATCAACCCCCAGGCAATGTTACCTGCATCAAATACAGGCCACAGACATAATCTGTCCCACGGCGCCTCCTACTGCTTAATGCAGGATACACACAGTATTTGGATGGGTATCTGTGGTTATACAGCCCACCTCAAGGGCTTACCTCAAACTCAACCCTCGAAGAAGAAAACAAACATGAAGGCTACCTAAGTGTTGACTGTAGTTCCATAAACAGCCAGGTATATGAGTGACCTCGGCACAGCCCACAAGCAAGCTTTGAGCTGCCGCCAACCCAGGATTGGTTTTGCACTCCTTCTTGCCACTTCACTCTTTCTCCCTCTCCCTCTCTTCCAGTGTAATTACATAGCAGAGTGCGCTGAGTAATGGTCTACAGCCAGTGGAGCGAGCAGTTACACTGTGAGATCACTGACCTCGGCCACACACTGGCTAAAGCTCGAGTTTCCTCCACTCACTACACAACAGCTGCTACAGGCCAGCTTCCCCCAGCTTCTAAAGTGAGATTTTCATGTTAGTGACCACAGCTTTTGTCAGGCTAATGAAACAAAAGTATATCCCTGTGACCCTGTCCCTGACTGCTCCTGGTAAATGTCTCTGAAGGAGCGACAAATCAGATGGAGAACAAACAGGCACGCATCTGTTTAATCTGGCCGGCTGCATTAGAAGTTTCCATTCCTGTTTTTGCTCCGACAGGCTAAACGTGCATTTTGAGTATACGTGGCAAATTTTGTTTTTGCAGAGCCTCTGTTTAAGTTTACACTCTGAAGCCATTGTGAAATGGACAACAAAGATCTCCCCCAAGACATTCAGGATGACTTCGGAAATGATTCAAATCCCACACTTCAGAACGCACAGTCAGAGGAGGATGGGCTTCCCTTCTTAAGCCCGGTTCCTCCCTAGGTTTCTTATAATTTGTCCTCATGGGCAGTTTTCCCCAGTCACTGAAGCCGTAGGCTCGTTTTTGAGGGGGTTTCAGGCTAAAGTCCTACAGTACAGTGCATTGTGACAAATGTTTGTAAAATGCACTATACAAATAAAATTTGGCAATCTGATTTGATTGAAAACAACTGGTAACTTCTTGCCACAAAAACAAAATCGCAAGCAGAATGATACACAAACCCAAAACTGGCAGCAGGTCCCGGGGATACATGATTGGGAATTTGGGATAAGGACTCGGATGCGATTGGTCGAGAGAAGGCTGTCGATTTGGGCCGTAGCCTTGCATGCTGACAGTATACACACAACTGACACTGTTCTGAGGGAACTCCTGCAGAACTGTACTCAATGTAGAAGAGGCACTGAGCCAGAGTGTAAAGCAGTGTTCCCCAAAAACAGGCTGCAACATGTCAAGCTCAGCAACAGATGACAAAAACTGTAGTACAATTCATTTGGCACACAGCTAAGATTCACTTCTGCATCTGTGTACGACCCCACACCAAACAGGTCTCATTTTTCACACTTGATGTCAAAATTCAGCGATGCTGACACAAAACAATTTCACAAGAGCAGCTAATCAAGGTTGTACCCATCCAGCAGACACAGCTACATTCCAGTTATTACTTAAACTGCACAAACATGCTGGCATTGCAATATTATACTCCTGCGATTACTTTATGGCGCTTGTGACATAAACACAAGCAGTTCCAACGGTCTCTCATCTGTTCTTGAGTACCTTTATTTGTGAAATACATATTTCCTGATGGCTCTCTGAACTTCACTGAGGGTTCATGTGGTGCCGCACTCTCTTGCGGGGGCATTGTGAGACATGCATGACTCGGAACACAGCCAGACCAAAAACACACATGAAAGGACTGCCGCTCTATAACAGGGTGGCCCCAGAGACTCTGTCATTGCTCATTTTCCTCTCTTGTGTTTCTGAGGTGCATAGAGGCAGTTGCAGACCGGACAGTACCACAGCTCCAGGTCTATAGTTACAGAGCCTGGAACGCAGCCCACACGCACCATATGCAGAGATACACACACACAGCTAAAAGGATACAAACACTGCCCGTGCATCTCTGCTTCAGTGGTGTCATTCCAACATGCTAAGACAAGCCTGGATTGCTGGCGCTTGTGGGTACTCTGTGGTAGACTCTCTCTCTCTCTCTCTCTCTCTCTCTCTCTCTCTCTCTCACTCACTCACTCACTCACAGAGTCACCAGGCCTTGTCAGGAAAAGCCAGGCCTGGATGGCCCTGCCCAAGCCCCAATTCTGGCCCAGTGTGGTCATGACTGCCAGACTCCATTTTGTGGAGGGGCTCTCTTCACTGTCCCTCAACCTTCTCTCTCAATCTCATTCCAGAACTCCATTTCCCAGTCTGGGAACACTTGCCGAGAGTAGAGATTTTAGCCCTGACCAAATGACGTAATTTCCAGTCTGAGGAATTTATAGAAGAAAGTTTGCCTTTAGGGCAGCGTAGTGGCGCCACTGGCATCACTGAGGCCTCACTGCAGGAAGGTTGAGGGTTCGAATCTGTATGGAGTTGCGTGCTCTGCCAGTGTTCAATGCCCCCTCTGGCTACTTAGATTTCCTCTCGCCATCCAAAGACACATCATGCCAACTGATGCCTCTCATAGGTACAGCAAGCTTATAGGTATAAACGTGTGAGTGAATGGTGTGTGTTCCCTATGATAACTAGGCAAAACTGTCCAGGGTGTAATTATGCCTCTCCACGAGTCCCATGGATATCTGGGAGAGATTAGCTGATTTGTTCCTTCAGAGTCCAAGTTGGCTGTATGGTCTTTAGTCATGACACAGTAGCTGGTCAGGGGTTTAATCTCAATCTGTACGCACTGCAGACTCTCATCCCACTAGACCCCAGGGCGATAGAGGAACTCAGGTCCAAGCCCATTAAGCCAGAGTATTTCATCACAAAGTTCAGAGCCTTGGGGATTAATGATGAAGTCCTCTCTGTAGCAACAACCGAGTACCAAGACACAGCTGCCCACCTAATGTAGAGACAAACTTTCAGAGAAGCTTTTATGAGCATCAGCAGCGGTGACTCATACAGTGGCTTCAAAAGACCTTTTTTCACAGAATCAGGCAATGCAAAATATCACAAGCACTCAGCGAGTCAGGCTGATGATAATCTGCTGCGTGTCAAGAGTAAACCGCAGAAGCTAAACTGGCAGCTCACTGGGCAGTACAGAGACGCAGAGCTGTTGCCTCACAATAATGAGGTTCAAGGTTCGAGCCCCGGCCGGCCAAGGCCTCTCTGCATAGAGTTTGCATGTTCTCCCCATGTTTGTGTGGGTCTCCTCTAGGTACCCCAGTTTACCCCACCTTGAAAGACATGCAGTAAAGGAACACTGCTTCCAGTATCCCTCACCAAGGCTCTGGCTTTAGAACTGGAGTTGGTCCCCAGGCACTGCACTGTGGCTGCCCACTGCACCTTAGTAACTAGGATGAGTCAAACACACAGGATAAATTACCCCACGGGGTTCAATAAAGTAGCTGCATCTCATCTTACACTGAACGAAAAATTTTTCACTAACACATAAACTGCATTTTTGTTTCCACTTCACAAATAAACTCTGAAAAATCAGATTCACCCTGTGTGTTTGAGACTATTAATACATTGTAGCCTTCTGTAAATATAAATTGGGAGCAAATAGTGTGTATTTGAAAATATGTACTGGAACAGAATTGGCGCTGACCATAATGGTTCACAATTAGCATCAGGAAAGAGGCAGAACATTCCGACATCCAGAATTTTGTTAAGGTTTCAGATATCTTATAGTAAACAAAATTGGATGAAAGATCGCAACCCACTGAATACTTCTGTATTGCAGGGGCAATTTAATCAATTAGTGGTGAAGAATGCTGAGGAGAACGATAGAGGAAAGGTTCACCTCAGCCCACCGCAGACCACGGAGAAACGCTAAACTGTTTTCCCAGCATGGGCTGGCCCCTCTCCACGCTCAGGAAAAACTGTGCATGAGGTCAACATGAGGGAAACAATCGCTCGGGCAGCAAGCGGATGGAAGCCAGGGAAGTGTGTGTGTGTGTGTGTGTTTGCTTGTGTATGTGTGTGTGAATGTGAGGTCATTTCCTACTGGAAAAGTACTTGACAGGAAGCTGCCAGTCTAACAAAACCAAAACACACAGACACCTTGATCTTGCTTTGGAAAAGCACTCTCACTCCACAAGAGCAAGACCAAATAATCGACATTTGAAACTATTAGCATTGCACAAACAGCACATGGAATCACATGTACAAATGTAACTCACCATGGTGTATTAATATACAAAAAAATGCGATATCATATTAAGATTCAGGTTTCTTTGAAACTGGTTACTGGTGTATTGAATCTCCACATACTTTGCTAAACCTCCTCTATAGGGTGGCCCAGGACCTTAACATGGGTCACTCTTCATTTGGGGAGATGCAGTCCTCATAAGACCGGTCTCAGGGGGTGAATAACTCCAAAATCTTCCTGAACTGAGGGTGAACTCTACCGCACTATGTGCGCTTGACAAACACTGGGTTGGCTCTGCCCTTGAGCTATAGCACACTGATGCTAATCATCTTTATTCAATCATCTGGCGGGAACACTTTGCCAGGAAGGCTAATATATGCAACGTTTTTTACTTATCCAACATTGTGGTAGGATAGTTCTCAAGATATGGTTATTAAATCTAACTACTGTGCTCTAGGGTACAATGGCAGTTGCTGACTTGAAAATAATGTTTAAGTCTCAATACCGCCATATAATACCATGAATTAAACAAGGCAAAACTCCTTAACAAAAGGTAAAATTCCACTGTACTCCTGAGGAATAGAACTACAAACCTGTTTACCCAGTGTGCCGTACGGCAGGGAAATGATTCTTTTCAAAACCCTAAATCATTGTATCACTGAGTGTTGTATTTAAAAAATACTTATTTAATACCTAAAGCATTAAACGGAAAAAGAAGTTACCGGTATATGGGTCAGCTAAAGGCAACTCAGTGGCTGTTGACAAAACTGCTCTTATGTTTGATATTTAAATCTTTACACCAGATTCCACTTACCCTCTGGGAGAACCTTGTAATCCTAGTAATCATACTGCATATTAACCCCATAAAATCTCCAGACCCATATATGGGTCCATAAAATGCAGCTGCTGTATTCAAAACCTGTGGAACTTCAGGCCTACTATAAATTCTAAGTGGAGATCCCAAGGTTTCCAATGATCCCAAATCTGTCCTGCTGAATTACTGAGAAATGTGTATGAAATGATGCACAACATCTAGATATTTACATTTGATGTAATGCTGTGGCCACAAAAACATGGCATTCTGGGTATGAATATTTCCCTCAATATAAGTGTGATGTAGCTTCAGTAAAGCACTGCAAGATACAGAATATGTATGTCATATTGTCCCGCACTATAAGAACTTTTTTAATGCTGAATTTCCTTAAGGGAAAACTTAAGTTAAAAAGTTTAAGGGGGTGACAGCATTCATCTTTTCGTCTGTTAAACAGCACGGCTCCACTGTGCGTGGGCCGCACCCACAGCATAAAGAATACCATCACATTACAGCAGCCACAGAACTGAATGGAGAGGGAAGCTCCTCTAGGTGGAGCAGATCTGTCTGGTAAGGCCTTTGTCTGACAGCCAAGCTGTAACGGAAAATTACTTTCGATACAATAATCATCAGTCTGCCCTGGGATGGAGACAAAGCCGCGTTCATCGCCTTTCAACCTCCGAAAAACGAGAGGTGCAGCAGTCTGCAGTCTTCGCACTGAGGACTCTCTGTCTAACCACTGACATATTAGCTCATAGTTGGCTTCTCATTTGCCTCCTATATTTTTTCCACCCTCAGGTTTACAAGAATGTATCTGGCCCATATCAGACCTCCCACTCCTGGCCAGAGACTGAAGTCTGCATGACGTGTCAAATAGGGCCAAAAATGGAACCCAAATGCGTCAGTGACTGCCACTCGTCAGTCGTGTTGAAATGTGAAAACGTGTCGCCTCCTGGAGCTTTCCCCCACCACCTCATGCTTATGTCATGAAACTGAATCGTAAGGCCAATAATCTTTTATCCAATTTATTTTAGTAGGCCAATTATGAGGAAATAATTATGCGACAGTCATGAACAAAGAGACTGCTGATGTCTGTGGACCTCCTGGTACCAGAGAGAGGCCCCAGAATGTACACTTGCAAATCTATATCAGAACAAAGTGGGCTGTTCTTTACAGTATAGAGTGCATATTGATTGGACAGGAAAAAATGAAAGGAGGGGAAAACCAATGAATGGCCAACAAGGGGGTTTTGGCGGGAAATTCAAATGATAACAAAGTAAGGGGGTAGCGGGGGAAGACCGATTGAGATACAGAAGGAGGGAGGGAGATGAGAAGAATGCTTTTATCCTCCATACTTATAAAGAGGGCAAAAACTCAGCTAACGACCTGCAGAGGAATTGCAGCACTAAGAAACTGGGACTCAGAAGATTGCTGGTTCAAACCCCAGCATGGTCAATATAAGATCGATGCAGCCATTGGGTCCTTCAGCAAAGACCTTGTCCCTACATTACCCCATGGGAGAATGATCCCAGCCTAGTCAAAACAAATCAGGAAGTCGCTTTGGATGAACGCATCAGCTAAATAACTAATGTGAATTGCATCAGTGCAAACCTATAAAAGTATCTCTCCGGATATCATGTGGGTGGCTCTAGGACTCTTCATCCCCGGACTTTTTGTTCCCAAATTTTTTTTCCCCGGACTCTTCATCCCCATGAACTTTTCGTCCCCGGACTCTTCGTTCCTGTTTTTCCCCAATAATGCTATTCTCTCTTCTTGTATTATTACCCTAACCCTAAATCTAACCTTTATATCATGGTGATCTGTCCGTCATCCGTCTGTCCATCCAACTGTGAACAATGGTGGCACGTTTCGATATCACCAGGGGACAAAAAATCCGGGTACGAAAATCCCTTGGGGACGAAGAGTCCAGGGGCGAAAAGTCTTTGGGGACCAAGAGTCCGGGGACAAAAAATCCAGGGAGGAGGAATCCTGTAACGCATGTGGGTATCTTCTATTGCTGTGCCATTTTCTTACAGTGGTAAGCACTCCCAGCGCGAGTTTGTGACACCATATTAGCCATCGACACATAACCCAATGAGTCTCACTCCTGTCTGCATTAGTCACTGAGGTATAAGCTGTCTGAACTGTCCTATAAAAAAGGGAAACGCATAAAGAAGTTTCATGTATATTTCATGTTCAGTTCTATCATGGTATGTGTTAGACCACATACAGGACATCAGAGGTATTAAAAACCCATTACTGAGGCGATTGGTATGGCACAGACAGTCTGCGATGGTCACTACCCTCATCTACATCTCACCTTTTATCTGTTACAGGACTTAGCCTGAACTGCCTCAGATCCTTGTAACCCCAGCATGTGCAGACGCCATGTAACATTTACGTAATCGTTATTTAGCTGATGTTCTTGTCTGAAATCACTTACAGTTCATTAGATAAGCAGGGACTAATCTCCTCTGGAGAGATATCAGGTACAGTGCACTCAACAATTACTGGCACCCTTAACGGGACTATGAGCGACACCTTTATTGTTTATCCAAAAATGCAACCTGCAACCCCTTAAACTCTAACTTTCCACATAAGTTTTCGCTTGAAAGAGCTGTGACATGATTACTTCTCACAACTTCGAATGAAGTGAATCCATAGCGACTGCAAGTCAAAACCTACTTCCATCCTTGCAAATCCGTCTTCGTTCTGCATTGTATTTATATATTACAGTTACTCAGGCATTATGCTTTTTTTTAAGAAAGAGTTTCCTATGGAAATTAGAGGATTCAATCGTTATTTCAGCGTTTTAGCCGACAGATATGAAAAATGTAACCTGTCTGCCAACCAAATTAATAATCGAAGAAGAAGGAATTCTTCTTCTACAATGTTTATTGATGGTTGGCAAACCAGCTTACATTCTGCATGTCCTTCAGCTAGACTGCTAAAACAGCACTTTGATTCCTTAAATTTCCTTAGAAAAACACCTTCATATAAAAAGCATAATCCCTGAGTAACTAAATATTTAGAAATACAATGCAAAACAAAGGTGGATTGGCAAGGGATGGAATCAGATTTTGATTCGCTGTCGAGCAGATTCACTTTCTCGGGCTAAGAATTTTCGAAGTTCTGAGCGTGCGCAGTCATCGTGACACAGCTCTGTTAAGTAGGTTCAAAGTCAGAAAAGGTATTTTTTCTATTGTTGGACAATGTCATAAGCATTTTTTGTATCTGCTGGTTGCAGCGCCTCACTGAAGTCACACTACACTGATACTGAGAGAAATATTCAAACCCAGGACATCATGTTTATATGGCCCCAGTATTACATCTAATTGAAAATACCTAGATCTTGTACATCATTTTATACATATTTCCCTGTAGTTGAGCAGTACATACAGTATATGGGATCATTGGAAACCTTGGCATCTCCACTAGATAGATAGATAATAGGCCCGAAGTTTCACAGGTTTGAATACAGAAGCTGCATTTGATAGATATGGGATCAATCTGATTTCATGGAATTAACTGAAATACAATTATTAAAAGGAAAAATTCATTGTCATAAAACAAATATTTTCTCTAAAACATGCCTTGGTCCCCATCAGTCAATTCTTTGTACAGCCTCCTTTTGCCAAGATAGAAGCAAGATAAAAGAGTCTGCAAATTCCAGGTCTATGGCAGTCCGCTTTTCATTTAATGTCTACCAGGAGTTGTTGGAATCCACGATTCCATGCATCCTAACAAGTTGTCTGGGGCTTTTAGAAAAAAAACAGCCCAGTAACATCAAAGATCCACCCCCATACTTCAGAGTGGGTATCGCGTTCTTTACAGAATGACTATCTCTGTTTTTACATCAAACCCACTTCTAGTGATTCTTGCCAAAGAGCTCTACTCTGGACTCATCTGACTGCAGAACCAGGTTCCACTGGAAGTTCCAGCGCCGTTTGGCAAACGGAACCTCACAGTGCATGCACTCAAAATAGGCTCATGTTCTCTTCTGAATGGATTTTTAACATTGTCATATGCATTACATTTCTTCATTATTGCCCTGGCTATCAAAATTGATATTTTCAATGTCTATTTTTTTTTTTTTTGCAATTTTATCATCACCATTTCCTTATCAGTGATTTTTGCAAACGTCATTGCTTTAATCTTTTGCTTAAACATTCCAACAGAGACCAGAGGGCAGCAGGGTTGGCTGATGGAAACAGGCATGATGCCCATCGCTGATGCTACAGCAGTATGACCAGCCCAGTCTGCATAAGGAGGTCTCTGACATGCAACATCACCGGTCATAGCAGTCCCCCACTATTCCATCCCTTACTCCTCCACTGACACTGCAGAATACAGTCTGCTTACATACTTCCACTCCAGTCATGCCTAAGCAAGTCTTTAGGTCCCTTTATACTGACAATCCATTAAATAGCTCCTACAGAACAGTCAGGACACACTCAACCAGACTCACATACACTGGTACGCACACACACACACACATATACACAGTTATTATCAGTGCATATATGTAACAGTAAACCTTCTAAACTCTTGATAAAGGGAAGGCGATAGTGGCCAGTCATTGGTGGCATTTGTTCCCGTGGATATAAATCAATCATGATGACAAAGTAAACACAGGCCTTTTGGGAACTGCTCTGTGGTGCGCTCATTTTTTCCGTAATTACATTTTGGTGAAAGAAACTGCATTCTCTTAGGGTATATGTGTGAAAGGTTTGTTTAGGAGGTCTTCAGGAGACAAACAGCCAGTTGGCTGCAGCACATCACCACCGTATGCTGCCATTGTGGAATGACAGGCACCATCTTTGTCTTACTCCGCACATGGCTGTTCGGAGGAAATAAATATTTACGCTTCATTTTCCAGTTGAAAGAGATAAACCTCTCCTTATCTTGTTTGAGTGCAATCGCAGGGCTCAGCGAAATCTCTCCCATGGCTGGCCTGCCAAGACTAAACAGAGCGGTCCATTAGAAACCTTCGGTGACGTACTCCCATCTGGCCTGTGGCCCCCTAGTGCACGGCACATTAAAGCGAGGCCTGCTTTTTCGCCCCGTGATCTGTTCACCTCCACAGCTCATTGGGCCTCGCGGTTTCTCCAGAACGATCGGCCCTGAGACTCAGTGGCCCACGCGAACTCCACTGATCTCCCGCCAGTGCCGGAGGCAGGCCAGAGCAAATCTCCATCGCTTTCGCTTCACTTCATTCAAATTCATCTAGTTTTTTTTAAGCCAGATGAGAGATAATACAGAGAGCTGGCCCTGAGATCCCCTGAAGCCTGGAGCCTGAGCCGAGGACAGCAGTGAAACCGCAGGTTTATCTGGGTAAAGAAAGAGCTCATTAATTTTAAGACCACAGTGGGAGAGCCCCCTATCGCACAGGCCTCTGAACCTCACGTCATATCCACTCCTCTGTGGAATGTTTGTGTGTCTGCGCACTGTTGTGCATGAGTATCAGTGGGTGTGTGTCTGCGTACACTGTTTGTGTGTGTGTGTGTGTCTGTGAGTGTGTGTGAGACAGAAAGAGTAGAGAGAGAGTGAGAGCATATGTGTGAGAGAGAGAGTCTGTGTGTCTATGTACTGTTGTTTGTCTGTGCGCGTGTGCGTGTGAGCGAGAGAGAGAGAAGAGAGAGATAGACAACGGGCGTGCTCATGCATTGTGTGTGTGAGACAGAGTGTGCATGTGTGTGGGTGTGAGAGAGAGAGAAAGTGAATGTGTGTGGGTGTTGTTCTTGTGTGTGTATGTTTATGTAAGTGTGTGGGTGTATGTTGTGTGTGTGTGTGAGAGAGAGAACATGAGTATGTGTGTGTGTGTGTGTGTGTCTGTGTGTGGGAGAGAGAGAGCATGAGTATGTTTGTGCGTGTGTGTGCACGTGTGTCTGCGTGCGTGTGCATGTGAGAGAAAGAAAGAACATGGGTATGTTTGTGTGTGTGTGTGCACATGTGTGTGCGTGTGTGAGAGAGAGAGAAAGAGCATGAGTATGTTTGTGTGTGTGTGCAAGTGTGCGTGTGTGTGTGTGCTTGTCTTTGTAAGTGTACTAGTGTGTGACTCGTCATATGAAGCCCTGACTATGCAGCTCACTCTTTCCCATAAAGGGAGTGCTGGTATGTCCATCAGCAGCCCACATACAGGACTCCTCTTTCTGCAGGACTGGAGCTCTAATCACAGCCTCAGTATCTCATCATTCATTTCCCTCACAGAGCCAGCCCTCCCCTCAACATCACCACCATAAAGACTTAGACTGATTTACTTTAAACAGGGAAACAACAGTGTACAACAACTCACAACAGCACAAGCCTGAGGAATGAAGTTACCCAAATCCACACCATGATAACACCACAGATTCATCACAAACTGCCCTGGTTCATTTCACCTGCCTTAGAGGACTTCAAATTACCTTGTATGCCATAAAAATCTTATATTACCGTTTGCAAGACAGTGTGATGGTCGCCGGCATGGAATACTGTTCGAGACAATAAAAGACCTCTTCGGTGAGCCTTGTATGGTATAGGTAGCCTACTATTCTGAAACTCAAGGAGCAAATAAGACATAAAATAAACCACAGTCAAGTACTTAGGAAATACTGCCAACCCTGCATGACAACATGCAAAAACTTAAGATTCATTCCTGTAAGAGTGCCAAGAAAGCTGGAGATGAAGATGCACACAATGAGCAGAAGTTAGATTGAGGCAGATGGAGCAGAGACTCACTATTACCTTCAGGACTCCTGACTCTCTCTGAGGCCTGTGCTTTGTGGGTCTGAAGGCTGGCTGACGCACTGGCAGTCGGGGCCACGCTGTTTACAGGGGACTTGGCTGGAGCCGGGCCCTCGGGGGCCTTGATGACATTAATCTCAGGCCGCCGCGTCTGTGCTTCTCCTGGGCTGGTTGGCTCCGCCTTCCTGTGAACTGGCTCTGGGATCCTGGAGGCGGATGCGGTGGCCTCGGCCCTCCTGGCGGGCGGGGTCTCCTGGGGCCGTCTGTGGGCCTGCTCTGGGGCCCGGCCCTGGCCCAGCACCTCGGGCCTCTTCAGGCCAAAGCGCGAGACCCCAGGGATGAGGGAGCCACCATCCACCTGCTTGGACGAGATGTCGATGGAGAGCTCCGTTCTGCGGGAGGGTGTCGGCTCAGCGGTGCGGTGCGAGCCGGGATTGGGGGACCGCTGGTTGGCTGTCTCGAAACCCGGCCTCCCGCCCGAGTCAGAGTTGCGGGCAGCCGTCTCCTGGTACCGCGGGCCCTGCGATGCGGACGTCCGCAGGTTGGGCGTCCGCCGACCGTGAGGAGAAGTGTGCCCTGACGTTTCGACATCCTCCACCTCAAATGACCTCTTGAGAGCTGCAGGAGAGGGGATGCGATGCGATTGGTCACTTAGTCAGAAACAGCCTTTACACAACACCAGAAGTATCAAGTTCACCAACAGTGTTTTCTTCCATTGAGACCGTCACAATAGTATTTATTGGGCTTCGCAATTGTTCATTCGACAAGTGTATACTTGAGCTAGCAAGGAACTTTCTAAACATTTACTGGGCACAAGAACAATATTTTTATTGCTCAGTAAAAAGTCTTTCCCAAAATAGAAAAATATTCAATTATAAAAATATGTATCTCATTTGTTCAAATGAATGCTTATGTTATACTCATATTCACAAACAAGTTTCTGGGGTAACTATGGTTGCAGTTAAATACAAATCACAGCATGTAAACAAGAGCTTTACAAGCACATGTTGCAGGTAAACTTTTCAATCAAGAGCAACAGCCAGCTACAAACAGGCCTCTCATTGATATAAATGGCATGTCAAGAACATTGAGAGAAACAATGAGAGTGATGCTTCTCCCTCAACAAAAATTAACATATTTCCCCTCACAGTGTGTAAAAACAACAGGAAAGACCACACAGCTACCTGACAAACCTCATGAAATTGATTGAATGATATACATCAAGAGGACAAATGAATAAGAGAAAAGCTCACACTATTTGTGGTCACAGAAAAAGCTTGTGCTCAGGACAGTGTGATGGGAACAGTAACCCTGAGTCACAATTATATTTTGTAACCAATAACAAGCTGAGCTTGAGCCCTGAGCAATTTGTGTAATTTCCACAAGAAGCCCAGCTTGTTTCTGGCAGGATTTCAGGATTAGGGCTGGACTTAAATACACACACAGCTGACACTGCCCAGGGCCTCACATTTCCTCAGTTTATTCTACAAGTAGGGCCAACCCCAGGGACACTAGTTGTTTAAAGCAGCCAAGACAGAGTACATTGGTAGCACAGTGGACACCGCTGTTGCCTCACAAAAAGGAGGTCCTGGGTTTGGGTCCCCCTTGGTCCCGTGTGGAGTTTGCATGTTCCCCCTCTGATCATGTGGGTTTTAGAACTCGAGCTGGTCCCGAGGTAGTGCACTGTGGCTGCCCCTTGTACCAAAGTATGTGGGATGCAGCAAACTTACCCAACAGGGCTCAATAAAACTGCATCTCATCTTACATTGCAGTTATTCACCCAAGGCAATGTACAGCTGTTGAATTACATGTTCGCTGCCTCTTTCACATTTTTCTAAAGCTATGCTGAGCTATTCTTTAAACTCTGATCAAAGCAACAAAGGGCAAAAACTGTGATTTGTCTTCATTTTCACAGCACTAAGACAAGTAACATTTTTAAATTCCTCTTTAAACTCCATCACCTCCACACTTGGGAGCAACATACTTTGTCAGAGGGGAAAATGGAGAGAATTCAATAGGTCATTGCATCCGCACAATCCTCCTTTAAGCTACCTGCTGTCAAGATTTTGACCCAGATCAGATCAGATGCATCCAGTCCCATCAAAACATCTTGAACATGCTAATAATCCTAATGATACCTGAAGTGATATTCATGATTTTAGCGGCAAGCAACCTCATCAGGTTTTTGAGATGTTCGACTTGATCTGATACCGTACTGGAAAGCCATGACACAACTCGACGCAATACTGGCTTTGACCCCCTAAGAAAACAATTTTTCTTGGGATACTGTCATTATCATGTGTGTCTAAGCGTGCGTGTGTCCACAACAAACTTACAAAACGTGCACGCAAAGAGGAATTCCTATTTTAGTCACTAGGGGGCGTAGTGTCGAAACAAACGAGCAGCGAGGGGGTCATAAGTGCTGAGGCAGATTATCTTTTGATTTTATATTGAATAAGGTAAATAAAATATCAACGGGCATTCTATGACAAACCAAAGTCTGCATATATTCTCATTATGATTTTCAGGCAGTGATTCAGTAGGAGAGCAAAGTTGCTTGATCTCAGCTCCGAAAATAACAAAAAAAATAACCGTTTTGGGCCATTTATTTGAGAAGCATATATCCTACCACTTCATATTTGAATATTGTCCTTATAACAGAAAATGACCGTGGATTGAACTAAAATAGCATAATACAACTTTTCGCAAACGAAAACAAGAAAATGGCCCAGCATTTCTGTTACAGTGTTACTTTCATCCAAAAATCCATTATTTAATCAGCTCGATCTGGGTCAGGATCCTAGGGTGCTGGAGTCTATCCCAATTTACAATGGGACAGAGCCAAGAACACGCCTGGGCCAGTTCACCAATCTGCACTGTTATAAATTGACTGAATATAAAAGTTCAATTAACACATTGGGCCTCATGCAAGAAGCGATATAAGAACAAATTTTCTCTTATTTTTGTTCATATCCCCAATTTTTTCTTATTTTGTTCTTACTCATTGATTTCTGGGATGCACCAATGTTTTCTTATTTTTGCTCTTCTCTAAGGTAAGACAAAATTTTACAAGTGGACAAGAGCACTCTTACCGAGATGAGAAAAAATAGGACCAAGGGTCCTGTAGCTTTCTGGCAAGCAGTCTTATAGTGATGATGCAAGTTATGAAAATTTCATGTGAAGTTTGATATTTGAATCAATGAAAATCAATATCAAGGTCACTAAATAAAAGTTCTGATACATTTATAAGACCTCCTGTAATACAAACACAATCCTACGCTCTGACGCAGTTTTGGTGATACAAGTCATTGAAAATTCAATATGTCAATTGTGAACTTTAAAGATGACACAAGGTCAAGTTGAGGTCAGCAAATGGACTTCATATATGACTTTCTAAATGTCTCCAAACCCTGGCTCAATCTGTGACCATTTTGGTGATACAAGTCATTGTACTTTCACTGTCGAGTTTGACCCTCTGGTCACTGACAGTCAAGTTGAACGTCACCAAATGAAAGTTCATATGTGACTTCCTAGATGTCTGTAACACAAACTTAGGCTTCATCTGTGACCATTTTAGTGATACAAGTCATTGAATTGTCACTAGGTCACATTTGACCTTTGAAGGTCAATACAAAGGTCACAAAATGAAAGTTCATATATGACTTCCTATATGTCTCTAATACAGGGGTGGGAAACCTTATCCAGAAAGGGCCTGCGTGGGTGCAGGCTCTCATTCCAACCAAGCAGCTACACACCTGATTCTACTAATAAACCTCTGGATTCTTTGCGAAGGACCTTGATTAGTAGAATCAAGTGTGTAATTACCTGGTTGGAATGAAATCCTGCACCCACACCGGCCCTTTCTGGAAAAGGTTCCCCATCCCCGCTCTAATACAAACCTCAGCTCCATCTGTGACTGTTTTGGCAACACAAGTCATTGTAATTGCCTTATGTCAAGTTGGACCTTCAAAGGTCACCAACAGTCAAGTTGAATGTCACCAAATGAATGTTCTTATGTGACTTCCTAGATGTCAGTAACACAAACCTAGGCTCCATCTGTGACCTTTTTAAAGATAGAAGTCATTGAATTTTCACTAGGTCAAGTTTGACCTTCGAAGGTCAATATGAAGGTCACCAAATGAAAGTTCATACATGACTTCCTATACATCTCCAATACAAACCTACACTCTATTTGTAATGATTTTGCGGATATGAGTCATTGAAATTTCACTGTATAGTTCGGTCGTTGAAGGTCACTGAAGGTCAAGTTCAAGGTCACCCAATGAAACTTCATACACATCTTCCTATATACCCACAATACAAACCTAACCTCTATCTGTAATAGTTTTGGTGATAGAAGTCATTGAAATTTTGCCATGTGAATTTGACCTTCGAAGGTCACCGAAGGTCAAGTTCAAGGCCACCAAATGAAGGTTCATATATGACTTCCTATATGTCTCCAATACAAACCTACACTTTATTTGTAACAATTTTGCTGATGTAAGTCATTGAAATTTCACTGTGAAGTTCGGCCATTGAAGGACACTGAAGGTCAAGTTCAATGTCACCAAACAAAACTTCATACATGGTTTCCTATTTGCCCACAATGCAAACCTACGCTCTATCTGTAATAGTTTTGGTGATAGAGGTCATTGAAATTTCACCATGTGAAGTTTGACCTTCGAAGGTCACCGAAGGTCAAGTTCAAGGCCACCAAATGAAAGTTCATATATGACTTCCTATAGGTGTTCAATACACATATGTTCCCAATCTTCAATATTCTCAAGCCTAGAAGCCTTTGAAAATTGTAACGTTTTGCTTGACCGCAAGTTTGACCTTTCAAGGTCATCTGAGGTCAACTTTAACACATCCAAAATAAAGGTCATATATGACTTCCTATATGTTGATAATACAAACTTAATCTCTGTCTGCAACCATTCAGCTTCCACAGGCAATTTTATCCATTCTCCATAAGACCCAATGTTAAAGTACAGGGCCCCGACTAGACCCACTTCCGTCCATTCAATCAAAATTACATTTGCACTGCACATAAAGTGTATCAAGGTGAGTTGATTGCCAGATTTAGAAAAAAAATTTATCAGACAGTTTTTGAGAAACAATTTTTTGAAATTTCAAGTCCTATCTTTTAACGTGGTTAATATTTTCCGTGACCTCCAATTTGACCTTTCAACGTCATCTATGGTCAAATTTAATATTGCCAAAATATAGGTCATATATGACTTTATATGTTGATAACACAAACTTAGTCTCTATCTGCAACCATTTGGCCTCCACCGGCCATCTTGCATATTCATAAAGTATAGTGCCCCCACTAGACCGACTTCCGCTGATTCAATCAAAATGGCGCTCACACTGTACATTGACGGTACAAAGGTAAGTTGACTGCCTGATTTAGAAAAAAATTTATGGCGCAGTTTTTCAGAAATGATTTTTTAAAATTTCTCAGTCCTATCTTTAACATTGGGGCCAAAATTTCAAGGGCCCATAAAAACAGACAAAAATGATTCAATCAAAAATCCAAAAAAAAACTGCCTGAAGATATGATTTAGTAGTATGTTATGGCAAATTTACAGGAAAATTCATCAGGCCAAAAAAAAGATCAAAAATGTTCCGGACGACGGACGACGGACGCCACACCACGACAATAGCTTATCGGCCCATAGGGCCGGTAAGCTAAAAACAGAAAACTGTTATCTCTGTCCAAAAATTGCTTGTCCAATGCAGGAAACACAAGTTTTAAAACCTAAACATTAAAAATGCATCAAATAATCAAATTTTGATTGTTTTATGTTTTTGAGAAATTATAATGATTTTATTCTTTTATTCTTGGGCTAAAGAGTTTGGCCAGCTGATCCTAAATAGGACTAAGCTATAAAAACCCTTAGAAGCTTGCGTGCGTTCTGCTTCTGAATGGCTTACCTATTGCTGTTGGATGCTTTGGCCATCCAGGCTTTGCGCAGAGAGCGCGTTTTTAGAGATCGCACGGATCTGTTTGCTGAGACAGATGAATGGCTGCTGAGCCGATTTAGGGCGTTTTCACACTAGGTACGATTGTTCCGTACCATGCCACAGTACAATTGTGCCCCCTCCCCTCTCCCCCTACTGGTCGTAATATTGCACCGTACCTGAGTACACTAGCATACGTGTCAAAATTCCGATACAGCGCGTTGCAGTATGCACCTAGGTGGTTTTAAATGGGGAATGATTTTAAAAGGAGGCGCCAATATATTTCGGGGGGTTTTATTATTGAGAAGGGGGTTTAGAATATTAATATTGAATATTAATATCACGAATGTATATGCTGCGCGAGTGCGCGTACCCTAGCAACCCGGTGGGTCATCTGTAACATGGATTACCACATATAGCAGCACGAAAAATTAAACTCAAAGTTTTCTTGACTGAATGCTTGATGTTTTAACACATCACGATCTTTCTCTGGGTACCCAAACATCAAGGTAAGCTGAAAATGTACTGATTACATTCGATATTGGTGGATGCTGCATTCGGAATTCTTTCGCCCTTGTATTTTTGGCCGATTATGCTGTCCACTGCCTCATGCCACAAAAATTTATCTATCTCATAACTTGAGCTGCCAGAGCTTCGCATCGCGTCCCGCACTTTAAAATATTGCAGCCACATTTTCTTTAGTTTGTCACGGCACTGATCTATTATTCTGTGATAACCACGCGAATGTAATGACTCACAAATTATTCCATAAATCTCTGAGTTTTTGCGTGTAGTATCCAGTTGTGATTGTATGTTTTCGTCCAAGTGGGATCAAGTGGGATTCAACATTCAGCACACCTCGGTAAGAGCAGATTTGGACGGTAAGAGCGTTTGGTGCATCCAGAGTTCGCAAAAAAATAAAAGAAAATATAAGAGAAATTTAAGAGTATATTGCAGCATGAGGCCCAATGTCTCCTTGTTATTTTAGCTCCAAGTAGAGTCCTGCGCACATTTAACTGTGGTTTACAGTTAACATTCACGGAACCTCTGTTATGAGCTCATTGTAAAATTACAGCTAAAATAACTGGCAAACAAAGGTGCTAGTTAAAATAACTGGCAAAAATGTGCAAGTTCATAACAGGGTATTGCTTGAATCACAGAGTGCAGCACATGTACCTCTGCACAATTTATAACCTCCAATTAGCTTAACATGCATGTCTCTGGACTGAGGGAGGAAACCTGAGTCCATGGAAACACAGGGAGAACATGGGGAGAACACAGGGAGAACATGGGAAGAACACAGGGAGAACAACCAAACCTCACAGAGACAGGCCCCAGGCCAGATTAAAACCCACAATCTTCTTGTTTTGAGATAACAACGCTACCCACTGCACGACCACGCCGTCCTGCGTCCATGTCAATGGACAAGAGTTCAACCTCCAACAAAAGCACACTGATGAATGAGTTCCTTTTCTGTAGAGCCTGCTGAGCACAGCTGGGAATGCTGGCGAGTGGATCTTTTAACAGGTCTGGAGAGGACGGCTCTATTACAACACCCTGTGAGTTAGAGCACTGAAACAGCATGTTCTGCGGCCTGCTACTGAGACCAAGGTCGGCCACCCCCCAACCCGCGGGAGACAACAAATGGACTGGCCCACTGTCAGCAGGGCTCATCGCAGCATGCTCAGTCCTGTCCAGAGTAGAGGTACTTTCAGGGGGACCCAGCTTAAGAGTATTAAGCACTGTTATGATCCATACATAGAAGAATTAAAGCTGGTGCTTTTTGTCCCCGCCGAAAGAATTTCGGAAGGGGATTATGACATGAGCACTGTGCCTATCCGTCTATCCGTCCACCAAAAATGTTAACCCTGTACATAAATGATCAGTGTATCCACATACTTCACTGCATTTTCATGAAACTTGGATGCAATGATCATTGGGTCAAGTCACACATGTACCCCCCACAGGTGTAGGGTCAAAGGTTATAAAGGGGTCATTGATCCAAAATGGTCAGAAGGTAAATGTATCCAAATACTTGGGTGGATTTTCATGGTGCTTGGACACAATAATTGTGGGGTCAAATCACACATGTGACCCCAACAGTTGTGGTGTCAAAGGTCATGTAGGGGTCATTTGGGGTCATTGATCCAAAATCTACCCCATTGATCACTGTATCCACATACTTCAGTGGATTTTCATGAAACTTGGTTAAAATAATCCTTGGGTCAAGTCACACGTATGCCCCATACAAATTGGGGGTCAAAGGTCCACCATGTTCGGCAGGAACATAATTTAGGCATCGCGTAAATCCAAGTTTGCCCTGTTGTCAATAAAATCACAGTTGATTAGCGCTCAAAGGTTTAAGCCTTAGAGTGCTAAATACAAATAGTCTTGCTCAATGATGTAAGATATCAATATCAGATGCTGTTGAAAATCCATCATGCAGCAACTTGTTTAAAAGAGCTCCCACAAGGGAGCTCTTCTAAACAAGTTGACACATGATAGGTTTTCAACAGCACAAGGTAATTTAACTCATTTCAGTGCTCTCCGGGTTAACAGCTGCACTTATCTTTCAAGGGCTACAGTGGGACTTCATCCTTCAAACTTCTGAGCCCTAAACAAGTACCATAACCACTAGAACAAGGGCTGCTCCTGTGTTCTAAAGTGACAAAAATAAGCGTGTTTAAGACTGTATACAGACTATATACTGTGAAATCCGTAACTAATTGGAGAGTGACAGTTTAAAAGGGTTGTAATGTCTGCATGGTTAACTCCATATGGATTCCAATCAAACTGCAGACTGACAGCTTTAATATGCAGCCATTAACATCCATATGGAGTCAATGTTGTAATTACATGCCTATAAAAGTGTGTCACAGTCCAATTCCTACAGACTGACATGTGCACATCTGTCACCGGTTCCGCTGGCATTGTCAGCATTCAAGTGACAATGTCATTCCCCATAGACTGATATGTTTTGCTCCATGATTTATCTCCACAGGAAGCGCATGCATTCCCAGAGGATGTTGTAATTTATATGAGGGCTTTGTGACCAGCTGCCACTGCGGCTGGAGCAGCTAGATCGTAACAGAGCGACGTGTACAATAAAAAACCCTAGAGTCACCTCAGAACTCAGCAAGCCCCACACTACACACTACACACTACTCCAAACAGACTCGTGTTCTGTCCTCAGGCCTCACAATACTGTCCACCACACTCAAAAATTAAACAGCAAGTATGAGGCTGTGTACCTGCAAATATTGCTGGAAAAAGGTGGCCGGGTGCCATGAGTGAATGATGGGAAATGGAGTCTTTTTCAAAACGGAACCATAATGGACACACTAATGAGTTTCCCCCACGCCTGCCTGCATGATCTGCTCCCTGTTTAAGTAAAAACAAAGGAGAACACCCTCCCCCAACTCCTGCAGCCCAGATGGGCTCTGCATCTGTCCTTACGCACCCTCTCCAGCCAGTGCTGACCTGCATTAACCACTGACCTCACTGCCTCAGGACGTCCCAAGCTGCTGAGCAACAGAAGAGTGGTTATTACAGACACACAGGAGACGTGAACATTAACAAAACACTGGTTGAAAAGCCATTTCACTAGCAAGTACCACCACACCATCAACAAGATGTATTTAAAAGTTTATTGAAGAGAATATGGTTGATATGCGAGACGGAAACTCTCAAGGAGCACTTCTGCTAAGTCGACTGCAAGTTTGGGGAAGCTATGATCGGGAATTCTCTGGGGCACCCAGGCATGATGAACCTCCCCAGGACCCTCCTGAAAGGACAGGGAGGGAGGAGAAGGGAAAAAAAGAAGGTTTGGGAGGGGAGGGAGGGGCACACAGTACGAAATCTGGATGGGAGGAGTGTGTTAGGTTTGTATTTAGTGGAAGTTCCGAAAGCACAAAGATTAATATCTGGTCCTGCTCCTGAAACTCCGCTAGATAGCTTCAAATAAAACTGTTAAGACTGAATACAAAAACGTAGATGTTTTCACCTTTGAGTAATAACTGCTACCAAATCCACAAATGTTAGAAAAGGTGCGCAATGCGCATTTAAGGTCACAACTGATTTTTTTAAAGCATACAGCCTAGTCCAACATAACGAATACTCTTCCAATTTAAGCGCAGTGTCTGCGCCCCACTGAGCCTTGGAATGACGAAGAGGAGGGTAATGAAGAGGCAGCTGTTTGTTGGTGCTTCATAAGCTCTTAGATGCATTTAAAGCAAAAAATATATAAATAAAAACATGTCCTCAAGGTCACCTACACATTAAAATGTTCACCAACTTATACTGAACTCAACTCTTACAGAGTCTGTTTGATTCTCTATGGATCAAACTCCTGTGGGAGCGAGTTCAAATGGACTATGGAAGAGTTCATATAACTCTGAACATTTCACTGGGATATTTGCCCAGTCTAGCGTCAGCAGCAGAGTCATTCACAGATAAGCAGCATTCTTGACCCCTGCACACATTGGGCACCCCACAGTCATATCAGCCAATCAGAGTTGGGCTCAGACAACTGGTCACACCTGAGAACTGAGGTCCGTCTTAAGACACAAACACACACCATGTTGTAAATGCCAAATTATGCATCAGCTTTTGTGTGAGTGCGTGTGTATGTCAGTCCACGTGCACTTGTGCATGTGTGTTTGAGTAAGTCCGTAACAGCATACAGTATGCGTTTGGTTGTGTGTGTGCTTTCGCGTGTATGTCAGTACATATACTTGTGTGAGGGCCTTTTGAACCTGTATTAAGAATGTGTTTGAATCCCTGTTTGTCAGCGTACAGCATATTCCCATTCAGCTTGTGCCATGAACACACAGTAGAGTCAGTATTCAACACTGAAGGGAAGCAGAAAAGCTCTGAGCCAGACTCATTTCTGAGGTTTGAGCTGCATCCAGATCAGCTCAACACAGCACAACACAGCTCACAACAGATCACTCCGGGCAGACGCAACACAGCACAGCACAGCTCACAACAGATCACTCCGGGCAGACGCAACACAGCACAGCACAGCTCACAACAGATCACTCCGGGCAGACGCAACACAGCACAACACAGCTCACTACAAATCACTCCGGGCAGACGCAACACAGCACAACACAGCTCACTACAGATCACTCCGGGCAGACGCAACACAGCACAGCACAGCTCACTACAAATCACTCCAGGCAGACGCAACACAGCACAACACAGCTCACTACAGATCACTCCGGGCAGACGCAACACAGCACAGCACAGCTCACCACAGATCACTCCGGGCAGACGCAACACAGCACAACACAGCTCACTACAGATCACTCCGGGCAGACGCAACACAGCACAGCACAGCTCACTACAAATCACTCCGGGCAGACGCAACACAGCACAGCACAGCTCACTACAGATCACTCCGGCAGACGCAACACAGCACAGCACAGCTCACTACAAATCACTCCGGGCAGACGCAACACAGCACAGCACAGCTCACTACAAATCACTCCAGGCAGACGCAACACAGCACAGCACAGCTCACTACAAATCACTCCAGGCAGATGCAACACAGCACAGCACAGCTCACTACAAATCACTCCGGGCAGACGCAACACAGCACAGCACAGCTCACTACAAATCACTCCCGGCAGACGCAACACAGCGCAGCACAGCTCACTACAAATCACTCCGGGCAGACGCAACACAGCACAGCACAGCTCACTACAGATCACTCCGGCAGACGCACGAGTAATAATCAGGAGAAAACGACCCTGGAACCAGAGCTCTTATGGAGGTAGGCAGCGCAGGAAAAGGGCTGGTCGTGCTTTGGGAGTGTGTATGTGCTGAGGTTGGGAGTGTGTGTGCTGTGGTGGGGAGTGTGTGTGCTGTGGGAGGCCATGGTGGGGGGGCAGGGAGAGAGGGGCAAGCGAGTAGGGCCTGGGGGTGTGCAGACAGGCTGGAGTCAGAGCTGGTGTGCTCTCCACACACACACACACACACACACACATATGCAAACAGATATACACACACATGCACATAAACACAGACATGCACAAACACATACTCCCTCTCACATGCACACATACACACACACACACACACACACACACAGAGACATGCACACACAAACATATACCTGCACACACACAAATGCACACACACACATGTGCATACAGATACAGACACTTTTGCACACAAACACGGACATGCACAAACAGATACTCCCTCTCACTCACAAACACACACACACGCATACACACACAGACATGCGCGCACACGCACACACACACACACATACATGCACTTAGAGGTCCAGATCTACTCCAACTCTGAACACACACCGTCACTGCAAGGTCCTGTAAACACACAGCCTCCATCAGGCCCTGGCAGGCATCACAGCTCCACAGGAACAGCCCCTTAAAAGCACTTCTTAGAACAAACACGCGTCTTCTCCCTCAGAACCTCCCTAAATCACCTCTGAGTTAGCATCCAGGCAGGGCCTGCGTGCGTGCGCATACATGCATGTGTGTGGGAGCCGGTGTTTGTCCCACATATGTGATTTATCGCTCTTGCACTCTTGGTTGAATACTAGATACACTGCCCAATGTCCCTGTATGGTTCTGTAAATAGCCATGAACTTCTTTTGGTAATTCAATAAATGCCAATAAGGGAGCAAGTCGACTCAACCCACAGCATCGTGGATTAACTAAAAACTAACCACATGACCCTTCTCTTTTGGGCAACTAAAATCCAGCGCTCTTTCTATTGATTCTTTGTCTTTCGAATGACATCACTGACATTCCTATGACACATTTCCTGACAAATCACATGACTCCACAATTATGCCCATTTGCTGGCAGAGAGATCTCATGAATCACACAGTCAAGCAACAAAGTCAGTGGGCTGTATTGTATAGGAATCCCACAGTATCTCAGATCTGATCATGCCTGAATGTACCCTCACTTTTACATGACTATATTTTAACGGGACAACTTTAAAAAAAATAGCTACTAAATATGCATGTTCAAATCCAATCGCTTTTAACAGCTATGACAGCAGTTTCGTGCTTCTTCAGTCCAGGAAGTGATCAGAAGAACACAGAGGATATGAAACCACAGAACTGTGGGAAATTCACACATTCTGGCGAAGGGGTTTCGCTGAGCTTATAGAGAAAGTTTCCATGTCACCTCTGCACCCTAAAAGCCACATTTGAAATACATCACACAGTAAAAAGGACAAGTGAAGTGAGTTTTAAACATTTACTTCAGTGTTTCCTGGGGAAATGAGATGGAAAACTGTCATACAGGAAAATAAACCTGGTTCCCCGTCAAGAGTGGCAATTAGCCACTGACTTCGGTACTAAAGGGTCGTGCTCTGTACCAGATTTATTGGCATGAAAATACAGTGCACATTCACAAGGCTAAGTAAGGGTATGTTTTTAAATGGTTATTCCCACAAGGACCAGAGCTGAAAGCAATGCCATGTTCTCCAAAAAAGACAGAACATCACGTACTGCCAACTTCAGACCCCACCAAAACTTTCAGTGATTTTCCTGCAGCCTAACAGCTGATAAGCTTCGAGACAACAACTATTAGTTAAACACGGTGATTGACAGTTTCTCACACTATTAAACTAGCATGAATGAGCCACTATCGGTGCCATACAGTCCAGTGGGCATCTGATGATACAATAAAGGTAGACTGTGGGAAATTCAGCGGAAGAAATAGTTAAGTTGAGAAGTTAATTCTCACAGAAAGAGGAAATCCCCAATCTTATTCACCAAACAGCACTGTGCATAAAAAGGACGGGTACGCAATGCAGGCATTTCCCAAGACCATCGGGTTAAGTCAGGGCGGAGTGCAATACTGGAGGTTAACAGCGATGCCCTCAGTAATCGCTCCAAATCCCATAAGAATCCAGTCCAGTTCTTATTATCCACAAAGCTCCATCCATTATCATCGAGTGAGAGCTGTGGTGCATCTTGATAAACACACAGACTGTCAATAACACGCTGGCAGAGGTTAAAACATTTTTAGGCCTATATTTTAATGCAAAAATAAAGGCAAAATAAGCATGAAAATACCTAGTTTTGGCCCGAAGAAAACGTCCTTGTGAAGGCTAACCTTTGGGAGCACGTGGAGATTTTGTCTCAAGTCAGACTTGAACCGATATGGTCATCAACTGGCCTAAGCCTAATAGACAAAAAGCATTCCAATGAAGCAATGCAGACAAGATTTACATTTACAGCTGTCTGTCCATCCATTCTCTAACCTTATTCTTCGACAGGGTTACAGGCGGCAGAGGGCTGGAGTGTATCCCAGCATGCAATGGGCTAGGCGAGGCAGGAACACCACCCAAACTGTTTGGTAATGCACTGCTGGGATGACGCACCATTCACTCGCACACTCACACCAACAGACAATTTTGAGTCTCCTCATAGCCCGGCATGCAAGTCTTTGGGCTGTGGGTGGAAACCAGAGTACCTGGAGGAGAAAAGAATATATTCTCCCCAGGTTCCTCCCACAGGAACCTGGGGAGAATTTACAAACTCCACACAAGATAGACCAAGCTGGATTCCCATTGCTGCGATGGGGCAGTGATACTCTGGCATAACCACACCATCCATATAAAGTCTATGCTTCATACAAATGGATATGAAAACAGCACCTACACTTATACAAATGCATACCAAAACACCGTTCCTGCAAATGCATACTTCAATATCAACCCTACATATGACTCTAATGGAAGGAGTCTCTGTTTGTCTGGATGTACGTACATCTGTCCTCCAATTTTCTCAAGAACCGTTCTACGGATCAACTTCAAACTCGGCGAGTACATTGCTGAGGACTCAAGGAAGTTGAGTGTGAAGTTTATTATCTGAGTGGTTCTCGAGAAAGCCGCAAGCACCAATTCCAGAGGCCAAGCAATTGGCCCATTCTGATCAGGCATATTTTGATTGGGCACTGTACTAGTAACACAAATACATACAAAACACCATCCTCACTCACTTCAATATCAAATACATACAGATAAATGCAAACATATTGGAGAAATGTCACTTTTTTCTTGAATTTTGGCTCAGTACCGCAGAACAGGGCAGTAATTGCTAGAAGGATCTCAGAGTTTATTAGCATGCAAGCATGCTCAATTTGATGCTGACAAACAGCACTTTCAACTTCAAAATTACTCTCTCATTACTCCCTCAGTGTGCAAGAGTGTACTGCCAAAACAACAAATACCGTGTCAATATCATAAAACGTGTATAATTACCGGTATATAAAACTATTATTTCTGCAGATATTGCACGCACACGCTGAAACACAGCATCTATTCCAACAAATACCACACCATATTCTCACTGCAGATGTATGTCAGGGATATGCCAAATACGTTTTAAATGAAGTCATGAGCTGAGTGATTTCCTTCAGCATTTAGCAAGTTGAGAGAGAATGAACACACCAACTCTAATTTTGACTCACGCATAGATTCACACACACACACACACACACACACACAAAAAAAGAGGTTAGGCATCTCAGTGGGCCATTAATATTACATTAAGCAATTTTTCTCTAAGCTATCAAGTTTTGAGTTCAGCTCTTCGAGACCTTAGAATTACAGGGTTCAACAGACATTTTGGTCAAAATTGAGTTAACTATTGCACATTTTGGTTATAAATAGTTCTATCTAATAATTAAGTATGGGTATTCAATTCATTTGTTAAATTGGGTTCAGATCAGAATTACAAAGTTCCAGTTCCCTAAGTGTACACTGAACAGCCAAACCTTGCAAGCCAATTCCTCAAAAATTTTTTGAAATGTCAGTAAGAACCCTGTGATTCTAAGGTCTCCTTTTTACAGCGATGCAGGAGTGAAATTGCCAAGCACATCCTAAGACTATATGATACTGAGAGAGTCTCGGCACAGGAAGTGTGCTGGTATTTCAAAAAGGAATTTGAGGTAAAAAACAAGGAGCCACGTGCCCTGCTGGTAGAGGCCGTAGTGTCCCGCAGGAATCACACAGCTGTGAAAGAAGAGTAAGAAGGCGGAGGAGGAAGAGAGAGGTCTGGAACAGAGGATGAATATCAGCATCACAGTGAAGAGAAAAGGGTTGAAAGTCGATCGGAGAGAGGAGAGCGCCAGGGAGACAGATGCACGTCTGCAGTCTCAATCAGCCGGAGAGATTTCCCCTAAAACTGCCTCTCTCATTTATCAGAGCTGCCCTCTCACTGCTGTCATTTATCAAACGCCAGGGCTGGTAATTCAGAGGGCTTCCTCTGAACCTGATGCTGGGGGAACATGTGATCTACCTCACATACAGTCCTGCCCTGGAGGAATGTGATCAACCTCAAACAGTACGCCAGAACTGAAGGAACATGTCCTACCTCACATATAGTACAGGGCGCTGGAGGAATGTGATATACCTCAATACAGACACCTGATGGAGGAATGTGATCTGGGGAAGGAATGTGATCTACCTCACATACAGTACAACTCGAACTGGAGGAATGTGACCTACCTCACATACAGTACAGCTCGAACTGGAGGAATGTGATCAACCTCACACACAGTACAGCTAGAACTGAAGGAACATGTGACCTACCTCACATATAGTACAGCTCGAACTGGAGGAATGTGATATACCTCACATACAGCACAGCTCGAACTGGAGGAATGTGATCTACCTCACATACAGTACAGCTTGAACTGAAGGAACATGTGATCTACCTCACATACAGTACAGCTTGAACTGGAGGAATGTGTGATCTACCTCACATACAGTACAGCTTGAACTGGAGGAATGTGTGATCTACCTCACACACAGTACAGCTTGGACTGGAGGAATGTGATCTACCTTGCATACAGTACAGCTCAGACTGGAGGAACATGCGATCTACCTCACATATGGTACAGCTCAGAAGGGAGGAATATGTGACCTCCCTCACATACAGTACAGCTTGGACTGGAGGAATGTGTTCTTCCTCACATACAGTACAGCTTGAACTGGAGGAACATGTGATCTACCTCACATATGGTACAGCTCAGACTGGTGGAACATTCAGTCTCCTTCACAAACAGTACAGCTCGGACTAGTGGAACATGTGATTTAAATCACATACAGTACAGCTCGAACTGGAGGAACATTTCATCTACCTCACATACAGTACAGCTCGAACTGGAGGAACATTTCATCTACCTCACATACAGTACAGCTCAAACTAGAGGAACATGTGACCTACCTCACATACAGTACAGCTTGGACTAGAGGAAAATGTGTTCTTCCTCACATACTTTGTACATTGCAGCTTGAACTGGAGGAACATGTGATCTACCTCACATACAGTACAGCTTGGAATGAAGGAACATGTGATCTTCCTCACATACAGTACAGCTTGGACAAAAGGAACATGTGATCTCTCTCACATGCAGTACAACTCGGACAGCAGAGACAAGCCAAAATTAAAACCCATCATAATCCAGAAATTTTGAGTAATAAGACCATCTTGATAAGGTAGATGAAGTAATGCATGTGTTGAAGAAAAGGCAGTGCTTGCAAACATATTGAGTAATAAAAGAGTTAAACATGAGAATATCAGATAGTAAAATACCACATGCAACATTACAACTGATAACATTTTGAGAAGACCAACCTTCAAAATCAGATATAATTCCTTCCAAGTGAGAATTGACCGTGGAGTCAGACATCCTTTATTTCCTTAAAAGTGAGGGAGCAGGTATCCCTTCCCAGTCAAGGCAACGGTTTGGAGAGGCTCTCAAGATTTCAAAACAAATCCCAAATTAGGAGGCACAGCATCAAAAAAAGGAAACTTCGCACAGATCTGAGCCCACAACTTTCTTAAAGGAGCAACTTGTTATTCTTGGTTCCTCCTCTGCTTCGTACATGTTTCAGTAAAGAGTGAGAGCACTCGCTGCCCCCTCCACTCCCTCCTCCCTCCCCCCCCCCCCCCTCTCTCTCTCTCTCTCTCTCTCTCTCTCTCACTCCCTTGCTTTCCCCACTTCTCTGCTCACTCATCAGAGCCCACTCACCACGTGAACGTTCCTGCTTCCCTCTCTGTCAAGAGCGGCCACGCCTACTAACAAAACGCGCATGCTGACAGGAACGCACTCACACACACAATCATACAAAGACCGTCAGTTTCTCCAACAGCTTATGTGCGAAACACACACAATTACCGGCAGAATTCTCCCATGTTGGGTAAACTTCCTAAAAACATTCACAGACCGTGCATAAATGAATGAATACTAAACATAAAATACTGAGCCAGTTTAAGCTTATCATGCGATCTTAGCGGGTGCCCTTTTAAAACACTTTTTGTTAAAATGTGAACAACCTGCCACATGCCATGTATGTTTCTTATGTTGGGAAACAAATGCTGTTTAGCTAAGAAGTCAGAATACGCAGCTTGACTTTTGTCTTTTGACCTTAAGCTGCAGAAACCTCTTTGGCTAAATTCTAAAATGGAGGTCACAGGCTTCTTGCCTCGGGCTGTCTCCACAATATTGCCATATGAATCACCAAGCTTTGACTGAGAAGGAAGCTGATAAGATCAGTGGATATCCTGACGGCCATACATGGCTGCATCACTTAATTTGACTCGCTGAAAAGTCAGTGTTTGATCACAAACTCTGCACTCAACTGGTGATTAATTCACCCTCACATACTGCAGTGCAGTTGACAGACACAATATAGACCATTCCCTGAAAAACATCACTCAAACAAGCGTGAGGACCACTGCAGCAATTGCATGACAACAGGATAAAGAACAACAACAAGAGCCTAAAATATATTTCTGTTTTTGAAAATCCCCTTCCCTTTCCGGGTGAAGCAAGCCATTCTAGCAAATTATCAAGAAATTCATCTAACAAATGACCACAATGGCTTTACTGACAGGGCTTTACGTACTGCCAATGTTTAACCCTTGGAGCGCTGAAATAAATTTTCAAAAAAATATAAATTAAATTATCTTATGCTGTTGAAAACATATCATTTGCCTATCACCACATGATAGGCTTTCAACAGCTTTGACTTTGACATCTTATATCACTGAGCAACACTATTTGTATTTAGCGCTCTAATGGTTAAATACACCATACAAAGTTGCTCCATGTTGTATGATGTTGTATGGCAACATCTGTCTGTCTTAGAAAGTCCTTTAACCTTAATATGAGAAATAAGTTCCTTATTTTTCTCTCCAAACAGAAAATATTAGTTTATCTTAAGTTACCACGTGCTTGACAAGTGATATTTTCTTCTGTCATTGCCAAATCTAGAAATGAATCAAAATTATCTCACCTTGTCTGCAAAAATTTTGTCTTACTTAGAAAAAGTTCATAGAAATTAGCGTTTTAAAACTAAATACAAGATAATAATAATGCTTGGTAAGATGAACTTCTTTTTTTTTTTTGCAGTGTGAAAGTGGATACAAGCTTCTGTGAAGTTAGATCAACTGAAACATTTAACCCTTTTACGCAGATATTGACGCCAGCGTCCGTACATTCCAAAATTTAATTCCTAAATAATTCTGTATTTGAATTTCCAAATGTCTTGCTTCACTCGAATAATTTTCCAGCGTCTCTGTGACACAAATACTGAGTTATTAAGCCTAAATAGGCTTATGCATAACAGGGAAAAATTGTATTCTGCGCAAAGGGGTTAAACCAAAAGTTCTGATGGCGCATTACTCAGAATACAGGCCCAGCTCCGTAAGCGAGCTGAGAGGACACACAGAGGAACATAGCTGGGGTAACCCTTAAATCCATCGAATGCCAGTCCCGCAGGTTTGGTCGTGGAGATAACCCCCACCTATAAACACCGCGTGCCCAGTACGCCTTTCCTGAGCGCTGTGTGTTTTTATAGCGTCTTCCTCTTGTGCTTTCCCCTCTCAAGGACAGAGTTGTGAGGCACTGGCCAGCAGTGTGAGATCTGGCTCTAAGCCTTACGGTCCCAGCTGCCCTGATCCAGCGCTCCCTAACATACGCACACACACACACATACACTTGCACAGTCACACACACTGCCACAGTCATCCACTCTTACACACATACATAAATACACGGCAAAAAGATCTTACCATGCATATGCTTGTATTTGCACTTCAAACACTTATTTCTTACCTTTTTTCTCAGTAAAACAACAATTCTGCCACTGATGTGAGATGATTTTGGGGCATTTCTAAATTTGTCCATGCAGGCAAGAAAATTTCACTTGTCAAGTACATGGTAACTTAAAATAAACCAATTGTGAATGGAAAAATGAGAAGTTAAGTCTGAGAGAAAGATTACATAACTTGTTAAGACGGACTCATGTAGTGTAGATACTCATAAACAAGTACCACTCTCATCCAAAACACCACTCTCTCTGACATTATCAAACACCATCACAAGAGCAAACACCCACAATATTTCACCCATACACACACAAATTCAACAGCTCTAACAGTTTCTCCCTCAAACACGCCACACGGATAGAAACAGTAACCCACAGAGACACAAATATACGCTCAAGAGCCCCCACAAGCGCGCACGTCCTCAGACACACAAGCAGCCACCCACACACACACACACACACACACACACACACACACACGCACTACACACACACACACACACACACACACACACACCTCTCACCATACACACACAGATACACACAGACATGTCCATTGCATGCATGCGCCGACATGCTCCCAGTAGTCATCGGCCTGCATATACTGTACACATCCATATGCAGACATACGCAAGCACTTATTCACAAACACCACACACAGCCACTCACTGACCCACCCAAACCCCCTTGCTGGGGACTTAATAATGAGCTTCTTGACTGGACTTCCTCCATAGGTCTGAATCATTCACACAATGAGGGAACTCATGTCCTCACACAAAAAGCTCATAAACCACTGTCCACGGAAAGGGAACCACTAGATGTAAATCTAATCCCTGCATATCAATGTAATGATGCACACTCACTCACTGCCCAGTCCTTACGCTGGGAGCACAATGCTAGGTTTTCAACTCCTTATTAAGAGCTTATGAGTCAATACTATAGAACAGGGGGCCTACATCTTACCCAGACAGGGCCACTGTGGCTGCAGGCTTTCATGTCAACCAAGCAGTTACTCACCTGATTCTACTAATCAACCCCTAGAGTCTTTGCTAAAGATCTTGATTTGTAGAATCAGGTGTGTAGCTGCTTGGTTGGAATGAAAGCCTGAAGCCACACCGGCCCTTTCTGGGTAAGATTGAGGAAGCCTGCTGTAGAACATGAAGTGGGGAGCTTAAGTTCTCAAGGGCATTTGAAGCTTACAAGCATCTAACAACCAGAAGCCAGAATAAGCTGGTAAAGATGGCGGCTTCCTCCTCTCACGGCCTGCTTTCTGATCACCAGCAGAGAAAGTCAGCACAAAGTTCAGAGGGTGCCATGAAATACTCAACCCAACAGGACCCAGAAACCAAACCAGTCAAAAAATCTAATCACAAACAGGAACACCTTCTCTCCATCCTCCCTCTCTCCCTAACACACATTCCACCTCTCCCTTGGCACCTGGTTTAGAGGCGTTAGCGGGAATGTGTGTGAGGGCCAGCCTGGAGCACGCGAACCCCCAGTCGACTTTTTTGAGAGGCACCGGGAGCCAAAGGCCACAGCCCTGAGCACCCACACGGCGGGGATATCACCATGCAGGCGCCGGGAAGACGAGAGAGCTGGACACATGCGTGTGGACACACCCTCTGACCTTCCACACAGACAGCCGGGAGTTCACAGCACTTCAATGCAACCGATAAGTCTGAGGGCTAAGTCACTATTGGCCTTGTAGCTATTGAGTTCAGGGGAATGTTGTCCGGGTCTGTGGTTAGGGCTTCATCCTCATTCATTTTGAAGCTGTTTCCGTCAACCAACCTAGTGGTGACTTCCAATGATTTCAGGCTTACACATTATGCATAAATTACCGTGTATATGGTATAAATTACCATGTGTTACCATGTATATGGTACCTTATGGGAGAGAACCCTGAAGAAGGCAGCTATGTTTATGTTGTAGCCATTCTCATCATCTCTAATAATGGCCTTTTCATCATATGCTGGCTGGCCTGGCTTTAAAACAAATTGGTACATCAGCCCCACGCAGCTGGGATTTGCAATTCCATTACAACAAGGCTATCGGCTTGAAGGTGTGCCTTTAAGCGATGATGTGCTTGACTTCAGTCAATGATGTTTAAGATCAGTTCCCTCGTTAAGTTCCCTACTATTGCACTGCGTAACGGTTGATGACGAGGCGCTCCATCCAGCGTGCTCTGGTCCTACTCAGGAGGTCTTCCATCTCCGGCGCAGCTCGGCACCACTCAGCGTGCTTAAAGTGGTACTGGCAATGCAAATCAGACTCAATGCGGCCAAAACTGCCAAACACTGTAAATGGGTTATTCTTCAAGTGTAAGTTAACATTTATGAAATAAAGCATTTGGTTGAGTTTGAGCTTTCTATCATTTAGTATGTGCATTTTATTAAAAATATGCCTTTGATGCCATTAAAAGCTGTGTCCACAAAAATACTATATTTTCAAAAATTTATTTTGAGAAAATAAAGCAGAACACCATCACAAATTTTGGATATGTTAATAACAGATATCTAATCTTTCTAAAACAGTCAATTTGATGTTGGCGGATGGTGTCATTTTTTGGTATAAAATGTTAAAAATAACACAAATCTTATTTTTTTCATTTTCAAGCTTTAATATTTTCTAGATTATTCATAAGAGAGGGGCAGAATTGGAATACAAAATACACAACATAAATGGGAAGCTGTATATGCAATACCAAATCCCTGTCTTTGAAATTAGGCTTTTTACAGTCCTTCAAATATGCTACTGCAGAGCACAGAGTAAAATTTTTGCGCAACTTTAAGAACCCAGAAACATGTGATGAACTAAAGGGACACCATTTTAAGTCCGTATTCCTCAAGTTAGAGTAGCAGATTTTCACCCCTGAAAATTTGAAGGACTTAGCTGAAACACTTTTCTAGATATAGCTACGTGAAAGTGGCTCCTCAGAAATCACTGTTCAAAAAGGGCTGGAACTTAGTTGCAAAAATATTTTTTATGACAAAACTATTAGGAGTTGAGAGCTAAAATTTTGAATTTATCCTATTAGGAGGTGTTTGCACCAGCTGGAATTTTTTCAGCCAAATCTGAGATGGTCAAGTGGGAAGTTTCTCTGAAATTCGTATATTTGACATGGAATGACCCAATAAAAATCCCAATAAATGACTACAAAGGAAGATTTGAGGTGGATTGAAAACGCTGAAAGTTCCAACTTTGTTGACGGACAGCCAAGCAAGAGAAACAAATCCTTGCATGGGGGTGAATCAGTTCCTTTCATTTTCAAAACACCCTCACAAATGGCACACCACAATCCCAAACAGCTCTTTGTCGGCATATGTGAGAGCAGCCCAGAGCAGTGGGACTTCGAGAGGACCCCAGAGCCTATTGAGCGTCAATAGCAAAGCCTGTTATTTATAGACCCAATTACCCCTGGCTGCTCCCTCATATTCCACATGAGGGGTATGGGGATGGTGGGGGGTTGGCTAAGGCCTGCCATGATTGCAGCGAGCAATCTTTGCTTGTAAAACACCAGAGTTCATATTCATAAAGCTTCTCAAACTCAGGAGAGTTGATCTCAGATCAGCTACCACTACCTACACCCTTGCCTCATCCACCTCACACTGAATGGCCATAAGTGATCCTAGATCAGCAGATTTACTCTGAGAGGTTTAATGAATACGGACTGCTAACCACAAAAGTGGGGCAGATTTATCATTTGCTCTTTTTCCCTTTCAAGCTCAGAGCACAGACCCTTCATACCAAACCTCCCATCTGTGGACATCATCCATGGGAAAGTCTGGCCTGAGTACCAGTGGAAGCTTGTCAAGTTTAATTACCTGGCACAAACAAGGTACATCTCCTTCCTTTGCTTGCCAATCCAAGTAGTCTGCTTGCATAACACGAGAGGTCTGATATAATGAAGCCTAGCGTTAGCTGTGAAATTGTATTGTGTACATGATCTCCAGCTGGGAGTTTTAGGGCCAGAACGGAAAATGCGCTTGCCCAGACGAAAAGTAAATGCACAGCAGGTCTGGAGAAGAGATTCCAGAGTCGCACAGAGACGTGATCCAAGGACAAGGCAACAACGGTGACCGGCCCACCTCTAGGAGAGAGGTCACATGACCACAGAGGACTAGGCCTGGAGGAGGGCACAGAGCCCCCTGTCTGCCCTTGGCTTTAAAACACTTAGACCCATACTTTTCACCTAAGTTTTCACTTAAGTTGAATAAAAGTCTGAAAAGACTTTTTTCCATATTGCAGGACAATGTCACACACATATTCTGTATCTGCTGGTTGCAGTGCTTCACTGAACTACATCACACTTGCACAGAGAAAAATATTCAAACCTAGGACGCAATGTTTTTACAGCCACATCATCAAATGGAAAATATCTAGATCTCGTACATCATTTAATACACACTTCCCTGTAATTCAGCAGGAAAATATTTGGGATTGTTGGAAACCTCGGGATCTTCGCTAGAATTCAAAATAGACCTAAGATTCTACAGCTTTGAACGCAGCAACTACTTATACTGGTCCAAAATATGGATCCATAAGTTTTATGGGGTTAAGGAATAAAAACTGCCCCAACCATGCCAGCAACATCATTGCAATGTGCGCAGAGAGTCCTGTTCTCAGTCTTATTTATCGACCAAAATCCAAGGAGGACACATCTCCCAGGAGGTATAAAACGTAAAAATAAAACTAAAAATCACAGTACAAAATGATTGTTTTGGACACATGCGCAGACTAAAAAAAAGATAAAAACGCAGGCTCTAGAGTCGGTTCTACAGCAGTGATCCATAACATGTTGGTTCCAGAAGAATGTGGCTAAATGTTCCACATTCTACACACTCCTTCCCAAATAAATAATACATTGTATGCAGTGAGCAAGGGTTCAGTGGTTGGGGTGAAACTGGTGCATGAACGCCTGCATAGGAAAACTAATTTTCCATTCACTGCAAGCCCAGTGCAGGCTAGAATCTGGTTCGCAACTAATAAAAACCAATGAGTCCACAAACCATCCAAGACAAACTGTAGCAATGAGTCAGAGGAATGAGACCCGTAGTAATGCTCCCATGTGACACAGCATGTAGAGTGGTGAAAACGAGCACAAAATCAGCAATAAAAATATTCCTAGCAACGAGACTACTGCTATTTGCTGCTAAACGTACAGCCAAGAAGTACTCACCATGCAATTACATGACATCATTCATATGACATAATTTATTTTAAAAATGGCAAAGCAGACTATGTTCCGCATCCCTGCAATATCAGTACCCTAAATCTGTCTGGATTCAAGGGATTTGTGTATGATTACAACTGAAAAGTCACAGGAACTAACAGTGCAAGGACTTTCTAATGAGTTCTGGTTTATATGAAGCAGGAATTACAGAAACCAGACTTCTTGACAGCTCAGTCCCAGTTTCTTGGGCCTCCTTGAGTAAGCAGTCAATATGATGCCATATGTAGCAGGCAAGGTACAAAGACGGGCACAGCTATTAAAGCCCAACTGAGCAGGCTTCACAGCCAGATCCAGAAAGGGCCTGACAGGATGCTGCTTAATTCACCACTGCCAGGCCACATAAACTGGTCCCACTGCACACAGACACACACTGTGCTTTGCTTCACCACTATTCCAACCAGCAATAACAGACCCAAAACAAGTATCTTAAAGAGCTTAAACGTGCTCCAACCGCCTCCAGTGATTGACATCTCCCGAGCATAGAAACAAAGGCTTGTTTTTGTCATGTTGTGCAAGTCAGGGCCTCAGCTAACAGCTCACACACCTGAGAGATGCTTGTGTGACTTCATTCCTGGCACAGACATGCCACAATGTGGACATCTGGACTGTGCACACAAGCATACATACACACACACACACACACACACACACACACACAAAAAACCTCCCATTCATCTCCTCCAACTCCCCAAAGCCCACATGCTATAATTTAAATGCATATCTGCACTACCACTCCAGTTACCCAGCAGTGCCCTGAGTGCAGATATAACTGGTTTAGGTGCAACATACATACATAAAGTGGTAATACCAGGCTGTACTCATGTGACCTGGGTCCTGACCACAAAGGTCACTGCCCATTCACTTCCAAGCATCAGCTCATGGCATTTATTACACTCTGGCATTCAGTTAATTTTTTTTTTTTTTTAGCAACGTTATGCTTTCCAGCACCTTCCTTCCTAATGTGACGGGTTTGCACTTCCCAGGATTCCGGATCACTGGCTTTACTGCAGTGCAGTGCGGCTGACGTCCGCGAAAAAAAATAACAATAAAACACCAAGCCCTGTGGTTGAAATGAAAATGCAATAAAATGGCAGAGCAGAGAAGGATGTTGAATTTTCTCTTCGCAGCTGCACCCATTAGCATGGTTAACGCCACCACCACTGAGCTGCCTGTCCGTCAAAGTCACACATGTCCTCTCCATAGTACACTGCACACTGGTGACCCGAATGGGCACTTTGGCTGATATACCTTCCCCTGGGCACGCACTGAGTGCGCTCAAACCCTCTGCACTTCTCCACGGCTACCCAGCACCTCCATCGGACAAGAATCGTGGCAGCGAAGTGCACTTTCACACTGAAGGAGTGGTTTCCGAGAACCCCAACGCCCAGCTTCCTGTGAGGCTTAACACTTTTTCTGGCCATTAGTTTTCAAGCCTCACAGGTTCGAAAATAGTTGAGAGATGAAGAGAAACAGAGTTGGAGGAGAGAGAAAGAATGAGAGAGAAAGAAAGGACAGCACATAAACTAAACACTCAACGTGCAGCAATAGTATCTATTAGACACAATTTAATGAACCAAATGATATTTAATACATATAATATATAATAGAATACATAGATATTCTTATTCCAGCTTTTGTCACTGATTTTTTTATCGTTCCGTCGTGCACTTCATCTGTTCTACGCTTTAGCAATGAATGCTCTGAAATAGTCAGTGCCAATAAAGCTTTTGAACTTTTAGAGAGAGAGAGAGAGAGAGAGAGAGAGAGAGAGGACCATGTGCAACATTGTGAGTCACAGAGGAAATCCCATAGAGTTCTTTCACAGAAAACAGTCGGCAGTGGAGCTTCCTCCACAGTTGCGAAGCTCGGAGCTCACGGGGTGCCGCCAGGCCACGTCCAAACTTCAGCTTCACATATTCCTAGATAAGAACCTAAACAGACCCGAACAGAAGACAATATACAAAGATGCTTGACGAGGTAACATGCAAAGACATCTCACAGCCCTGAGATGAAAGAGGACAACAGCACAGGCATTATACTTGTAGGGCAAATGAGTTCACTGCTCATGCTAATACAGGGAGGAGCATAAGTATTTGGACAGTCACACAATTTTGAAAAGGCCCCCAATCCCCACATATCACTGCATACGGATGGACCATGTAGGTATTATGACCCTTTAAAGCTTGTTTTAAAAACTCATTTGTTGCCGTTTTTCCATTTGGTTCTGGTCACCATCCCGGCTCCATTTTCCAGCTATCCAGCAGATTGTCTATTCATTCCGACACTCTCATCCCACTGGCATCTCTCTCAGCAGCCAGTCTCAGTACCAGCACTAAACAACAGTACCAAGATATGATCAAATTACTGTTTACAACAAACTCAAAGCAAAGCAAGCTGTCATGCTAATGATGAAGACATAATGAACAGAAAACTGAAAATATTTCTGTCATTTCGCCCACGGGGGGGAGGGGGGGGTTGACAGGCTTTTTGATTCATTGAAATTTTACCAGAAAGATACTCACTGCCTGACTGAGGGAAGCTTAATTACAACTAAATAGCTTGCACTCCTCAGTAAACACAAACTTGTCAGCAGTACATATTATGCCATCAGATCACTCTGATGCATCAAAAAAGAAAAAAAAAGGTCATTAACTGTGAATACTTCAATTATTCAAGATCCCATTACCATGCTTATATCGACCATTAATCATTCAAAATACAAAAAAATTAGTTGAGGTAGACAGGTGGACTGATATAAATTTAGCTTTCAGAGGTCAATGCGAATTAATTCACACAACTTGTCTCTTTTATGCACATTGTACAGTTATCAGAAGGCTAATTAACGCCAATTTAACAACATGAATTTTCAATGTCAGGCCACTCAATGTTAATTTGCACTAAACCAAGGCTCAAGTAAGCAGTTTAAGAGGAAAATACAGAGGCCACTGGTTCCACAACGTAAGACCCCATGCACTCACTGGCAGAACACTGGAGTGTTTACTCTGGCTGCCATGGAAACCGATCCAAAACATGAAGTAAGCAAGACCAGGAAGTCAGACTCACTATTATTTCCGTTATAAAACTGCGCCTTCGCACCAGCTTCAGAAAGAAAGTTGCAAGCCTGCAGACTCTAGACATCAGTCAAACTCCTGAGGTTTTACCACTGCTCTGTACAGCTGGTGGGTCTCATTGTAAAAAACAAAAAATCTATATTTTTTTTAATAAACCCAGAGTAATGAAGATGGTCAACTTCAGTAGACTGCTTGAGGAGATATGTTCAACAGCAATCTAACGCCAGCCCTGCCACCCTGTGGTCATCTTCTGAACTGCAGGAAGTCAGTTGCAGATTGGTTCTATATTGAGATACTGAACAACCTGACCAGGACACAGGACTGATGAGATTCACTTGTCCTCATGCCTAGCTTAGTCTGCCTTGGCAACAGGACACATTATCAGCCCTGATCCAACACACCAAAATAACTACAAAGTTTTACATTCAGTCTGACACATCTCCTTCCCTTTTTCTACAAATGAGTTGTATGGCAGTAAAGAAGTCACAGTGTAAACTCATGAGTGATGCCCATGGTTTTGGGTGGTCACCACATTGGTTGAGTTAGACAAAACCTTCTGCCGATAGCCCAACTGGTCAATACCCTTTGGGAGAGAGATCTCTGTGGAATGATGCATTCACGGGTTCATGTGAAATGAAGTGTCTCACATTCTTCAAAAGTACTGTCATTTACAACAAATTAAAGAATAGGAAAACAGAAGTACTAGCCCGCCCCCCCAAAGAACAGCCTAACTATTTTCGCTAAATAAAGAAAATAGTCACGATTGCCCTCCTATAAATTACATTGAGAAAATCAGCCAGGGACAAGATAAAAATATGACCCAACTTGGTTCGCAGCAAAGTCAGTTTTTGAACATTCATCAGTCGTAATGATGGCAGTGAAATAACACATATTGCTGAAATGCAGATATTCAGCATCTATGGAGCGTGGGTTTCTGGCACGTTCAACCGCAGAATCACGCAGGACGGCGCAGAATCAGCCGGACTGACGGGAAGACCATTGTACTGAGCTCACTTTACAGCCAATCCGCATTACCCCCAGTACTAACCCCTCCTCAATCCCTCCACCTCAGCTACAATCTGGGTAACATCTCATCCTGCAGAATCCATTACAGCATGTCATCAGTGGCCTTGGAGACCGCAGTATTCTGTGTGTGAGCCTCATTTATTCAGGCAGGGGGTGTTAGCTAAGCTGGTAAAGCTGCACAGAATTAGCCACAGCACCCCATTCGAACATCAATCCTCCAGTGAGATGTTCCACACCAGAGATGTACACCTCACGCACTTAGAAATCTGGAGGAACTGAAGCACCCGTCTCATTTTGACTAGAAGGTATTTCTCAATAAATAAGTCTCAGGAAAACACAAACCACACGCAGTGAAAACAAGAAAGGCAGTCCAGCTTTCACAGTTTTTTGTTTTACATTTATAGGATCCCTTGCTGGTCAATAAATTTGGTTCTATTGTATTGTAATGTAACAATGCACAGACAGGTTGAGGAGTAGAGGATAAGATATACAGCACATAGCACTTCCTGTTTATGTCCATTGATTAACACTGAGGCATTGGATCCTGAAATGTAAATGTTCCAAAAGAAAAGGTACAGAACACATGAACAGCCCTACAGTCACATTAATAAACAAACTACTGTCTGTGAACCAGAGCTGAGGAAGCTGACAGACAGAAAGACAGCCAAACAGACAGCATGGCATGGAGGTAGACAGAGAGGAAAACAAACAGACAGACACAGGTAGGAAGGTGTGGGAGCAGACAGACAGGCAGACAGACAGACAGAAGCAGCAGACAGGCAGGTATTTTGTCATAGAGGTGGAATGAAATATGGAGACAGAGAGGTGGGCAGGTAGGCATAAGAGTAGGCAGACAAGCAGAAAAATGTACAGACAGATAGGTACTCTGGAAAGAGTATACAGACAAACAGACGAATGTACAGACAGATAGGTACTCTGGAATGACAGTAGACAGACAAGCAGACAGACATACACACAGACAGGTAAGTAGACACGGGAGTAGAAAGACAAGCAGACAGGTATATAAAAACAAACAAGCAGGCAGGCAGACAGACGGACAGAACGACAGACAGAAATGTATGCATGCATGGAAGTATACAGATAGGCAAAGAGACAGAAACAAACTGACTGATAGACAGGAAGGTATGTAAAAACAAACAAGCAGACAGACAGATGGATATGCAGACATGGAAGTAGACAGATAGTCAAACAGACAGACAGGGCAACAAACAGACAGACAGACAGGTAGGCATGCAGAACAATGCTAGCTTTAGCACTCAATGTCTGACTGCAGCGACACAAAACCCCAGGCTAACTCCGGGAAGCATCTCAGTGCAGGAAAGCAGCAGCGCACTGAAAGTTTCCGCAAGGAAACAGCGCGACCTAACTCCTATAACCCAGGAACGCAACCCCCTCCCCCCCAACTATATCCAACACCCCCAAACCAGAGAGAGCCCCGTAAAACAAGTCGTAACTTACCTGCGATTTTGTCCCCCTCCATAACTAGATCACACCCTCACACAGCCACATGGAACATTCACTTTTTTCCTTTTTTTAGAGACTTCCCCTCTCTCTCACTTACACTCTCCTCTCTCTCTCTCTCTCGCTTACTCGGTATCTCCCTCTGCTTCCAGTACCCTCGCTTTCGCTCTCTCCCTCAGTCTCTCCCTCTTCCTTACTCACTCTCTTCCTCTCCCCCTCTCTCTCCAGTTTAATTTCTTCAATCTGCTATAATAACGAGTGCGTCCAGTATGACTACATTGCCATGTGCTGATCATGGAGACCCCACTGTCGTTCTTCAGCCTTCACTTTTCCCTCCGCCGATTCTGCCCTGACACTAAAGCAGCATTGTGTCTATGAAATGGAAACCCAAGACATGTGACTTGAACTCCCAAGCCCAAAATAACCCCCTCGACTTTTTGCTACAAAGGCTTCAAAAACTCCAGCTTTCACCCCCAAATGATTTCCGAATCCCCAGACTCACACCCTGTGTGCTGTTTGATATGAAAAGCCCCTGGTTCGAAGAGGCACTGCAACTGGTGGAAATATCCAAGAAATTTTTACACTGTAAAGAGATGGAACTGAAATCACACTTTCACATTTTTCCAAACTGGAGCAAATCTAATTAAGGTATCACTTGGCTAGAAAGCTTCCTGCAAATCACCAAAAACAACCGTATTAGTCCCTGGAATTCCTCTTTCATCATTATAGGATCGTCTCGTTATTCAGGAAGGGAGGATGCACACTGACCTTTGGCATCCCCTCCACACTTAACCAGAGGTCAAGGGTCACCCCGGGAGGCGGAGACACAGTAAGGGTGTTGAACAAATCCAAGCATTAAAGCATAACAGCAACAACACAACACTTCCACTTTCATTTCACCGTGACTCAAAACCAAGGTGACCACCAGTCAGAGAGGTTAAAGAACGGAACTGAGACTACAGGCTTCTGCAGTATGGAAGCACATAGCCAACAATATTGAAATGAAGATACATTTTCAGAAATGCGTTTTCATTTTCAAGAAGCAAACGCATCATTTGTATCATAATGAAAATGAAGATGGAATCCTCCACTTTGCATTTCCATTTTCTCAAATTGAAAATTAAAGTACATTCCCCAGTTGCATTTTCATTTGCAGGAAGTGCTCCACCATAACGCTAATAAAAATAAAAGGAAAGCTCAAAACTTATGATGAAAATGCACTCTCCGAAATGCTTCTTTTTCAAGATGTAAACGCATTTTGTGTCTCATAATTAAAACAATAATTAAAACGGTCTACCATTGCAATTTCAATGTCATGGCATTACGCACTTTTTCTAACAATATCAAAACGAAAATGCAATCTGTGAGGAGGCAGGAGTTTCCCCATGACAGGGTACCGATTGTATATTAATACAAAGCGGTCTCATTGGATGTCAATCGGGCCATTCTCAGCTAGCTATTTGGGTGGCTGGTGACAGTAAGGTCATAAATCGTGCCATTTTCTCGAAGCCGTAGCATTTTTTTTTTTGTTATTGTTGGCTTTAGATAGGCCATTAACCACACCCAAAAGAACCTGTCAAGTGTCACCGTACACATCGCAAACAACTCAATATTTGTTATAACAGAAGTGCTTGGTGCGTCCATGTGGCGCGCGTCGGGAATACAATACCATGCATTTTTCTTTATTTCACTCATATCTTGCCAGAAAAGCAATAACAATCAATTTGATTCTTCAGTTTGCAACAAATAGAATACATACCTGATGCTTAGGTTTTTAATGGCGCCAAGTACATGCCTATAGACATGAGATCAATCTGGAGCATAAGAGTGAGAAAACAGGCCTCAGGCCATTGCTGTTCTCACTTCAAAAAAACCCTTCAATTGACTCACTTTTTTGCCTGTTCTTTTGGCGTCACTTCAGAAACCTGGACATAATTGAAGGGGGAGACCAAAGCCCCGCCCACAGCACCGCCACGTTAAATCAACGCCTCAGATGATCAGCAGTTTTATTTGACTGAGTCGGCATCTTTCTGAGTTCAAACAGAAACATGTGCGCTCGTTACGCGACTAAGAACTGGAAGCACGGACAGGGAGGGGCTCATGATGAGAGGAGACAGCCGTAGGAGCACCGCCACAGAGGGATAAGAAGAGTTTCAAATATAAGATCAGACACAAAAGGTTTATTTTCAAACCACTCATAGCAGATAATCCCTCCTCCCTGGTCATAAGCTTTTTTTTTTTGACTGAGTCCTGCCAGGGGCAATCTGCTGGGACCAAGATGGGGGGGGACATCTGACCACCCACATCTGCTCTCCAGTCAAGATTTTGAACCAAAGTTCCTCAGCCGCTGTCCTCAGTGGTCTCAGGACAGTTATCAAAAGAGGACCAAACAGGCAAATATACAGAAGCCCAGTAGAATCCAGCGACCACCACAGCTGTTGGACGGCAATCACGTCAACAACGGCCTAAACCAGGGCTATTCAAGGGCCAGTGTGGGTACAGCCTTTCATTCCAGCCAAGCAGTTCCACACCTGATACTGCTAATCGAGCTTTTTAGCAAAGACTCTTGGGGTTGATCAGTAGTATCCGGTGTGTAACAGCTCAGTTTGGATGAAAGCCTGCAGCCACATTGGCTCTTTCAAGATAATGTTAATAATAATAAAAACAGTCCTGGTCTAAGTGATAGTCATCACTTCTTGACACTATGTAAGTTAATAAGCAAACAGCAGTGAGGGAGGCCAGTCAAATGAAGCTTGGTTGTCGAGAAAATTGGGCAGCTATCGGGGTTGACTGTTGCCTGGGCGGCTGTTGGTTAAACTTCCTGAGTAGATACCATAAGACCAGTGCAGCAGCGGGGCCCTTGAGAAAGGCCCTTAACCCCACATTGCTCCAGGCTGTCCTCTGCTTCATCCATAATAACCGCAATATCTCAATAAAACTTCATATCACGGCGAAAAAAAAAAGTACAAATTTTATTCTTGCATTTAGACTTAAAACACTTATTTCTACCACTGTTTTTCTCAGTACAACAAAAACTCTGCCATGGGAAAATGGGAACTTAAAATAAATCAATACTTCCCACTAGCGAGACAAAGAAATTATAAGTCTCACAACAAGAATAAATTAGTAGTCATGACACTTTTTGCAGTGTAAATCATCTCAACCCTTAGAGTGCTGAAATAAATAATAAAAAATATATAAATTTAATTATCTTGTCTCCACATGATGGGTTTTGAACAGCTTTGATTTTGATATCGTACATTATTGAATAACAATAGTTGAATTTAGCGCTCTAAGAGTTAATAACAGTCACAATACAGTCTCACTGATAGACGATCTATCTCAAGTGAACCCTTCAGTTAATTACAGGTCAAATCATCAGAAAGTAATTAAATACATACAGTGCCAATTCTCTGGATAAAGCAGATATTGACATTGATATTACCAGTGTTGGGGGCAACGCATTACAAAGTAACGAATTACTGTAATCAGATAACATTTATCAGTAATGCTGTAATGTAATGCAATACTTTGATAACGTAAGTGATCGCATTACATTTACTAACAAATAAATTATCTAGTTACTTGCATTACTTTAAGCCTCAACTATCGGCAGGACAGGAGGCCAGAAAACATCTTCTTCTTCTTCATTTTGAATATTTTGGCGATTGAGACCGAGGACAGAAAACAAATCAAACGCCCTTTTTCATGCGTGTTTATGCCAGTACTGTAGCCTTGTACTTGACTCACTTTTCTGTTAAGTGCTGTTTGGGCTGATTTTTACAACTTCACTGATGGCTTAGCTGTGTTAAAGAGCATGAAAAAGAGATCTTCCGTGTGTCCTCCTTACTAGAATAAAGATTTGTGCTGATCTGGGCATATGCCAGGTTTTAACATGATATGGTTAATTCATTAAGTTATGGTGAATTTCAGATGATGGTGCTGAGTAATCCAAAAGCAATGTAACTAGTAGTGTAACTATTTACTTTCAGCAGTGAGTAATCAAGTCAAGTAAGGGACTACTTTTTTTAAAGTAACTAGTAATGTGTAATGCATTACTTTTTTAGAGTAACTACCCCAACACTGGATATTACAAACACAGGCTTCCGGCACGCCATTTTAGACTATTTGATTGTGCAGGCTCTGGGCCCAAATGGCGTGAACATATTTAAAAGACTGAACGCAGGGGTGCAGTGCTAATGCAATTACATAACGCAAGTCGAAAATAGATCATAAAATAAGCCCCTTCCATGCTAACAGTGACTCACCATCGCTAGTGCCTCGTGACAAACAAACCCCCAGCACCACAGAGCCAGCATCGCCAGGCTAAGAACACAGCCAGCCAGGGTATGTCAGAACAAAACCAGCCATCCCAGATATGACTTGAAACGCCTTTGGCGAGTGCATCACAGCACGCGGCACGTTGCCTCCTTCAGACCCAAAAAAATCTTTTTAGCATTTCTGGGATCTAAGCGTGAGGGACTGGAGGTAGCGAGAGAGGTCGGTCTCCAGCTGGGGCCACATCAAAGGTGTCCTGCAGTCACCTCCCTGAGACCTCAAGCATTTTATCGCCAAGGTTACGAGTCAACAAAAAAAATACTTACCTTAGTTCATCATAGTGGGAACAGTATAGTTTTTAACCAGCACATAGTGGCCATTTCTCAAAGTATAGGCTGCAGCCTAGGTCGGCAGCATTCTTAAGCTACCACGTCATCGCAGGCTGTTCCACTGCAAAGGTGCCTTCGAATACAGCCAAGAAACACAGTCTTCATCTCGCCTGATATCTGATGACATTGTCAACATGGAAACGGAGTGTAAACGAGCTGACAATTCCATCTGCGATCTGGCCGGACGAAGGCTGCATTTCTCGGATGTATTAGATGGCACCTTTACGATGACCTAGCAGCCTACCTTGGCTGAAGCCTAGGCTTTGAGAAACAGCCAGAATGCCAAGATATTCAGCCTTTTCCAGAAAGGGCCAGAGTCAGTGCAGTCTTTTATTCCAGCCAAACAGCTGCACACCTGATTCTACTTATCAATCCCTAGATTCCTTGCTTAAGACCTTGATCAGTAGAATCAGATGTGCAACTAAAGCTTGCACCAACAACGGCCCTATCTGGATAAGACTGAGTACCCCTGCAGCATGCATCAGGATTGGGGCTTAGTAGCTAGCGCTGCTATTCTTTGTGATAAGGGTGATCCCTGGGAAGGGTGTTCAAGAATGTCAGATAAAGAATGGCCACTCTTCTCTCAGCCTTTCCTGTAGTTCTCTATAAAGGAGAAACCCCCCCCCCAAAAAGTTATGTCAAAAAATGACCTCTGTTTCAGTGAAGTCACACAATGATTCTTGAGTCCAAGGTTGAACAGAATGGCCTGTTTAAATACAACGGTTGATTTGGAGACGGCACTAATAAGCTGATTGAGAGGCTTCTTTTAACCGAGTAAAGTGTAAAGGTACTGAAGAACCTTAATCCTGGATCTTTTGGCTTCTGAGACAGCCTGACCAGGAGGTGTGAGGAATGGTACAGCAGGCCATGTTCATCAGCGTCAGTGCAAGCAAGTCCCAGTGCTAACAAGACGACAGTGTCATCACTATCCCTCGCCACGATCAAGGGCCATAACTCAGTAAAAAAATATGCTTTGACATCCATTTTCGAACTTAACGTAGATCATGAGTAGCTTATTAAAGCTGCAGTTGGTAAGTCTTATAAAAGTAACTTTTTGTCATTTTTGCTAAGACTGTCACTGTGTACAGTCAGTATTACATAGAACTAGTACTCTGTAATTAAAAAAAGGCTCCTTTAAACCCACCTACTGCTCCTACTGCAATTTAAAAGAATCGTTCGGACCGAAAAAAGAACCAATTAGAGCCAGGATGGTGTCTGACAGCCGTCAAACAGTGCACATGCACGTGCTGCGGACAGCCTCCTCCCCCTTCCTCCTCAGTTCGCGCCAGAGCTCAGTCAAGCTCAAATCTCCGAGAGAGGGTTCGGGAGCTTAGAGAAACTAATGGCGCAACAACAGCTATAAGCGAGGAAAAAAATACTGATGCCTCTGTTACCAACAACAGCACACACGGCTAAGACAAGTAAGAAGAGAAAGCCAGAAATAAAAAAAGCATGAAAGAAAGAATTAGACAAAGCCCGGGATAAAACCAGAGTGAACATCGGAGTGACTTTTCAGAGGTGGAGGGAACTCCGAGATCTGGAAGGATTAAAAACTGACAGAGAGTTGGCGACTTTTCTGCTTGACAGGTGAACCCCTGCTTTATTCATTGGTTCATTTTTGCTCCACAATGCTCTGCAAATAAGCGAGTTGGCGTCGCTCACTTGCACAGCTGGTACTAACCCCAGCCCTAACCGGCATCAATTCATTTCCGCTCTGCAAATAAGCAAGTTGAACGTCGCTTACAAGCACAGTCGCTGTTCGAATAGCCGGCGTCTTGTAATTGTTACTGCACTCCGTAGTGCATGTGATGTTACTGTGATGTTGCAGTCGAGCTAACGTTAGCTTGTTTCTGATGCTAGGGCTAACGTTACTGGCTTCGTTTGATTAGAGTAGCATAAAATATATTTATGAAGTGACCTTGCAGTCTTATCGGTTGTGTTGTTGTCCTCATAAATATGTGTAACGTTTTTGTGCTCTCACAGCTAAATGCTGTCATACATGGTTTACTGGCCATTCAGCAGGATTCGTACTCAAAAAAACGGGTAACTTGCTGAAATAAGCGTGTGCTGGGTTTTTACTGAATACATACTGCTGTAGATTACTTTTCATGTCGACATGATTTATTTCTGCTCGTTTGTTGGCCAGCAGTGTTGACAGTTCACAACAGTAATGTCTAGCCTCGGCAACTTGGCCGTTTTCAGAATGTGAGCTTGCAAAACCTCTCCACAGTCGCATGCATAACAGCTCACGTGCCTTCGCCAGCGCAGCAGCCTTCTAGGGGAGGGTCTTAGGACAGGAGTGCAGTGGAGAGGGAGGGATCTGAAAGTTGCATTTTTTCAAATTGCCAAGTCCTCTCTCTCCTCAAAGTTACCAACTGCAGCTTTAAGGATAAAAAATTTTATGCGTATTGGTATAATAGTTTCAGAGAAATCTTGTCCCCATTGTGGCCCAGATGGACAGAAAGACGGATGGACCCCAATCCAATATCCCCTGTCGCACTTCGTGGTGGGGGATACCAAAGCAGCCGCAGCTAGCTAGTTCCCTCACAATAGCACATCCATATCCAGAGCCCTTCTGATGTTCCCCATGGCTTAGAGCTGATAGAAAACAGGGCCTTTAGGGCTAGCATGGAGATGAAGGGGGAAAGAAACAAGCCCTCAGGGTCATGATGGAGGTTCAGGGGGAGGAGAAAACAGGCCTATGGGGCGATAAAGGAGGCACAGGAGTGATGTCCTCATCATGGCTGGGGAGTCTGTTAATGCTTCTGTCAGCCCTACTGGCCTGCTGAACAAACACACACACACACACACACACACACATACAGACACACACACACACACACACAACGAAACACACATAGACACACACACATACACAACAAAACACACATAGATACACATACACACACGCACGCACACAATGAGACACACACACACTCAAAAACAAAGCGACACACACAGACACACACATAAAGACACACACACACACACACAACGACACACACATAGAGACACACACACACAATGAAACACACTTAGACACACACACACACACACACACACAGACACACACACACACGTACACACACACACACACACACACACACACAAATGACACAAACATAGACACACGCACGCACAAGCCCCTTCAGCAGCTCCTCATCCCAGACCAGGAGCAAGGCCCTTACACAAGCAGATTTTTCCTGAGTGAGTGCACTTCCTGTGAACACACACATGCTCACAGACACACACACATATACATCATACTCATACACACATACACACACACAACCAGACACCCGCAGAGGCATGTGTGCACATACACAATATTATATCATAAACACATATACACTCATAAAGACACAAACACACATATACACACACACTCTACCACACACATATATGTACATACACATACACACACACACACAGAACCAGACAACCTCACAGACATGTGCACACAAAAACACATTCTCATATTCACACACGCAGTTGAAACAAAGATATACACACACACATGCAGATACACACTCAAACAAAGACATTCAGGCATAAACAGGCATACACAGGCACACAAACATGCCCTAACACACACAGACGCGCACACATAAGCACAAGCGCAACACACAATGGCTGATAGGATGAATCAGTAAAGGCAAACATTAACCTTAATACCGTGACTTCAGTCCGAGTCCTGTGAGCAAACATATGACTCAACCACAGAGACAGGGCTTATATAAAGAGCAGGGCTCTTATTTTCGATTCACTGTCCCTAAAGGGCAGTCCTTAGGTCGTCAGGGAGAAATGAAGCAGAGGAAGAATTAAGTGGAGATGAACAGAATAGAAAAGGAGACAGAGAAGAGGGGAGAGAGGGCACCCTCTCCAGTGTGTCCGGAACACGAGGCCAGCCCCGGGCCTTTCCTCCCCCAGATACAGCACTCTGAGAGCAGGGGGGAAGAGTGTTTCTATCCCAGTGACTGGAAGGCTCCGGGGAGAACTGCAGCCACAATCACAGTGTCGTCATCCCGTCAGCAAACACTCTCTCCTAGGCACGTCACAGGGAGCCGGCCTCTTTTCGATAGACATCCTCCACAGGAACACTCCTACCATCGCCCCTGACCAAGGCTCTGGCTGCAGAACTGCAGCTGGTCCCGGGCGCTGTACTGTGACAGCCCACAGCTCCTCAGTAATGGCAATGGGTCAAATGCAGAGGACAAATTGCCCCACAGAATTTTTTTAAAAAGTATCCTTTCAGAGTTTGTCAGCAAGTTTATCCAGCAGGATAAATATGGTTCCATATATTGAATCTAATCTTGCTCAATGATGTCTCCCCTTCAACCCAAGTACAACAATGACAACAAAATCACAACTCCAAGAGTGCAAATTACACCATAGCTTTTTACAGAATCCCACTCACTCATTCACGTAGAGAGGTCTCAATCCTTCCCAGAAATGTGGAATAAATGGACACCCTCACTCGTGAGGTTAAAGGTCGGATAGGGATGCCTTGGCCAGAGATAAGTGTGCTGGGAATTGTGGGGCATCAGCCCGATTTGAACCCTGATTCCTCTCCCACCTCCACCCCATACCATCAGTGCCCTGCAGTGAGGTTTAACTTATCCAGCTGATGAAAACCAAATGTCTTTCATTTCCTGAACATAACACGTGATGTGAGAGAAGAGTGGATCAGACTTACTGGGGCTGACAGACTCGGGCACATCTCCATTCTTCGGCTTGCTTGGTGCTAACCTGGCGATTCCTGCCACCACAGAGGAAAGGAAGAACAAAGCTGTTATCAAGAGAGGAGACTCACAGCAGTGTGCACCGATTCTAAAACTGCAAGCAGGGCCTTAAATCAACCCTAACTCAAGCAGTGATGGCATAACATACAACAACATAAATCCGATCGATTGATTGATTAGCGACGTTCAAGTCACAACACCCTCTCCTAAGCTTTTCTTATCCAGGAGGAAAAATGACTCTCAAATGGCATCACTGAGCACAAAAACATCTGAATTACGCCATTAAGACCGTGAAACGAAAGTTCGAGCAGAAAATCTTCAACGATACGACATTCTTCAAACAAAATGAATCTTTGGGCAACATTTTTGACAAAGGGGGAGACAATTTAATTGACATTAATTGTGGAAGGGGATTCCCATTTGCTATGAATTTGATAATGAGCGGAACGACGTTGATTAGAGAGGAGCAGAAAATTAACAGCCGTTTTTATTTTGCTTAAATCGTGTCCCATGTAGTGGAAGGAAACTGGTGAAAATACTCACAGGTATTAAAATGTAATTATTTTCATGGAATATATATACTTAGCGCCATTAAAAACGCAACGGCGAGGTATGTACAATTTTTGCAGTAAATTGAAGAATCGACTGATTTTTATTGCTTTTCCAGTGAGGCAGGAATGGAAATAAAGGAAAGCGCGTGGTATTGTAATCCTGATGTGCGCCACGTGATGTATAAGTATATATATATTTTTGTGTGGTTACACTATATTGAGATAAAGGAAAATGTTCATTTTGATTTCAGTTCATCGTCACAAGAGTAAAATGTGCAAACAGCCTGGCAAATGACAGAAGTCAAAGGTCCCATGAATTCAAATTAATAATACATTTGTGTGATGTATCCATGGGTGCAAGTGAGAAAATTTGTTTTGACTGAACCTGTATTCTGGGAGTCCAATTGTGTGTCACAAAACTCTGCAAATTGCATGCACATTGCAGTATTGTACATCTGATATCCGGTTACATTCAAGAAATCAAACAAATCACAGGCTGCTCCGTCGTCGCAGGCTGTTCCATTGTGAACGCGTTTTCGAATACAGTCGAGAAATAATCTTTATCTCGCCTGATATCAGATGGGCATGGAAACTGAGTGTATATAAGCTGGAAATATGGTCTGATATCAGGCTAGATGAAGGCTGCATTTCTCGACTGTATTCGAAAACGCGTTCACAACGGAACAGCCTGTGATGACGGAGCAGCCTAATAATCCAGCCTTCGACGGATGCGGCCTGCACTTTGAGAAATGGCCACGGAGTTCATAGCAGAACAGAGTAAGCTCTAGCTCGTCAGCGCCTCCTCTGGTCAGTTCAGTCCAGTCCACCTGCCTACCTGATTAAGCTGACTGATACAGATGCACAGCAAACAGCTGAACTGCTGGGCATGTAAGGATGACACAAGACTGCTTGCATTTTGGAGAATGCACTAACCCGAATTACAAAGGAAGCAGTAGCTCGGGACAAATGTCCAACATTTTATAACGATGAAAAAAATAGGACAGAGGATTTGTTCCTAACTCAAGACAGCATTTCAGTACCCTGCCAAAGAGAAAAACACACCACAGCAAGCATCAGTGCTCAGAATCAAGCAGACTGCCCTTTTATACAAGAGCCCAGTCTGAATGTTTTTACACTAAAATGAAATGAAGGCCAAGTATCATTCTCAGTATGACCACGGACATTTTGTTAGATATTTCCTGTCCATGAGGTACTCATTATCGCTGCAGAGTCAGGAAAATGGGACATGGATATCCTCCGAGAAGTTAGACCAGACCCTACTTAGCATTCACTAACACTCTCTCTCTCTCTGTCTCTCTCTCCAATTCATCTCTTCTTTCCTTTTCTTTCCCCATCCACTTTTTCCTCATTACCTCTTTCACCACAACCTGACTTACCTCTGTCCCGCCCCACCCTCTAAAAACAGATTGCGTTTCACACCTTCATTTGATGCAGACACTTTTTTTGCCACAAATACAAGCAATGATTTCAGGTCATCTAGGGGGATCAAACACACAATATTACATTATCTGACCACTATATTAGGCACACCTGTTCGAAAAATGAAAATGGCCTGTTATTCCAAACATTGAATGATGCAGCTTCAGAGATATGGTTAAGAGATTTAGCTTTTTGCTTGACTAAACATTTTAATGGCCAAAAACTTGACACTGGTGTGATAGTTGGTGCAAGATGTGGCGGTTCCAACATCCCCCAGCAGCTCCAGTGCACTTTTTTCTTTATCAAGCTTCATTTCCTTCTGCATTATACTTCCATGCTGTTACTGACCATGCACCTATCTTTATGGATGCTGCCGACCCGTGTCAAATGGGTACTTCCAGGAGTGAACTGACAAGACTCAACATTGAGAGAGATTCCTAGTGAAACATACCAACTATGGAGAGGAACAGTAATAACTTACACTGCACAGTGTCCCAATATGGTTACTTGACCGTGAATAGCAAAGCTAAGCTTGTCATCATACTTGACAAGGGAATAAAAATCACTGGCTGCCTCCAGAACACTCCATAAATTCAGTGAAGATAAAGGCCGCCAAGATCCTGGATGATACATTCCATTCCAATAAGAACACTTGATGATGACATCTAGAGGAAATGCACCGATACCGATAACGATACTGATACCAATAATAGATATCAGTCTGATACGGACTTGCATAGTAGATCGGTTATAGGTGGCTATGGGCCTATCTGGTATTGGAGACGATTACTTTAATAATTAGCAATTAAGGACCTTTACATCTACGTAATTATTTGTTACAGTTTGCTTTACAAAGTTTGGAAAGCAATGTTTAAGTCAAGACTGATGTTGCCATACACATAAAAGAATGGGCCCAGTCTCTTCCATTTAGTGAGGGACACAGCTTATTTATTACACTCTGGTATCGGAATGGTACTCGGTATCAGTATCAGGAGTGAAGAAGTCAGATCGGTGCATGCTTACCCTCTGGGTAGAGGTTAAGAGCCATAGACTGTACAAAAAGATGGACGCAGCACCCAAGTCTGAAAAGTGAGGCCAATGCGGAAGTCTCTAAAAATTGCGTTCTATTTACTCGCCAGCAGATGGCGTCGTCAGTGGTTACAGAAGTTCAATGCTATAGAGGTCTATAAGAAAATGACCCTACTTTCCCACCTGATTTATTATTTCAATAATGACTTTCCACATTATTTTATGGTATCTATCGCAAGGTTCAAGTCTCCTTCGATATATCATGATGTCAATTTTTGTAAATTATGGTCCCAAATAGACTAGAATAAAGGATAAAGCCAGAATGTACTTTAGAGGCGTGGCTATCCTCTGGTCCTTGTCAGATACGGTCAGATCCACCCGTAGATCCACCTCTCGCTCCTCCCTGGATCTTCAGTTCATGCTCTTGTCCAATAGGAATCACATCCGGTTTCAAAATGACAAAATGGCGCTGTTCAAATTGCCAAAATCGAGGCTTCTTAAATGGTATGCTGAAACCTGTGGGTGACGTCACGGTTGCTTCATCCACCTTTTTATACAGTCTATGTTTGGAGCCTATAGCTCAAGGAAGTGTACAATTGAAAGATCATTGATTTAAAATACAATTGCACAGCTTCAACAATAACCAAAGTACAAACCTGCAGACTTTTGGGCTGACTACGCACATAGCACTTTATATTTGATACCCGAGATGTAATGGTCAGCTTTTCACATTTTGATTTTTCACCCCTTGTATTATTTGGTGTGATCTTCTGAGAACTATGCTCTCAGCCAACAATAAAGTTCCACTGGTGCTTGCATTACAGGACAATAAACTTTCTGAATTCACATTTGAAAATGAGCTTGAGCATAAGGCATCACGTCACAAAGCACGTCACCTCTAGCTGGTTCCACAAGCATGCCAGTGACTGACCTCAGTCTAATCCTGTGGCCAGCACAACATCCTCGACCACCTTCCCATAGAAGACTCCAGGGATGAGGAGGTAGAAAAATCAGCAGATACTGGGAGATGCAACTGAGTCCATACGGACAAAAAATGGTTGAGGCCACACAGAGAAGAATTCAGGCTCTGGTGGCAAAAGGGATAGCGACACTGGTACTAGATGCTAATAAACTGACTGATGATTGAGTATCAGCAGCAAGATTTCTACAGCGTTCCCCAAGCCCGCAGTGAACCCCACAGAAGAGTTACAGTCACTACTATAAAGCATTAACCTCAACAGATGTGGAGCTTGACCTTGATATTTCACATTCTGACTGGGTGCTCACATTTAAATGCTAGACCACGGTGAATAAAATATGCTACATGTGGCATTTTCCTCCAGTTATATAACAATTAATTGTATATGTCAGTCCTGGTGTTTTTGGCCCTTTTGTTTACCGCGGTACGGACTGGCATTAAAACAATGACCTTTTCATGTACCATAACAAGGACTAAGAGCTATTAGTGCACTTGGGTTGAATGGGGAACCTACGTATATTAACCCCGAGTGCGCTGAATACATTTTCAAGGAATTAAAAATGTAATTACCCTGAGCTGTTGAAAACCTGTCAAGTGGCAACTTGTTTAAAAGAGCTCCCGCAAACGAGTTGCCACATGATAGGTTTTCAGCAGCATCTGATTTTGATAACTTACATCACTGGGCATCTATAATTGCCTATAGCGCACTCAGGGTTAATGATACTGAAAGCTTTACATTGGTGGACTCTCTGGGTAGTGTCCTTGCTCTCGCCCATAGTAAACGGGGATAAGCTCCAGCCTCCCTACAGTACCAACCAGGAATAAGAGAGTTAGATAATGGATGGATGATTGGATGGATGGATGGATGGATGGAAATTATTACAGGGGTGAATGCTCAGTGCAGCACATCCTTTAAAAAATGAAAGCATGCTCGCCCTAACAGTATGGATAGCAAAGAGACTACACCGGCTGACTTCTGACGTCTGTACTCACATCTCGAAGTTCTGAGCGCACGTGTGTGAACGAACAGGCCTGCTTCATACAATACGACGAGTGGACACAGCACTTTCCAAGCATGATCTTTTTTTTTTTTTAAAGAACCGTAGCGTGTGGTATTCGGTTTGAAAATGTACTGATGCATCTGTATTGTACCATTCAGGTCTGGCGCAGCATTAGAGCTATGTGGGAGTCGGTGGAAGTGTACACTTCTGACATGAGAAGGTTTTTACAGTACATGCTGGAGATTTTTATGGTTTATGTTTTAAACATCCTAATGCTTTTGACAAACTCTGCTCGCATATGAAAGGAGTCCCTTCGGAAGAGCGTTGCAGAATGATGGGAGGAATTGAAGTTTGATGACAGATGTGTTTCATGTATAATTCGCGGTTGCGAGGAAAATTATGTTTTTCACAGCATATAATTTTGCAGCACGTGTCCTCCCCTAATGTAATTTTAGTTCAGTCGGACCCAGAGAAAGCAGTGGCCCCAGGATAATTGTACTGAGACAGTGCTCCGCTAAGATCTTTCATTCCTGTAAGTCGCTAGCTCCTGACCGAACACGCAAGCTTGTGTTGCTATGATCATGTTCAAGTCTCATGTGATGATGAAAGGCGCTATTCATATGTATGCCCTGATTTATTCTAAAATTACTGTTTTGAAAATATAGTTCTCTAAGGACAATCTGTCCTTCACCCTTGAGGTATCACAAAGACAAGCGATGTACAGAGACTTCTATGTAGACCTCATGTGGTTCTTTTAACATTCAGAAAATGATAATGGGATCCTTTACTGTGCTTTAAATCTTCATACAATAAAGAAAAAGATAAGATTGAGAACTTGATTAGAAGCGCAAATGCTAGAGTCATTGAAACCTTATTCATAGCAAGCAAGGATGATTTTGCCTCATCAAGGGTATCATCTCAAAGAAACATAAAAATCCAAAGCTTGCAAATCCGCAAAATACCCCAAAATCCACTCCGCCTATTCTCAACGTAGCTGTCACGCCACCACTTTTTTCAGCTTTTATGAGGTGGTGTAATTGATTTTGCAAGAGAAACCACTCTGTCATTCAGCAGTTGACCCGCATTCATATTATTTGTACTTTGCAGCAGGGTTAGAGTCATTTTGGTTACTCCTGGCAATTAAAATGAGCGACGGTCCCTTTCTGTCGTTTGATTTTGTTTCATGGACTCCATTCGGTAGCATCTGTGGCAGAATGATTTAATCTCTCTGAGCCAACTGTTCTGGAAGGTTTATCTGGTATCACCATGACTACAGAGGTCAACAGTTTCTGTTTGCCTTTGGGCAAAAGGACAGGAATGGGAGGGGGGAGATGTAATGGTACTGTAAGGTATGGGAGAGCTGAGTACTGTCTCCGGATAGCAGGCTGTTATAGCCACACTGAGAAGGACGGTTGGCAGCTAGTCGTCCTGGCAGAGGGCGACGGAAAGTACGCATCGAGGTGCTGCTTTTTCTGAAGGCTGCGAGTGTGACCACATGCTTGAATTCCAGGAGAAAACTTGAGCTTGTCTTTCTACCGACCTCCTTTCCAATCCTCCCTCCGCTGCCCTTCTCTCTCTCTCGTCCCTCCGAAGCGTTCCTCGCGGCACATGGCCGCAGATGCTCAGAGAGTGAGTCACGGTGTTGCGGCCGCAGCAAACCCACCGCCGTTCTGCGTACAGTTTACGCCACATTACACCGGGCGCAAAGCTCCCGGACCATTCTTCTACCCGGCTTTCTCCGAGGCCAAAGAAGGAAAAAACATCAATGTCGCGGAGGCAGGAGACACTTGCAGGAGTCTTGTGACCCTACGAGGAAGACGCTACGCATTGCATTCCTTTCACAGCAAATACAGAGTGCTTTTCTCCCCCTGCCTCAGAGAAATTCCCGAAGGGGTTTTCTTATTTATGTCAATAAAAGGGTGGGGGGGGGGGGTTTGTCCATATTCACAAACCTCAAAGGGTCCATTTTTCTTTCAGGAAGAGACTCATGACTCGCCAAGCTCAATTCCTCACATACGCGGAGAAGACTCCACGTAAAGATTGACGACACTGGTGTGTGCACCAGCCGCAGTGGAACACGGGTGATGTACGTTCTACCAGGACTGCTAACATTGCTGAAATACTGCACTTGATGACATCATCAGTTGATGTGCAGACCTTATAAATAGAAATGACATCACATCCACAGAGTTATACATCATTGCAAATAAAACAATTCTAAGGGATGAGTCAGGAAGCTCACAGGGGTTTGTGCTGATGGGAAATTACGCAGTTTCTGGGATGGACTGCAATAACGCTCTTCTCTAGTTAAATCTATACATCACATTTCTGTTTTGCATAATAACAAGCAATGCTTGCAGTTATTTGCCAGTTTCATCCTTCAATCATGATCTAACCAGCAGTTTTGAGATGATAAACTGCTGCCTCACAGCAAGAAGATCGTGGGTTCAAATCTGGCCTGCATGGGGCCTTTCTGTGCGCAGTCTGTCTGCTCTCCCTGCATTTGCGCAGGTTTCTTCCGGGTTGCCCGATTTTCTCCCGCAGTCAAAAAACATACTTGACAGGCTGACTGGAAACTAAATTGCCCATAGGCTTAAGTATCTGAGTGCATAATATGTGATTTTACTCTTACAAACGTAGAGAATGGTGGTTGCAACAAAATAGCTATGGAAGTGTCATTAAATAATAAAGAAACTCACAAGCAATCTGTGGGCGATTTAGATACTCCTATTATGCTAAAATGCATATTTTGACACAGTGGGAGATACTCCTGGAGGAGACCGACAGAAAACTGGCAGAACATGCCATCTCCACATGGAAAGGGCCCATGCTGGCCAGATTCTAACCTACGACCTTCCTGCTGTGAAACAAGTGTGCAATCCAATGCATCACTATCCCACCCATAACAGTTTTACATCAATTCAAATATGACCCAGGTGCGACTTTACATCAAGCCAAATTTAAAGAGCAGCATTTTGTATCATGCCCACAGTGGATGTTGCACGAAACATACAATCTTAAGAATATGACATGGTACAGAGAGACCACAGTTAGATTTATCTTGTGTTCCAGTCACAACAGTCAGGCCAGAGAGAGCTAATGCATTCCAAGAGGTAAGAAACCAATCAGTAAAAGCAAAATCAGTACCAAAAAGGCAAGCTGGTCTCAATCAGAACACAGCCATTACAAAACTATCCTTCACTTGCAGACACTCCCTTCACCAAGGCATTCCTAAAATAAAATAAAAAAAACAAAACAAAAAACATTTTGGCTCCAAGAAATAAAATTTCAGGCAATCTATCAATATTGGTTATTCAAGGAAAACTGCACAAACGGATCCAAGTCAAGCAGCTATTAATTTTATATGGTTGGAGAGTAAACGTAGGCCTCCACGTTTCCACAGCCAAGACTCTTCAGAGAGCTCAGTTGCCACAGGGGTTATAGGTCAGAACAGCTGGCTCTAACTGGATTATACATGGAGGACAGACTCATTCTACAAAAGTGTAAGTGTCTAGATGTACATACTGGAATGGCCCAGGATTATGCCGGAAACAGCCTCATTTGAAAGCTTACAAGCTTTAGGTGAATAACTGCAAAAGAAAAGCTTGGTATGATTTATTGTGTGTATTACCTTTCAACAATATCAGTGTGTGATACTGCTTTACTTTAATAGGGTGCAGGGTTCCTTGTTTGTTGTAGTTGTGGTTGGTTATGTTTCTGTGCTTGTGGAAACTGTATGCAGAACACTGTTTTGTGTTATGTTTGTTAAACGTGAGAGGGAGTGTGTATATTGCACACTGAAAATGTAATTAAAAAAACTTACAATGACAAAAAGAGGAGGGCTAGACAGAGCCAGTGGGAGAGCAAGAACAGCTGTGGACAGTCTCTCTGTGGCACTGCAGCAGGCAGAGTTTGTGTAAGAGGTGTGTTTGTTTAAGCACTTGGGCAGGACAGGGCATGATCACTCCTTCCCTATACTCATCAGAACAAGCCTGTCTCTCCAGGTGTCCCCGACATGTGTTTTACAACTGATGACGCCATTTTACTGCTTTCCTGTAAAATATTGCGAGAGCGCACTTTTTTAAGTACCAGATAACGTCATGCGCGAGTTTGACAGGTGGCGTGGGTTTCTGCTACATGGTGCCACTAACCTCCCTGTTCCCACAGAGAACATTAAAGACCCATCACTGATTCAAACCTTGTTCCAATATACTAGGAGTAACAGCCAAACAAGTGCCAGGGCCTGTGGCCATGTTTTCCACTGGACAGCCTTACTCTGCTTTTAATTGTTTTATGTTGACAAACAAAATATTCCCAGCTGGAAAAAAAACAAATATTGCGGCTCAAAGTAAATTAATACACAAAAACGCGGAACTAACTGCAAACATTGAGGCCCTCGGCTGAATCTGTTTTAGAACACCAGCTTATCACACCTAAAATACACAGTGCTGTCAGTTAACGTAATGATAGGAAATGCAAGCTAGAAAGGCAAATAAAAGTAGCCCATGAAAGAGAAACAATGAAGAGGTAAGCAGAACTTCCACTGGGAAAACATGGCTTTTCGAGGTGCATACGTAGAAATTAAGTGAGAGAACCCACGCAGCTATTTTCTGAATTATCTAACCTTTTTACTGTTGTTAAAATATGCAGCAACATTTGCAATAATCATTTCAGGAAGAAAATTATGTATGTATTCACAATGTTTTTTATTAACTCAGCTGGAGTCCAGCTGAGTTCAACAAATACTGAACCATCCAGTGTCTGGTGCCGTCCCCCATCTGCTAACTTTTTGACGTTAAGGGAGCAGTATGTAAGAAATGTATGTTGATTAATCATGAAATGGCCCTGATATATCACCAGACCTTAAGGAATGATGTTCATTTCAAATACGTATATCACTGACAACAGTAGTCCAGCCAGAATATTCTCATTACAAAAGCGAAGTTGCAGCCCACAACTAATGTTGATGTTTTCATTTTGTGTTTTGGCCTGTGGCACCGCCCTCCACCTATCTCCCAATCAGGAAGTCAGTAGCATTTCGGCATCCAGGTTGCCAGTTACCACTGAGCTGCAGCTACCAGCGTCTCGGAGCACAAATGTCTGACGTTACTTAACCTAAAAGGCCTCGTTATGATTCCGAAATACATCGTGACAAAGTCAGAAACAAAACAAGGATCTGTATAGGACATGCCTTTGAAAGATAGAGATGGCTGAAAGCGGCGAAGAATTTGAAGACCGACGCCGAAGTTGCTAATTTTCTCCTGGACAGGTAAGATTCAGCTAAGTTTGGCTAACTTAATTCTATTTCATGTAGGCATGGACATTTCAAATATTCTCTACAGTCGAATAACGTTATGTACGTTCGTTCACGGTACGTTAGTGCGTATGCAGGTGGGTCATCGAATTGACTAGGTTACAAATTGTTTGAGAAATAAAAACCGTGACTCGTCATTGCTAACATTAGCAATGCATTATTACAGTCCGTTTCTCTGGCATTATGCTGAGACGCTGTGGAAACCGTTCCAACATTAGCACAGCCATTATGGCAATATGAAATGTAATTGAGACAGTACATCGGTCAAATGAGTCCTCATTCATTCTTTACGCATATTACAGTATGGACTTTAGTGGGCTATCCACACAGAAGAGTGACGAGCAAGTTGACCAATATGACCATTGCTAAGGTTAGTTAGTCATTAGTCTCGATCTTTTCTGAACTGAAATGAACACAACCCTGTGAGAGCAAATCATTGGTGATATTGAAACATAGCCATGGTAGCTCCTTGTAGTAGACGTTCTTGCTGGATCCGGCAACCAAGCTGGCAACCTCTCGTCTGGGGGAGAGGGGGAGGGGATACTGCGCTCTGCAGTATTTTGAATGTGATTGCAGAACCAGTTTTGGCCAAGAACTTACATATGGCTCCTTTAAGACTCCAGCATCTACAATTGTTAACTGATTTTGAAGAAACTTCACATGCAACATAATTACACCAAGGACCAGGGTGGTGTAGCCTTTCAGCCCAATCTGATTCAAGATGGCCGACATAGGCCGCTATCTTGGATTTGGTCCTGATAGCAATTAAACAACTTGTTTGCTAACCTGATGGGCTTTGTACATTTCCGACATACTACCAAGAGTTGACCAACTGTGCTCCGGTTGAGTTCTGCTTCCCTGAAAGCTCGATTTCAATAAACACATTTGTACTTCTTTTTTAGGTGCATAGCTTGCCTGTACAGATACAGAGGGAATCTTTACTAGCTTTTCCTCGGTAGAGAAGCTCAATCTGCTTCACACCTCAGGACGACTGACATTATCAGTGCATTCCTGGGTCAGCAGATCATGCTTACAAATGATACAAGGATGCTTTACCTTCAAGGAATGAGACCCTGGTGTTCCTCAATTTATAATCAGCTCCTCCGGAAGGTTAAAGAAGGGACAAAATAGTTCTAAGATCGCGCATGGCATGAAGCAAAACTGAAATTACTCAAATCTTCACTTCAGTCCTCTGGCACTAGCCCTCAAAATGTCAAAGCGTATCTCAAAATTGGGAGACTTTTCCATCGTTTCAGATTTAGAAAAAACAAACAAAAAAAACAAAAGCAAGCAGCACAAAAAAGGAAAAATATGTTGGAATAGTTTGACTCTGAGTGTTTTTATGTGCAATTAAACACGATGTCACAATCAAAAAGAGTGAGGTAGGGGATGCCGATTTGAAAAAAAGAACTGAATGATTCGTTGAGATTCATAATTGAGGAACAGCAGTGTGCTGATTGCCTAATAGGACGCTTAAAGAGTTGTGTATTGACCTCTTGGAGTTCAAGGATTTATGTAGGTGAATGCATCCCAGTCTCGATGAAGATAACACCTATCACGCCCCGTCCTAGTGACTAGTTGTGATCAATACCTTGGTAGAAACTGAGAAAAGCTGCACAAGACGGCTTGAGATTTGGGTTTATGTCCAAGTTTAAAACAGACAACATGAATTCACTGTTCCATTCTCTTGACATCATTTCATTCTTTTCTAAAATGGGGACTGTGGATAAAAAGGACTGGAACCCCTTCCAGGGTCACAAGCTAACAGTGTAGATGCACAATCAGGACCTTAATCACATTATTTTAATTCAAAAATGCACTGAGCTGGACAACAAAACAAATAGAACAAAAATATCTGTCTCTGTGAATGAAAGGAATATAATACTGCAGGTTGCACCATGCATGCAGGATAAACATCACATCCTGACAGACTTAAGCTGCTTTCACACTGGACGCAAAACGAATTTTTCGCACGACGGATTACATTCAAAGTCAATGCAAAGACGCCAATACACGCGAAACGCGTGTATTCGCGTCTTCGCATTGACTTTGAATGTAATCTGTCGTGCGAAAAATTCGTTTTGCGTCCAGTGTGAAAGCGGCTTAATGCACTCGTGTGTCAGCTCTACTTCAGCTGTGCGGAGGAGAACAGCCTGGTACATACAAGGAAAAGTCCGGACCACCATGGCCAAAATTGCGCATCGAAAAAAAGATGACGTTGACGTCCAGCGGCGATAGCGCCTGTGGCGCGACCACGAAAGTACTCATATATCGACACGCTGTGCTAAACGGGAGAGCGGCTTGACCGACAAGAGTAGAGGCGACACATGACACGCAGAGCGAAGGCAAGAAGGGTATTTTTAGGCCACGCATTTTTAATGTGGTAAATTGCCCGCGGGTGTGCATGTCCGTGACAGCGGCAGAAGAGAAGCCACGATGAAATGCTCAATGAGGCTGTGTTAAAGGCAACGGAAACACCAAAGCCCGGTCCTGTGGTGGATCGCCAAGTCAGCTAGCAAGAACACTTAGAAAACGAATAACCTTCGTTGGTTCTTTCCTTTTAAGTTCCCTTACAGTGTCACCAGGTGCACAGCCAATGAGCCATTACAAGCCATGCCAATCTCTGTCCTTCCTGACATCACAAGGGGGAGAGACCTTCCAGAATAATTAAAGAACTGATTAACTGGTTGGCTGAAGTTGATCAGTCCTTCTTGCCTCCGTGCGGTCACTTCCCCATGTGATGTCCATGACTCTTGTACCCGCAGTTTCAAAATCTTACCCACTTAAACTCGCGCAAATGCATTACCTAGTTAATGGAATGCCAGGATTGCCTGTATATGAGTTTTTTGAAATGGACAGCAATAAGATTCATTTGAGTTGTTTATTCATAAATAACTAATGATATGTACATTGGAAGCAGTGCACTTTGATACTTCTTTCTGATACCAAAAATAGGAGTCATCTCCTATTTACTTACATAGTATTTGGGTCAATGACGTGACATTGGCCGAGTGCACTACTTTGGTTTAAAATAATTTTAAATGATTCATAATAAGCATCATTTTATTCTATTAAACCTGTTTAATTTGAACATATTTCCAGTTTATCATAAAAATGATATATATTTTATGTTTTGCCATCTCAAACCCTCAAAATGTCAGGTTGCGCAACCGTCCGAGCAAGTTAACACCATGTGAAATGTATTAAATATGTAATTTAAAATATGAATTAATATAACATTAAAATGGGGGCATAATATTATATTGAAAACCTTTCAAATAAACAAAGTTTAATAGTTTAATTGTTCTTAAATTGTTTGGAAAACCAAAATACCCGACCCCTACAATAAAGAATCCATAAGTTACTTTTAATACTCAGCTCAATTACAAAATAGTAATGTTTTAGGCAGAGTAGACACTCTCAGGTATACTTACAAAAAAAATCACTTCGAAAAAAAAGAGGGAAGTGTGTTTTTTTTTTTTCAAGAAACTTTTGTTTGCGCCACCTGACATTTTTTGGCTGGTGAAATTGCAAATACACACTAAAACTCTACTAAAACCACGTAAATGTTGTGCAACCATTATGACTTGTTTAAACACACTCCTCCAACTTCAAATAAATGTATTCTGTACATTTTTAAAGATTTATTTAAAAAAAACATTTTTAAAAGACTAATTTGTCATTGACCCATTTACATATATCAAGAACTCTGATATCAATAAATAAATCAAGCATCAACATTCATGACTGGTAGATTGTCAATTCATATTCTTTTGGCTACATTTGACAAATAGTCACATCAAGATCAGGAAAGAAAACTGATATTCAACCAAGATGCAACATCTGTACATGTAAATAGCATTCTGTGTATTGGTACTACATTCAATGAGCCCGCAAATTTTTTTTTTAAACCCGCACTTAACCCGCAAATTTTTTTTTGCCCCCACAACCGCCCCGCACCCGCATACTTTTTTGGTGGGTGACCCGGGGGGGCCCATGGTTGCGGGGGCCCACGGACCACGCGGGTGCGGTCCACCTACGCAGCCCTATGAGACCTGATGACATCATAGGGGACCTTTAATTTATGCGATCACAAACAGTACAAGATGTGCACTCGTACTCTAAGAAAGTGCAAAGCTACTCAGATTCCTTCATGTAACTCCCAAATCTGGCCCCCAAACACAAATCCGGCCTTGGTTTTCTTCCCTTCCAGGCGATTAAGCAAACAATTATTGCAACTGATTGGTCAGACTGTTATCACACCTGACTCACAGGATAAGGGAGGGTGGGAAACCAGCAATTCTTAGTTTGTAAGGGCCCTGATTTGGGGAAGAAGGCACTATTGTTCACATGTGAGTGGATACTGGTTTCTCCAGGCTTTGTTCGCTGGAAGCTCAGTGAAAGCTTTAGCTGACGCTGAAGCAAATAAACTCTCGTGAAAGCAGACACAAATGAGCAAGAGAGCACTTTGGCCTGCAGTTTTACGGTCTCAGCTTCTAAACACACGATGTCTGGATTGATCAGCATCTGCCACGTTAACGCTGTGTGCATGACTGTTTGTTCATGTGTATGCATGTGTGTGCGCCTATATGCGCATATTTATGTGAGATTCATTGTGTGCATCATGCGTCAAGGCTGAGTGAACAAGCGAACAAGTGAGGGGACGAATACAAGTGTGGAAATGCGAATTTCAATGAATAAGTGAGTTCTGGCGTACGTGTGTGTGTGCGTGCGTGCGCGTGTGAGTGTGTGCACGAGTGTGTGTGTCTGTGTGTGAGCGTGTGTGAGTGTGTATGGTATTTATTTTTCTCAGTGAATACATCACATTTCCCGTCGCTTTTTAAGACTCACTATAGAAGAATTGTGATAAGTATTTCATTAAAAAACTAGACGTATGTCGATGGCGTGCCATCGCAAATCTCCGCGCTTCGCAACGAATGTTATGGGAGTAGTAGTAATGTGTCAGAGGGCAATTCACTGAACTGGCATTCTGCTGTACTAATGATAATCTGCTTGTTGCAGTGACAAAGCACTGATACTGATCAGAGTTATAGCAATATGATATAGTTGCTTAGTTGGATAGAGTACTTTTTGAGTGTCTGTTGAGGGCATAAATTACTCTTCATTTTGAAATGAGAGTATTATGAAAGGAAAGGACATATGGTACAGCGATTAGCACATCTGACGCCATTTGACATAGAAAACGGTCAAAATTAGATCAAATCAAAAACCCGTCTGATATGTGATGAAGAGTCGTCCCATGCACCTCCCATAAAAATTTGAGCGTCCTAGCTCAGTGCATAAGGTAGATATGGCCATTTTTCTTTTTTTCACAAAAAGCCCCCTAGTGGCTCAAATATGAATCACAGGAGAGCCATTTTTGGGAAGCAGGTTGCTATCACCAAGATACATATCCATACCAATTTGCAGCCTTCTATGTTGAGTAATAACAAAATGTGCCATCCTTTTCGACGATTGGCACACCTGACGCCATTTGACCTAGAAAACTGTCAAAATTAGATCAAATCAAAACCCCGTCGGACATGTGATGAAGGGTCATCCCTTGCACCTCCCACAAAAATTTGAGCATCCTAGCTCAATGCATAAGGTAGATATGGCCATTTTTCTTTTTTCACAAAAAGCCCCCTAGTGGCCAAAACATGAATCACAGGACGGCAATTTTTGGCATGCAGGTTGCTATCACCAAGATACATATCCTTACTAATTTGTAGCCTTCTACGTTGAGTAATAACAAAACATGCCATCCTTTTCAACGATTGGCACACCTGACGCCATTTGACCTAGAAAATGGTCAAAATGAGGTCAAATCAAAAACCCGTCTGATATGTGATGAAGGGTCATCCCAAGAGGAAATGAATTTAAATTCTAAACTCGTTGTGCACCCCTCTGGGTCACTACCTTACACACACCAAAGTTTCAGGTTGATTGGTCTAACGGCCTAGGAGGAGTTACTGTTTCGGACGGACAGACGGACGGACAGACTGACGTCGAACAGTATTACAAGATCTCCTCGCTTTTTTGGAAGCGCGGAGATAATAAAAAAATGGCTGACCAGAGATTAACATTTTTCTTTGCAAACCCAAATGAAAATGGAGTGCAGGCCTTGTTCAGTTCACTTCATACTGTCTCTTACATCACATTCACAACATACTTTTGCCATTTTATATTTCCATCTCCCCCCATCACCTGCTTCCTTAGGTAAAAAAAAAAAGCTAAAAAGTGCAGTTCCTTGTTTCATAAATTTATGCCCCCACTTGATGTTCAGTCTTTAAAATACAATTCTGTTATCAAGCAGAGGTGGAAAATCAATGTTCAGAAAGAAAAATATCTCCAAAATATTTTCTTCCGATGACCAAGACCATGTCCGAATGCTGGAGACAGTTCACTTGTGCGCAATTGAACGTCACTAGAGTGGACTAGATGAGAGAGTTATTAGCCAATTACTCAAAGTACTGTAATTATATAGTTATTTTTATATTTAAGCAGACAGTGGCATTGCCTGAAACACCCGTGTCCATAGAATAGACTAATTTTTCCATGATAGGACAGCTGTGCACTGTTGTAAACTGGCACCCTTTTTGCCAGTTATTCCAACTGTAATTTTACAAGCAGTTTATAACAGATGTTCCGTGTTTGTTAGCCGTAAACCACAGTTAAATGTGCGCAGGACTCTACCTACAGTTAAAATTTCTAGGAGAAAATGCATTAATTGTTGTGTGCTTGCTTCAGTGAAGCAGCACACTCTATTCTCTTACTTCTTCTTCTCTTCCACGGAAATTTGGCTGTCTAACTCCTCCTACACCGTTTAAGCAGTTGATTCCGTTCAAACTCTAAAAAATTCAGCTTGTTCTGAATTACGTTGCATCTGTACAGATTTTTGATTTTCTTTTTATTTTTTGAGATATTTAATTTTAAATCTCATTTTTTGGGGTCCAATTAAATCAAGCCATTTTTGTGCCCATTCAGTAGATTCAGCTATTTTCTACTATTGTTTTTTAACTCCGTCATACTTTTACCTAGAAATGTCATTCAAACTGCAGAATGTTAAGCTAAGCTTGTATAATTTTTTCACTGCTCAAATTTTTCATAACTTCTATCATTTTTTTATTAGAATTTTAAAAAATAATTTTCATTACAATAAATTCTGGGAACTTACAGTGTTGCGACGTCACTGTTAGAGTGGCGAACAGCTGTAAAATCGTCAAGAAGTCTTCTCTTAAACTTGCTCTAACTCCCACAGTTTTCACTCCACATAATTGTTTTTATATCCAAGTTGTAGCAAAAGTTGTGCTGGTCACGAAAATGTAACTATGCAAGCAATTGGACAGACGGTTTTGCCAGTATGAGCCAAAAAGCGACGGAAGCACGAACCGAAACTCCATTAAGTCCTATATTAAATGAGACACGAAAATTCCGGTTGGGAAGCTGAAAAACACAGTTTTATAAATTGCTCGTGTTCCCACAATTTCGGCACTACATACAGAATTTTGACATATTTTGTTCAGCAGACTCTCCTCTTCAGTATGGTACCTCCATTTCGTTGATTGGACTTACTATCTGTGAGGTAGAGGCAGTAGTATGTTAGAGACGCCTTCACTAAAATCTCCATTGGACCAAATGCTTCAATCATTCACTCAAATGGCTCAGAGTGACTCAGCAAAATTGTGGCATAGCAGTATTGTGGTTCAATTCTGTCCTCTGCTGGACTTTTTCCTGGCCTCAACATTATCATTGTTCGGATTAAGATTGATACGACTGTTAGACAAATCTCATTCTTCTGCGTCAAACTCAGTGAAAGAATTTTCGGTATCATCGTTTGTACAGTTACTCAAACCAGCTCCAAGAGAGCACATTAGGGCAGCAAACACCGGTCTTTTTGCAGGGCATGTCCATGAGAACACATTACAGTAAAAAATTGCAAAGCAGAAAAGAATTGCTCGAGCTCCTATTCCAGTATATACAAGCAACTGTTTGCACTAGCTAGATACATTTACGATCATATCTAAAACAGATGAAATATTGGTATCAAAATGACCACAACTGCCATCATTGTTAAGCCAGCAGACATAACTTTTCCATACTCATTGAGTAGTTTAATCGTTAATGTTAGCTAGCTATTGATTATGTCATCTGCAATGATGGCAATTTCAACGCTCAAGTTCGACCCCTTTCGAACATCTTCTGTGCACTGTGTGTTCGCGAGCTAACTAGCTAATAATAGCACAGAAATAGAAATGGAGCCATGAATAATTCCACGACATCTGTTAACGATATCTTGCAGCTTGCTATCATGTGCTATTTAGCTAGTGTACACACAGTGCGCAGAAATGAACAGAAAGCCGCAAATAGTAGCATTTCACAACTTGGCCAGGTCAGCGTTGTACAGTTCGGGACTGGGGGAGACACTGACAATGAGCTATAAACAACAACAGCTGCGGCAATCTGCCAATGTGGCCTGCCATGTTTGCTCCGGCATAAAGCTAATTTCTCAGCATGCACTTCGTTGACCTTGATACGCACAGAGCCATAGAGAGATGCGTCAACCTCATTGACTCCAACTGACCATTTTTTTTACAGCTGGGTTGAAGTGGAGTAGACTCGGTCATGATGCAGCTGAAAGTCAGAATTCCTTCACCAATTACACCAAAGTCTTGTGTTTACATTTCAGCAGTTTTTCAACATTTCTTCAGCAATTACCTTTGCCTCTCAGTTTCCAAGCACCTTCCTTTTATAAGCCAACATCTTCAACTTTTCTCCCTGAAGCAAGCACACAAATTTTCTTCAGAAAATTTAGCCTTTTCTAATTTAACTGTTAAATTCAGTCAATTTATAGCAGTGTGTTTTGCGGTAACACTAATAAAAAGAACCATAATGACCTTTATCGTCTACCCAACTGTGATTGGCCTCATCTCAGAGCAAACCCAAAAAACATATTCGAATTTTGAAGTTATGTCCCAAATGCACAAGCCAATCTGCAGAAGCAGTAGGCTATGTGTACATATTTGAGGATTTTAAGCAAACTCTGCATTTTATGAATATTTTGCACAAGCCAACTGTCAGACATTGTCATCTACTGTAAAATGTCTGTAAGGAGAAATGGTCCGTATTTAGGTGGGCAGCAGGTATTTATACCGTCAAAGTGTCTTATTTTTTTAAAATTGCGTGATTTTCATACCTAAACATGATTTACGGCCTACGATCAAAAAAGAAAAACAGCATATGGTAAAAAAACATAAATAAATAAAATTGTGCTGAACTGCATCCAGTTCTGAACTGCATCCAGTTATTAGTTGATTAATGAGGATGAAATTGGAGCTTTGCATATATGCACAACCCTATTTCCCCCCAGGTCACGTCTGTTCTCAGACATTCTAAATCCGCAATAAAAATTGCGTAAGCATATCCTCCTTGCGTACGCGACTTTTCAGAAAATGAAGCCCCAGATCATGGGTTGAAGAAAAACCTGGCATAGATTTATTCCATCGGACAAACTGACCTGTCAAATGGTCTATTCTGTTCTCTCAGTTGACTGCCGTACAACAATACAATCTGATAGTCAACCCAAAAGTTTTCTCTGTTTCAAAGTAGCCCCATGCACGTGCCCACTTACACTGACCATTTGCCTGAATTGATTTCAGGTCCTGGGAATTTCATTTCGTTTCAGCATGCCCTTGATATAAGGGAAATGATTCGTTTATCACTAACCGCTTGAACTTTATTACATCTTCAAACTGACCAACCCTAATAGCCCACTGTTTACTGCATACAAGCTGCATCATGTCAATACCGATGTCGCAATCACAGCCGATACATGCACGTCCCAGACCTGAATGCGTTGCGAACTTTTCTTACTCCGACACCAATCAGGCAGCAAAGAATACACCACCATGTATGTCCTTACTACCACTACCACGGTTGCCCGTAAACCTACACGAGCTATGCGAAAACCAAAAAAATTCTTGAGTCAGTGGCTGTAGAGCGGGCCACCTCGAGATGCAGCCCAACACACAGAAAGTCATGTCCTTCGCAGTTTGAGAAGTTGACTCCCAAATAGCTGCCTCATGGTTTTTAGGCAAATATTAAGCTGTAAAGAAATAAACTGCAACCTCTGAGCTTAGCGTGCGCAATGTGAAAAGCTTAACATTGTCAAAGTTTGCGCAAAAAAAAAAAACTTACACCCACTCATCAAACTGACATATAAAAACATATTCGCCGAGGTTTTCGTTGGAATCTCAAAATCTAGCAGCCAGTGCACCCAACTCTGAAGTCAAATGATTGACTCAATTCAACAGTAAACTCAAGTACACTGCGAGATTAGGAAATATTTTGGTGCGCAGTAATAGTCCTATTTAATATCCTACCTGAGTTTGTAGTCTTCTTCATGTTTGTACAGTATTGAAGCGCAGCCAGTAAAAAGAAGTTCAATGTGAATGGCCTAAGTCCACTTCTGAGATAAATCCTTGAAATTATTCCCCGATGATTGAGGTCATTCCCATTCCGTTTTCACCACCAGCCGCCCACTGAAATGTATGTTATCCTGCTACAGTGACTTGCGAGCTATGACTCCTCGCTTGTCCGATTGTTCTTCCACTTCAGTAGTTCCCTGCAGCGGAATCCAGTGACACCTGCGCTCCAATGTTTGTTATCGAAACAGTATTACTGTTTGTGCAATAAGCACCCACAAAATGATACTGATGCACGTCGAAATGCAATGTCCTTTACTGAAAGAGAGAGAGAGAAAAAAAGATTTTACCTCCTTTTCGACAAGAATGACTGATTTCGTCGCGCGTAATTTTTGCACGAACAGCTGAATTTTTTTTTGCACGCAATATCACATTTTGACGTGAAACTGCGAAGCTTAAGTAAAAAATTCCATTTTAAGCTGCATTCCCATAACCCCAAAAAGCGGTCGTGTTATACTGAATAACCTCTTCGGTGCCAAAGTGAAAAGCGTTCATGCTCGTAACTTCAATTTGCCACACTGGAAAACGTTCCGCGCGCACAGACTGCATCACAGTTTACATACCTGAACTATCAAGGCACTTCAATTATAGACTCATTCCTGTGTTTTGATTAATGGATGAAGAATCAGTCTCGGTCCTTCTTTAATCTACGTGGCCAAATAAACATTTTCACTGGCACATGAACGCAAAACATATTGAAACAACCAGACGACCTTTTTATGAACGAGCCAATCAAATGATGTGGGCTAACCACTGGCTCGGGTCTTGATTTATCAGGTACATTTACACTGATTCGAATATTCCGATTATACACAGTTTAAACGCCGAAACGGCATAATAATTCTCCATAGTGAGACTTCAGCAAGATATGATCGTTAAGAGAATTCTTCATACGAAACTGCTCAAATATCCTCCGCTCTGCGGGTGGTTGGGAGAAGTTAACGGCAGAAAGGCATTCTGGCAGAAGGCCATTAGGAAGTCAGGTGATGTAGTGTAATAAGTGACAAAGTCCACATTGGGAGGAGGTCGTGGTGAATGAATAAATCAAACGCAGGAATTTCACCCAGGAGACCGGATTCTGCGTGAACGTGAACGTGAAGTTCACTTATTATTTTTACACGTTGTTGACTTACTTGGTTTGATTTGGACGACAAAACTACTTGGTAAGGGTTTGGTTCATGCTACTAAACTACTTTGGGTTCAAAAACAGTCATGCTTTGCGTTAAAATAAACCTTCTTGACAACTTTTCACACATCTTAGAAAGGCTTTCTGCCCAGAAGGCTTTTTAGCAAAAAGTGCAGAAGGTTTAATTCTGCCCTGTGTGTTCTGCAGTACTGTAGGCATTCCATGCACCAGACCTAATAATTATTACTGCTGTTAAGGATACAGTACAAAGGACGTTACTGTATAAAATTCAAAACCTACCACATCTTGACTGATTTGAAAGTCAAAGGAACTTTTGGTCTTCCATAAGTGGTAGGTCCAACTTTACCTGGAATTTTTGTGCATAGGAAGATCACTTTTGTTAGCGTAACTCTACAGTGGTCACTAATGTTTCATTGACTATTGACAATTACCAGGTCCATTGTAAGCTATAGCTCCCCTGCAAAAAATGTTCTATAGGACTTCAATGGAATTCTATAGAATTCTATAGAACATCAATGGTACTCTATAGAACATTTTAGTAGAACAGCATGTTCTATAGGATTTTCCGTGTGTTCTATAGGAATTTGCTTGAAACCTATAGAGCACCTCTATGGAAAAGAAAGTCCTGTAAGATTATTGCTGTTCTATAAGACCTTCCAGTAGAACACCCTAGTTGGAAAACCTGTTCTGTAGACTTTGATGGTCTTTAGGACCTTCTAATAGAACAAAAGCTTAATGGGAAAGACATCTTAAATGAGGGTTAAATAAAAATAAAAATAAATCTTATGAATCCTTGCAATGCTCTGTCAAAGGGTCAAATTACCTTATGTGTATCTGGGTTCTAGAAGTGAGAAACCGGACTAATGGTATGAAAATGTGCAATATGTAGTGATATCCACGATACTGAAGTAGCAAGGAAATTGTGTCCCTTTTAACTTTAAGATGTGCTTAGGCACATGGGGTACCAGGCACATACCGACTCATTGATTCTCTGATCAGATGATTGATTGACTGACTGACCACACAACTTATCAGTATTTCAGTTATGGTATATGAAGACCTCATTCCCTTTTCTCGGCAGCAATTAAAAAATATAAATATAAGGCATTACAACTTTATTATGCTATAATGGAAAACTCATGTTCTTCTTTTGCTTAAGAAAACAGAATTACGTTGAAAGTTTGACCTTTTGAACTTTTCCCTTAATTTTAAAAATTCAATCAAATTATTCCTTTCCATTCACATGCATGTGATTGCAGATTATATACAGATTTAGAATTAATTTGAATACAATTTGAGGTCTGCTGAGACTTATTCCCACCATCTTTATACATCTAAAGGCTATTTCTAACCATGACTGTACAAACTGCCGAATGGCTCACTTGGTTAAAGCACCGCATTGCAAAGCATCATTGTCTGGGTTCGAATCCTGATCAGAGTAGCACACGAGGGGAAATTGTGCAACAGGGTTGCAAGTTGGGAAAGGATTGCTGGGAAATGTAATATAAAATGGTTGCCTTCCAAAGTTGGGTGGGATTGAAGATGCTAATCTGAAAAAATAGTCCTCCAGAGATTTTCTATGGAAAATTTCTATAGGACTTGAGGTACTAAAGTTCTATAAAATTCTATGGAACTTCCCTATAGGATTCCTATAGCACATTTTTTGCAGGGTCGGATACATTTCTCTCTGACAACAGCACTACCAGCTTGGTATACATGACAGAGAGTGCCGTGAAAAAGTACTTCCCCTTTCCCATTTTCCTCTTCTTTTGTTTATTTGTCATATTTAAACGTTTCAGATCATACAAGTAATTTTAATGTTAGAAAACATGAGCAAACGCAAAATGCAGCTTTTAAATGATCATTTCATTTATTGAAGGTGAGGAGTTATTCATATATGATCCATGTGAAAAAAAACTGCCCCCCCAAACCTAATTAATGGTTGTGTCCCCCTTGGCTGCAACAATTGCAATCAAACATTTGCGATAACTCGCACTGTCTTTTACATCACTGTGGAGGAACTTTGGCTCACTCTACTTTCCAGCATTTTTTCAGCCACATTGGAGGGTTTTTGAGCATGATCTGCCTGTTTTGGTTATACCACAGCATCTCAACTGGACTCAAGCCGGGACTTTGACCAGGCCATTGGAAAACCTTAATTTTTTTTTTTTTTTTTTTTTTTTGAGCCATTCAGAGGTGGACTTGCTCGTGTGCTTCAGACCAGTGTCCTGCTGCAAAATCCAACTGCGCTTGAGCTTGACATCACAATCTGATGGCCGGATATTCTCTTTCAGGATTTTTTGGTAAAGAGCAGAATTAATGGTTCCATTAATTATGGCAAGTTGCCCAGGTCCTGAAACAGCAAAGCAGCCCGGGACCATCACACTACCACCGCTGTGTTTGACTGTTGGTGTGATGTCCTCATCAGTGGCGTAACATGATCCGCGTGGGCCCGAGTGCAGACCTGACGACACGGGCCCCCCCCAATTATACGCAGCTGCACATGTGTTTTTTCTACGTGGATGAAGGTGTTTAATGTCGCCGTATTGCACTTGTACATGCTCCTCTAAGTTTTATAGGGCCTACTTACAACACACACTAAGGGTTACTACACTATTTCATTCTATAATATAAAGTTTCCTATTTATTTCTTAACATTATTATCTTAAAATTATTATCTTAATAATGGTCATCATCAAGAACAATAAGGCATAATGAGCAAATGAACGACACATTAACATAACTTTAATTGGATGATCTGAAATTTTGTGAACAGCAAGGAATTGTGGGAACAATAATCAGCGAGCGAGTGGACATCGTAAAAACAGTTGATCTGTGCTCACGCTCATGCAGAAAAGGGGAGAGTGGCTTTTAAGACTCTTTTAGCTATGAAACCAAATGTGCTTAATTTCGGCACCTTGGCCAACCTTTCCTCCTGCTCCTTACGCTCTTGCCGCTGCATAAATACTTCGTTTGTTGCCTATCTTGCATGCAAGATTAAACCATAGACTGTCCTTGGATTAAGCAATCGGACCGTGTCATCGTCACGTGGGTGGTCTATGGAATGTTGTACATTACCCAGAAACACTTGCTGTCTCAATGATGATATCAACAGCAGAATAAACTTATCATTGTTTGTTTTATTCAGCATTTTCCAAAAAGAAATCTAAATTATTTCATGTTATAATGACTTTGTTCATTTAAAATGATGAATAATATACCATGATGAAATCGACTTGCCAGCACCATGACTGAGAAATGAATGCAGTTGCAGTGGCATAAATATCCAGTAGCACACAGTTATGAACTGTTACTTGTAGATTTAGGTTAGTATGAGAGTTAAACTGTGAAAGACATCTAAATTAACACCTTTTGGGGCCCAGGGGTGCCTGTCAACGGCCCCCCCTGCCACCGGGCCCCAGTCCCGATGCACTTCCTGCACCCCCTATTGTCACGCCACTGGTCCTCATTGGGGAATGCTGTGTTAGTTTTATGCCAGATATAACGGGACTCATGGCTTCCAAAAGGGTCAACGTTTGATTCATCTGTCCAGAGAGTATTATTCCAAAAGTCTTGGGTGTCAAGATGTTTTGTTTTGTTTTTTTTTTTGTTTTTTTGTTTTTTTTGCAAATGTGAGATGAACCTTTGTGTTCTTTTTGGTCGGCGGGAGATTTGCCTCACGGCTGTCCTTTGGATGCCATTTTTTCCAGTCCCATTCTTATTGTGGAATCATGAACACTGACCTTAGCTGAGGCATGTGAGTCTGAATCTTTAGATGTTAGTCTGGGTTCTTTTATGTCCTCCTGACCCTTATAAAAATAAACTATAGTTAACTACAGTGTACTACAGTAAAGCTGATGTAAACTATAGTAAACTACACTTTACTACAGTAAACTATAGTTTGTTGCAAATATACTACAGTAATTGAATATCATTGTTATAGTTTGCTATAGTGGAGTTTGACTTTTGTGATTTACTTTTGCATCACTATAGTTCAATCAGGAGAGACTCGAGTGAAATCAGGAAAAATGTATTATGCGTTGAGCATGAGTAGAATTCAATTCAATTCAATTCAATTTTTATTTATAGCGCTTTTCATAGACAGGCTGTCAAAAAGATGCTTTACCGAGAGAAAAGGGCAGAGCCCAGACTAATCCCTAATCCCCAAATAGCAGGCAAAAAACTGCCTGTAGGGAGAAAAAGCCTCGAACAGTGGTGAGAAAAAACTCCTCAGTGAGAAGAAATCTCAGGAGGAACCTGGCTTTTGTGGGGAAGCCCATCCTCCGCTGGCTGGCTAATTAATTGATGGTAAATTAGGGATGAGAGGATTATGACAGCAGGAAGACAGCAGTCAGAATTAACATGCTTAAAATCAGACAAGTCTTTGGCGCTTGGACTCTTCAGGAAGACTCGTAGAGCAGGAGCACAGCTTAGAGCAGCAGCTGGAAAATCCCCCAAAGAGTCCAGACACTGGTGGCGGTGGTGGCTGAAGGCTGACAAAGCTGAAGCGGCAGGACAGAAGCAGTAGCAGTAAGAGCCGAAATTGTCCTGTCCTGTGCGGTGTCCTGCGAGCTGTCCTGTGCACTGTCCTGTGCAGTGTCCTGCGCGCTGTCCTGCGCAGTGTCCTGTGTCCTGCGCGCTGTCCTGCGCAGTGTCCTGTGTCCTGTGCAGTGTCCTGTGTCCTGCGCACTGTCCTGCACAGTGTCCTGTGCACTGTCCTGCGCCAGTCGCAGTGTCCTGGCGCGGGTGGCCTCATGCAACTAAGCAGTGTCCTGCGACTTGTAACAGGATAGGACAGTTTTCTTATTTAAATTTCATGCAGTCGGAGAGAGGTGATCCCTGGTGAAAAATAAATGCGCTAAGTGTACTAAAATTTAGCATACTTTTGTGTACTTGAAGCCACATTAATCATCACTATACTTCAAGTGTGTTTATGATTAGTTAACTAGAAGCATGCTATTTTGGAACAACAAATTTTGTTCTAAATATATTTTAATTGTAATTAAATTGTAGAAAAGCTCAACTTGAAGTGTATTTAGTGTACTTTTATGTGCTAAAGTGGAACAACTTAAAGTATATTTTGTATACTTTAAGTATAGGACTTTATATGTACTAATATATGCTTCATTAGTAAAATTAAAGTGTACTTTGTTTGTATTAAAAGTTCATTAAAAATTATTTGTTAGTGTCTTAAAAATATATAAGCTTTATACTTTAAATATATTCTTACTGTGGTAATAATATGCTTAATTATACTTTGGGCTTATTCCAATTACTAAAAAAGCATACTTTGCAGTTAATAGTCAATATACTTTATCATTACTTTGCTATACTACTTTCTAGGTTGCACATTCTTGCAAATGTATTACCAGTATACTAAAGGCTGAAAGACTTGTGGGACTACTTCCAGGTGAAACAATATACTTTAATGTATTTGAACCATATCCAAATATAATAGTACATTGCAAATAATACAAAAACTGGTACTATCTCTAAATGTATCAACATTTACAATGGCTTTTAAACATTTTCATTATAAAACTTAGAACACATTTTTATCAGCTCCCGCCGCTTGCGGTGCGGGAGCTATGGTATCTGGCTCCATCCGTGTGTGTGTGCGCCGTCAACACATTTTGCTTTATCTCATTAACTGTTTTAGTTACAGGCTCCTAATTTTCACTGGACATGCACCTCGTAAAGGCCTATAAATAACGGGCAAAAAGGTGACCTTGGCCTGTTTTTTCAAGGTCACTGGCCTAAAAATATCACCAAAAACTTCGACAATTTGCTTTATCTTATCAACATTTTCAGTTATAGGCTTCTAATTAGCTCCCGCCGCCCGAGTGGCACGGCAGCTATGGTATCGGGCTCCATCCGTGCATGCATCTGTCCATACGTGCGTCCGTCAACAAAAAAAAAAAACATTTTGTTTATCTTAACGGCGGGAGCTTCTGTGGCCGCCAGTGCCCAAAACTCAAATATTGGTACTTTAGTACACTTTGTAGAAATAGGTCCATTTCAGGCAGCAGACCTAAACATTACACATAACCTTTAAAGAACACTGAGGAATACTGAACAATGAAAAACAACATTCCTTATTATTGCACCCCTAACCCCTCCCACCATACAGAAACACACACACCACACATTATGTTCCTTTTTTTTGGCTGAACTGCTCATCGTTACACTTTTTGTCTGATGGCCACAACACATCAGAGACACTTGTCTGCGGAAACTCCAGAAGAACAACGTCTGTTAACCGAATAGACAAGAGATACTGTAGGTCACGCAGCATATTCATAGTATTTCTGAACAGTACATCTGGAAACTCTGAGAAATTGTATCAGTATCGTAAACCAATATTGCTACCAGTACATAGTCCAACATGTATTTTCAGGAAAAGCTTATATCTGAGATTCTCATAAAATGGACAATATAAAAAAGTGCATTTCATTTTCGACCTCATTCAGATCACACAGATGACATTTTCTATTCTCTACTGGTATTGAATGGAAACGTCCGGTTTCAACTGCCAGAGGCAGGATACCACATCTCAACTAGGCACAAACAGACCTCTTCATAATTAGACCTAAATGTAACTTAAAATACACTCAAACTTAATATTACAGTGTTGATATTAAAATGTGTACTTTTAAAATATGCTTTCAGTGTATGTTACAATGACAATTTTGAGCATACATTTTAAAATATATCAAAAATATGTGTGAAAACAAATTTCAAATAAGTACACTTCAGAAATTACACATAACTTTCACTTAAAGTATATTTTAGTATAATATATTTCTACAAAGTGTAATGTAGTATAATTATTTTAAAGTGTGTTAAAAGTGTTAGGGTGAAAGCATGATGTTAGTATACTTTTTAAGTATTTACAAAAAAGTACAATTTGTGTCAGTACATTTTCAATATACTATTGAAAATATGAATATACTTGAAATACAATAAAGTAATTTTTTTTTTCACCAGGGATGGGTTTATGTTTCTTTTTATCTTGAAATCCATATATATACTTTATGTTTTAAACAGCAACGTTTGAATAGCACACATCCTTGTAGATTTTAGCTCTGCGTTGTAGCTTATAGGCTACGTTAACCAGATCAATCACGAGTAGTAACCTGTTCAATATATTGAATAGTGCACGCTGCTCCTGTTATGGACATTTAAGCTACACAGTAAAATGTTCAGTGTTAAATCAACACTTAAAGAGTCTATTTGGATCCACATCTAATAACAATATTAAGAATGTCGAGCAGCACTCGGTGACTGTCTCGCTGCGGTGGGGAGAGTGACTGAGGCAATGGGAAAAGTGTCCTGCTGACTGTCCTGCGCCAAACGCGAGTGTCCTGCTGACTGTCCTGCACTGCGCGAGTGTCCTGTTGAGTGTACTGTGGAAGTATGCGAGTGTCCTGCATCAATCTCTCAGGAGAGGACAATTTCAGCTACTGCCGCGAGCCGCGATTTGGCCATTTCAAACCTGTCAAACAGTCTCACAGCCATTGTTTCTAAAATTTTGATTCAAGGTTTCTGGTAGTAATGCTCAGTTTTCTGGCAGAAACCTTAAGGCTACTCCAACTTTTTACATATTTTGGAATAAAACAAAGCACGTCTGAATATTGTTCACGACCATCAACAATAAATCAGAGGCACAGATGGTTTACTGCCATAAATTATAATAAAGCATGCGCAACGATACACATCCCTTACGAAAAAGAAGTTTATTCAAGTGTGCCATTAGTATACTTCTTGTCAACTAAAAATAAGAGAGTATACTTTCAGTTTACTTTTGATGTACTTATCAGAGATATACTTAGCAAAGTAATACGTCAGTATACTTAACTTATACTGAAAAGTACACAGAAAAGTCTAAGTATATTTGACTTATACTTGTAACTAAACTTTTGATTGAGATATACTCGAGAAAAGTATAATAAAGTATTAAAATATTCATGCCTAATGTTCAAGTATACTTGGCTAGCGGTTAGGCTACTGTCAAAAGAATAAGCACATTAAAATATTTTTTCCCATACATATTGGCTTCCTTGAAGTATACTGCACTATATTTTTACTATCTCATGGACTTACATATTCCACATGTACGTTTGCAGTAACAAGTCAGCTTTGGGGTAGCATAGCAGAGTAAATAACATATGGGTGGAGCTGAACTTGATTTTTATGCAGTGTTATTAACCCACACAGAAACAGATAAACATTTGTCTAATTTTATTTGAGAACAAATTTGGCAATTCTTCCAGTACAGACAGACTTGATACATACCCTTACAAAAAAGAAGTATACTTCAAGTTTAAGCAGCGTAAACTTAAAGTGCCCATCTAGTTTACATCTAAGTTTTATTTTGTACTGCAAGTACACTACAAGTGAACTTTTAAGTATACTGTGACTTAACTAGTTGTATTCCTCTAGCATACTTTTTAGTTTATGAAAGTATACATTAAAGTATACTGCAAGTAAACTTAGATATACTGCTAGTTTATATACTTCTAGTAAACTTTTCAGTTCATGAAAGTATACTGTACTGTATACTGCTAGTAAACTTAAAGATGAACTATTAGTTCACTAGTTATATACTTCTAGCACGATGTCTAATTTATAAAAGTATACTTTGAAGTATACTGCAAGTAAATTCAGATTTACTTCAACTTTAGTTGTTATATACTTCAAGCCAACTTTTTAGTTTATGAAAGTGCACTTTCATAAGTACAGCTTATGATTATTGCACTCTAAAATGTATTACTGTTGCTACTCAGATATTATTTAACATAAGTAGACGAGAGGTTACCTCATGTACTCTACTAGTAGTCAATGCTTAAGTGCATTCTGCTTTAATTTACAGATGAAGGTACTTATAAGAATTCACAATGAAACACATACTCAGGATTGAGAACAAAATTGATTCCTTTATAAATTAAATTTTCAATAACAATATCGTATTGGATGGCAAAGTATAAGAACACAGCAATGGCAACTCTTATTGAAATCCCAATTCAAAACAAAGAAATACCTCTTTCTCTCATATGGAACCAGAAATATGCATAAAATACGAATTAGCACTGCCTTCAGCCTGACCAGTAGGCTGAAGAACTCAAGCAAAGGCTGATGAAATGATGTTTTTTGGTTAATGGAGTTCTGTATGACAGTCAAAAATATGACCGACTAAAGAAGAGATGCAACAGTGCTGTATACTTGAAAGATGGTACATTCTGTTTAATAAATGATTTAATCATTTTTAAACAAGAGTGCTGTGGACATCAAAGCCCTGCAAATTGTACCTGTGCCAAAAATTGCTGTGTTTTAGTTGAGATATCAGTTCAATCTAGCTGGCCATTATGAGCAGATTCACTGATAAATGTACACAGTATTTTCAAACATGAGTTTAAGAAGACTGGAACTTCAGTGCTATCTAGTCTAACATAGTGACAATGAAATGTGTGTACTAGTTTTATAACTAGTAGCCATACCACTACTTGATCTGCGCCAGCTGTATGGTTGAAGCTAAGCAGGTGTGGGCTTGGTTAGTGCTTGGATTGGAGACCACCTGGGAAAATGAGTTGCTGCTGGAGGAGGTGTTGGTGGGTCAGTAGGTTGGGAACTTCCCTCTGGTGAAATAATACTCAATACTCCAGTACAGTGATGAAGATATTGTCTGTCCGATGAGATGTGAACCTGAAGTCCTGACTCACTGTGGCCTTTAAACATCTAATGACACTCTTTAAGTTTCCTAGCAGTATACCTCACAGTATACTTTCATTAACTGAAAAGTTTACAAGAAGTATACAACTAATAAACTAGCAGTATATCTGTAAGTTTACTTGCGGTATACCTAAATGTATACTTTCATAAACTGAAAAGTATGCTAGAAGTATACAACTAGTTAACTCACAGTATGCTAAAAAGTTCACTTGTAGTGTACTTACAGTATAAAATAAAACCTAGATGTAAACTAGAGGTGTACTTTATGTTTACTTAACTTAAACTTAAAGTATACTTAAAAGTATACTTTTATAAACTTATAGTGGGCCAATTTAGTCCCGAGCAGTATTTAATTAGTACACTTACAAGTATACCACTAGTACATTGACACTAGTACACTACAAAAAAGTATACTTGGAAAATATACTTGATGTTTACTTAGGTTTACTTGAAAATACGAACTTGAAGTATACTTCTTTTTCATAAGGGATGGTCATTTCTTTATTCTTATTCGCCTGAGATATTTTTTAGGATAGGCCCATGATACATCTGGAGTTTTTCACTCCCTTCGGAATGACCGGTAGGCTATTATTAAGTCAATCCAAACCCCTCTTAAGTGAGCAACTAACTCAGTGACTTGGTTTAATTTCTCGGTTATTTGATGGGAAGGATCGGTTTGCAATTCAAGTTCTGAAACTGTTGCTTTGACGGAGGGACGAGGTGATGACACAGTCTATTAAGCCAAATGTCATCCGTCCGGAATGAACCGCAAAATTGTTTTTACAACCTGGCCAATTCAACTCAACGATTCAACTGAAACCTATGCCGTATCTCTGCCTATGTACAGGCAACGTGACTACAGTTTCGAATCAGCATTGTAAAACCATGTAAAACCGGGACGAGTTTGAAACATATCGATGTTAAAATTAGAAACCCTGTACAGATAGCGACTGTCCTGCAACAGGATCAGCGTGCTCTATTTGATATATTGAACAGGTTAGTACTCGTGATTGATCCGGTTAACGTGGCCTATAAGCTACAACGCAGAGTCAAAATTTACAAGGATGTCTGCTATTCGAACGTCGCTGTTTTCAAGATAAAAATAAATATAAACCCATCACCTCTCTCCGACTGCATGAAATTTAAATAAATAAAACTGTCCTATCCTGTTACAAGCGTGCAGGACACTGCTCAATTGCCGCCGAGGCCACGCGCAGGACACTGCGACTGGCGCGGACAGAGCGCAGGACACAGGATACTGCGCAGGACAGCGCGCAGGACACAGGATACTGTGCAGGACAGCGCACAGGACACTGCGCAGGACAGTGCGCAGGACACCGCACAGGACACAGGACACTGCGCAGGACACAGCACAATTTCGGCTCTTACTGCCTCTCGACAGAAGGTCTGATGGAGCAGGGTGGTGTTGGGGAGGAGGAGGGTCAGTGAACGGCAGCATGAACGAACAAGGGCAGAGAAAAATGACATTTTTTAAAAAGTCAGCAACATAACGATTGGCTAGCGATGCGACTGAGGTGTGCCACGGTTGGATAGAAGAGATCAGCTGCTACACCAGCTGACTGCTCAATTGACCGCCACAGAGATTGACTGCGAAGATTTGAGTGAGCATGCGAGTGAATGAAAAGAAAATAAACGGAGTTGAAGTGCGCGAGAGTCTTCCTGACTGAACTTTCGCTGAGCTTCATTAAACTAGAGTTACTATTCTATATCTATAGTAATTCTGCAAAAATACCATAGTTACTGTAGAAAACTATAGTACTTTTACTGTAGAATTTTGTTTTAATTTTTAATAAGGGGAATAAGTCATCAGTACAGTCTTAAGGGAACTTTAGTTGGCTGGCTATTTCTTTGAGTGTTCACCACTGTTCCAAATTTTTTCCATTTGTAGTCAAAGGCTCTTAATGTGGCTCACTAGAGTCTCAGAACCTTAAAAATAGCTTTCTAACCTGCTCCAGACTGAGAGATGTCAGCAACTTTGTCCTTCATCTGTTCTTGAATTTTCTTTAGATGGCGGCATAATTGCTACATTCACATTACCAGGCTTAAGTGACTCAAATCAGATTTTTTTTGCCTTAATGTGACACTGATTTGATGTTTTCTGAGCTGTATGGACTCAAAAATCCAATCTCACTTCATATTTGATCTTTAATTGAGCCACGTATGTGGTCTTAGATTGGATATAAAGCTGATACTTGATCATGCAATGTGAATGAAAACGGTCAGATCAGAATCCATATGGCCTTTTACCTGTACGCATGCACTGAGCACTGTTAAAAAACTATAAAGTTAGCCTTCTGGCTTTTTTTCACCCTCTCAACCTCATCAGGTACAGCTGACTAATTGTTTGCTGTCCTTTAGGGCAAAATCCCATGCATACATTGGCTGCAAGTGACCATTTTCTCTTTTTGAGTCTGGTTTTAATATTGTGAGTGCTCTCACAAAAAAGACATTTTTGTTGTTGATGACTTAGATGACTTGTGCCAAAACGTATCAATGTACGCATACTTGCCATTTCGGAGGGCAGACGCATTCACATTACAGATAGACACAGGTCACTTGAAATTATGAATGTGAAACGTTAAGATCGGCAAAACTGATTTAAGCAAAAAATCGGAATTGAAGAATGAGGCTTGTAACGTCAGTGTAGGGCATGTGTTGCTTTTTTACCTGCTGCACATTGCCAAACAGGTTCTATTTAAGTGATGATTAGATTCAAAGGGGTAATCAAGCCTGGGTGTGTCTCGTGAAATTGAATGCGATTTTCAAGTAAATTTGTTTCATTGTTGATTTAATTACTAAGGGGTCAATTACTTTTTGACATGGGGCCACGTAAGCTTGGATAGCTTTCCTCATTCAATATCTAAAATCTTCATTTAAAAACTGAATTTTATGTTAAGTCAGGTTATCTTTGTCCAATATTAATATTAGTTTGATTATCTGAAACGCGTGTGACAAATATGCAAAAACAGAAGAAATCGAGAAGGGGGCAAATACTTATTTGCAGCACATGATGTCATTTATACAGAGTAAGCTGGTAGTACTCTGGTCAGAGCAAGATGAACACCAAGCTGTTGATTACATTGGACTTGGTAATTGTTTATGGCCAAGGAAACATTGGTGACCACCATGTCCCAATCACTGTTTTTGAATCTTGATTGCAAGGGAGCTAGTCTCATATATCTGAAGAATTTGAATGTGGGACCAACTGAGGACCAGACGCAGGGTAATATTATATGGAGCAAATTCATCAGAGTGAACCCAAAATAGAGCAACATGGCATGATACAAAATCAATCCACTCGACCATCTCTAATGTTATTTTTTCCATTTCCCTGGTTAGGTGCAGTCAGTGCCTCACACACGGAACAAATAAACCCCATTGCATTAACCGTGTGTAACTTATTTCTGTATGTTCATATTCTGTCTCTCTTCTCTCCATTCTTTGCACTGCAGCCTTCCCATGCGTTTGTGTAAGTTTTTATTGTTTTCAGAAGTGCTAGGGCTGCTGAAAATATGTAGATTCAATCAGAGACGGAAAACATGGAAGGACGTCATGACCACTGCTTCAACAATAAACCACAAACATTAAAGAAACGAGAAGAAACTATTGTCAAAGGTTGTCAGAAGTAAACAGAAAGGGTTGGACATCCCTGCCAAACTGAACTAAAACAACTAAGATTCAAAGTTATTAAAGAAAACCAAGTGGGGTAGGAGGGGCAAAAGCCCATAGTGCTACATCTTTCATTGCTCCTCTGGTCTTCCTTTAGCAGTGCTTAATTCGACCGATCGGTCGCCAATACAAAAAACAAACCCGGATGTGGCTTTTCCGCTCAAATTTCTTACAGTTCCGGGACTGCCACCTTTCTGGTGCACAGCGGCATGACAACTAGTGTTGTAGTTCTAGAGACCGATCTTGGTCTCAAGACCATTTTTTGAAGGTCTCGGTCTCATCTCGAAATCGACCGCATTTTTACTCAGTCTTGTCTCAGTCTCGGACAATTGGACTCGGGATTTTTTTTCAAGACCGGTCAAGACCACACCTGTGAGCATATCACTAATTTACCTGCGAATTGTCTCATTTATTTTTGACATCATTGCTGTGATTGGATGCAAAACCTTCTGCTTCAAATGCGATAATGTTAACTTGACAGCTGAACATTTATACATTTATACGGTTCAAAAACCGTTGAAGTAAGTTAAAGGGAAAAAAACTTACCATGTCAAAAAAAGAGGGAGAGAGAAGAGTGAAGACTTAAGTATTACATTTTTTGATACATTCTGTACTTAATGATGGTTTCTTGGGGAAGAAAGTAGTCACTCGGAAAACCTGATGCTTGCACAAAGAGTTAGGTGGATGGTAAAACATGGCAAAGTCATGTTGAATAAATGTGAAGTTGTTTTCAGCTGCTTAGTGTGTTTTTGGATTTGTTTGCTCATAGAAAATGAGGGAATATTCTCACACATAATGTTCACCTCTGCAATGCCTTTTGATTATTTGTGTGCAGGACCAGGACTTGGGTCATTTTATGAAAATTGAGATTTTCCAACAAAATCAAAGAGTGATCCAAGTTTTTCATTTTGAGAAAAGAATTGGGTGGATTTGTGCGCAGCAAAGTGTTGTAAATTGACAGGACAGTAGTGCTGGGATATCACTATCACTGGGATATCACTGAGATACCCCGTTAATCTCAGAATGGAAAAAAATCCCAGGTGACCCCTTTTCCTAGTCCTGCACATATTTTATCAACAGATTTCTTGTAGTACACTTACACGTGCATATACATTGAATGGCAATAAAAGAGGGGAAAAAACAAAAAGAGGAATCTCCATTTGTTTAATTTGGGTATTTTCATCGGAATTGAGATATTTCAGATCAATTTAAGGAGCGCCTATGGTTTGCATGTTCCACATTTCATCATAAGTGCGCCATGCCACATGGGATTTGCATTGGTCAGATCTTGGTCTTGACTCGGTCTCAGCCTGCCTTAGCATCTAAAAGTCTTGGTCTGAGCTCGGTCTCGATACACTCCGGTCTTGGTAATGTCCTGGTCTCGGATTAGGTGGTCTTGACTACAACACTAATGACAACAATTCAGCTGTACTTGAGAAACTGCAAAAGATATAAATGCAAAAATCAAGTCAAGAAAAAGTTCTGGACGCATGAAGAATTAACACGGCTTCTACGCTCGGTATTGTACGGCCAAATATCCATAACCATGCATACTAACGCAAGTTTTCCCCTGCAGCTGCACGAGACCGAAAGCGACTTGGCCACCAAACTATCCCATAGAGCATTGGAAATAGGATTGATTGCAACATCTGGGTATTTTTATTTGTTTATTTATTTATTTATTTATTCTTGTATCGGCGATCGCTCAAAATGACTGCTGCAGGACTTCACCTGGGAAGACAGCTGGAGCAGAGGGAGAGAGAGACACACAGAACAGAAGATGATAAAACCAGAACACACCATTAGGGGGCGCACAATAGCAAACATGGCCCAATCAAAAGTGAACATCAGTGGTCCCCAACGTCAACACTGGGGGCCCACTGTGTAAACTTATTTTATTTCCAGCCACATTTGAGATTGTGGGATTTTAAAATGCTGTTAATTGGTCTTAATTGGGTGCAAGCACACACACACACACACACACACACACATGCACGCACGCACACGCACGCACGCACACATACACACACACACACATGTGCGCGCGCACACAAGCACACATGCACACTAAATCAGTGAGGACGGATGAAAGAGCCTGTAAGACTCTATCAGAACTGCGGTTCTTTTGCCAAGCCAGTTAGCTGACAGAACACGTGTGCTGGTCTCTCAGTGCTTTAATGCTGTGCAGATGTGTGGAAGGCCATATGCAGATGTGCTCATATAGGCTGATGAAAAAGCAGGTTTCTGAAGGACTGAGCAGGATACCGGCGCATGTAAGAGTAAGGGACCCAGTTCTGAGTAGCCTCTATTAGTCAGTCTAGACAGATGGAGAGGCAAATTTTGCAAGTTCTGAAAATAGCTCCAAAATGCTGTCCTGTAAAGGTGGAATATATCAGTAATGAGTGGTCAATCTGCGAGCAAATTATTTGATGCCGACCTCAGCAAACTCGAAATTCAGGCAATTTAGTCAGCACATCATGATACTTGAGGGTGGAGTAGTGGGTAGCACTGCTGCCTCATTGTAAGATGGTGGTGGGTTCATATCTAGCTTAGGGCCTTTTTGTGTGGAGTTGCCGCATGTTCTCTCTCTGTTTGCGAGGGTTTACTCTGATTTCCTCCCAAAGACATGCATGTCAGGTTGATTTAAGACTCTAAATCGCCCATTTGAATAAATTAATTGTATGTTGACATGAGCTAGCTGAAAGTGTTGTTAAGCAATAAATAATCAATCAATTATGACTCTCAGGAAGCTCAGGTGCTCCCATAACAGATGCCTCCATTTTAAAAACAGGTATAATACAACTATATACAAACCCATTTCCAGAAAAAAGGGGATGCAGTGATAAATGTAAATGAAAACAGAATGCACTGATTTGCACATCATTTAAATCCTATATTCGATTGAAAATGGTTCAAAGGCATATATAAAATGTTGAAACTGAGAAATGTATTGTTTTTAGGAGAATAATTGTTCATTTTGAATTTCTTGGCTGCAACATGTTTCAAAAAAGTTAGGACAGGGGCAACAAAATATCGGAAATGTTTTATAATGCTCACAAATGCACCTGGTGGAACATCTCACAACTAATTAGATTAATTGGCAATGGGTCAGTGATATGAATGGGTATTAAAAAAGCATCTCACAGAGGCTGAGTCTTTCAGAAGATGGTGAGGGCTTGACCACTTTGTGAAAGACTGCATGGGAAAATTGTTCAACAATTTAAGAAAGAAATTGCAAAGAAACTTGGGTTTAATCATCTATGGTATGAAATATCATAAAATTATTCAGCAAATCCAGGGAAATCTCTGTATGCAAGGGACAAGGCCAAAAACCATTATTGAATGGTGGTGATCCTCAGGACCTCAGGTGGCACTGCATCAAAAACAAATAGGATTCTGTGGCGGAAATGAATGTGTGGGCTTGGGAACACTTCTGAAAACCATTCTCAGTGAGCACAATTTGTTACTGCATCCACAAATGCAAGTTAAAACTTTACTATGTACACTATGTGTACTATTTGCACAAATGTGACAAAAGAGTCTGCAAAAGTGTTGAGAACCTGAAATCTAAAATCAAGTGAGAATTAGAAAAAAATTTGTTTTCAAAACTACAGTAATTGGTCTCCTCAGTTCCAAAACACTTACAGGGTGTTGCTTAAAGAAGAGATGATTTAACACAGTGGTAAACATGGCCCCGTGACCCCCATCCCAACTTTTTTGAAACATGTTGCTGGCATTAAATTCAAAATGAGCAGGTATTTTTCAAAAACAATAAAATTTCTCAGTTTCAACATTTGATATGTTGTCTTTGTGCTATTTTCAAATTATTACAGCATTTAAATGATTTGCCAATCATTGCAGTCTGTTTTCATTCACATTTTACACAACGTCCCAACGTTCCCTTGCTTTACTCTGACGTATGCTGCCCACTCCTATTGAAATTCAGTGTATTACTGTGCATACCTCGGTAGTGATGTTTACGATGCACCAGACTAGTTCCCGAGCCAAGAAAGATTGCAGCTGATCATAAAAAGTATTGTACAATTGGTTTACGCACTAGTATGTTTCTGGTTCAAAGAGTACCCAATTTCATGCTGCACAAGCAATTATATTAAACAGTGATCATGTCTGTCAATATACCATAATTAATCTAAGCACTTTTTAAAGGGGTAGTAAAATCATATATTAGAAATAACTTATTAAAACTAAAACTTTTTTGTTTTCTTGTGTTAGACAAACACTAACCAACTCATTTTTATCGATTGTTTTGCCAAGAGCGAGACCCCGGTAGTCTTTCTGCAGAGTCTGAAGTCCTCAGAGAGGAAGTGATCCATTTAGAAGTGACCGTGAAGAGCGATTTTCATTTATTCTAATTTATTCTAATTTTTTTTTTTTCAACTCAGCCTCTGCTGCTCTGGGCTCTAATTGGTTTGTCTCCTGTCGTTCCAATTCTCTGACTCGCAGTGTAATTCCTTACAAGTTTACATGGATTGACCACTGATCTATATAGAGTATAGATCAGTGGGATTGACATATTTTTCCCGAGCAAGTAGTTGTACATGGCTTGCACAAATATAATATTTGCTACAGAAAGCAAAAAATTAATCGTGTGGTAGTTAAATGGTGATTAATAATTTTTTTTACCCTGAATATCACCTTTTATAATAATTCATTCTTGAATACACGCTAGCAAATACGCAATGTACCCGTATGAACTATAGTAGTTTACGATGTGCACGACGACCGAGTACAGTAGCCACCAGGGGGCGCAGTGAACACGTGCTTAATAATCAAACATTCAATACATTTTCTGGTCGAAAAGAATTTCCTCTGAATCATGATAGATGACAATTCAAATGCTGCAACGCGTGGAAAAATAACTCACTCTTTTAGAATGAAGAGCATTCAGATAGTTTGTTATGCTGTGGCGTGTTTGCACTTCTCATAAGATGTTGTTTTGTCACAGCTTAAGATAGTGTAGTTACCCTGTATGTATAGTATTTGCTATATATTTCCTTTAGAAACAATTATGTTTCTAATAAAATATAATATGACATGGTAACGAGAGCAAGACGTACAGAACTAATCCATGATGTAAGTTCAAACATCGTATGTTAATAACTATCTAATCACTCAATGAAGACAGAATGATGAGGTCAAAATATTCTTGTGTTCTTATACACTCAAACACCCTTTCATAAACCACAGTCATGCTCAGTTAGCATTTTTAAAAGCAGACAAAAAGATGCTTGTAAACTCCTGTTTTTAAACGGAAGTTGTATCTCATGATCTGTGCTTTCAGCTTTCTATAATACTTTTTCTCCCCTTCAGTTGTGTGGCATTTTGTATGTTTGAATAGTTGCAGTATTATTCAATTTTGGATATAACATTATATAATTCACGTTGATTAACTATTTTATTAATGTATTATCATTGCCAGGTATATTAACATTGCGCTAATTCTTGTTTTTTCTTGCGTTATATTGAGTTGCATTTTGAGCTGCATTTTTGCGCATGAAAGGTGTTCAGTAGATGAAGTTTCCCGTACCATTCTTGGACTTAATCTGTTTTTGTGTGCTTTGCTCCATTATGATGGAGAAAGCCTTCAGAAAACCTCTGGACTGACATGCTGCTCAGGAGAAGTTCACATATAAATCAACAGAATAAAACACAAACTCCAAAATAGAACATATAAATCTGTTGATGAACAATTAAAGCATTAACATTTTTAAACACTGTAACTGAGGTCCATATGAGGTGATTTGATGTCACATAGAAGTGCATTTGGTTCAATTGCTCGGTTCTTGTTCAGGTTCATGTCGTCTTTTTCCATTAGGAAAGCGTTGGCTTTATGGCCAGATGATAATTATTGAGTGCAAGCGCTGCGCTTGTCCAGAAAATCAATGGAAATTTTAAGACAAAACTGGGCTGGAGAATGGGTTTTTTTCGGGGGTGGAAGACGTTGAGGGGGCCCACCTTTAGCAGCTCAAGTGAACTTGAAAGCATTTTCAAAGCAGCAACTTCCTGTTCAAGCGAGTCTTGAGCTAACCACTGCGCTCGTGCGAGTCGGGACCTGTATTCTTAGCGTGCAACGTGTAGTCGCCTAGCAAGTCTGTTAAAGGTTAAAGTTATGAAGATGCGCATTGTTAAGCTAAAGACAAAACCACATTGTTTTCCTGGTGCACTCAAACAACTCGCTTATTATCAAAGCGAACATTAATATTGAAGTTTATGTGGTCACTTGCTTTAATTAAAAGTTTTTGATATATATATATATATATATATATATATATATAGGCTTTTAATAATATTAATAATATTTAAAAAACAAAAAACTTTTACTAATAACTTTTAACTTTTAAAGAACTGTGTGCAAGAAGTCCCTAAGTCACTAAATAACATGTTTGTGATTTTGGAGGTCAAAGTTTTCAAAACATGTTGCATCTGTTGTGTGTATATATATATATATATATATACAGTGGGGTGCAAAAATTTGGGCAACCTTGGTTTAAATGTCTGTTACAATTAATCTCCAAGTGTTTGAAAGCAAACCCGAGCACTAAATGCTACAAAGTTAAACATGACACCTTTTTGCAAATTTAAAAGCAAGGTTTCTTTTTATTTTAATTTTTCTGTGTTTTGAAATGAGAAGAAAGGAAAAAGGGCCCTGTGCAAAAGTTTGGGAACCCTTTTGAATTATTCTTTGTTACCTTTTAAGAAGATATTCTGAAGTAACTCTATGCCTTCTAAAGTATCCGACTGTGGTGGCTGTTGTGTCTGGTGTTAAAAACCATGTGTTCCCCTAAACAGTTGTCCAAGGATGTCAAAATCAAGATAATTCACTTCCATCAACAAGGAGAGAGCTACAAAAAACTCTTGCAATGGGTATTTGAGCAAGAAAATGACTTGAAGCATACCTCAAAATCCAAATCCAAGGAAGCTTTTGCAAGCTGTTACAGCTGCCTGAGGAGGAGTTACAAAGTACTAGCTGACAGGGTTCCAAAACTTTTGCACAAGGCCTCTCTCCCTGTTTTATTATTTTGAAACTGTAAAAAGTTAAAAATAAAAATTATTCTTGCTTTAAAATGTGATGAAATGTGTCATGTTTAACTTTGTAGCATGTAGTGTTCAAGTTTGCTTTCAATCACTTGGAGATCAATTGTAACGGACATTTAAACCAGGGGTACCCAAATTTTTTCACCCCACTGTATGTGTATATATATATATATATATATATATATATATATACAAAACATGACAACATGCAACATGTTTTGAAAACTTTGATCCCCAAAATCACAAAAGTGTTATTTAGTGACTTAAGGAATTCTTGCACTTCTTGGTCTTCAATTGTCCCCCCATGTCAGGGCTCCATAATGTCTGGGATAAATGGCTTCATAGGTGTTTTTGGTGCCAGTTGAGAGCTGTATTCAATCACTTAGTGCAAGTAGAAATGGGCCATTAGTGCAGAGTTTTGATTCAAGGCCTTTGATTGCCTTTGGAGACTGTAATTGGCATTTGTCAACATAATACTGAAACACGACACAGCGTGACACTTGTGCCACTGGGGTCAATTTTGAGGCTGAGAAATGATACAATGAAAACAGTGATGAGGAAAATCAGGATTAATGAAAGCACTTGTGAACTCAGATCACATCAGGCCTGATTGGCCACAGTCGGCCTTTACAGTTGAACCAATGAATTTTTGCTATTATGATAAATACCCTTATATACCTGTGCTGCAGATCAGAATCACACATTTGGAGTCTTTTGTGAATGCGTCAGAGACTGACCACGGAGGACATTGTAAATAATCAGTTATGCCACACTATGAGATGCCAACCACTTGTGAGTTTAAAAAAAAGGGATGGCCAGGTTTGCTAAGAACAACCGAAAAGAATCTAAAGGATGTTTGGAAACAGTATTATGGAGAGGTTAGAGTGGGAATAATCTGTATCCGAGTGTTCGCAAAAGAAAAGCATGAAGGTCAAGAGTAGCTGGTCAAGATTAAATGCATCTTGTCTTAATTTGCATTAATTGATAATATAACTGTTGACAGTGGTTGTTGATTATATTCTGAAATGTGGAGAAGTATTTTTAAATTTTCTGACTAAGAGGGAACTGAAACTCAATAAGTTTAGAAAGGAAGTGTCAGATCACAGAATGTGTTGCTAAACTTGTTTTGGTCAAAACTCACGAAACTGATTAGACAGGGAAAAACTAACAAGCACATAGAAGTCCGAAAAACTGAGCAAAGCGAGTAATTAAATGTATTATGTGTCCCATGCATTCAGTGGGGCTGTAAAAAAAAAAAAAAAATCTGGATGCTCATTTAGGTTTTGATATGGAGCACTTTGATTGACACCATGTCCTTATACTTGTCCACAAGCCATAATACCATGTTTTGTGGCTGCATATGACTGTAGATGACTTAAAAATGCCTGCTAGCCCATAAGGAGGCAAGTCAAGGTCATCCCCATCCAAACAGCCCCACCACCACCTCACACCTGCTTCTCAACTGCCTCCACAGCAGCAGCAGTGTTGGACTGCCCTTCCCATTGGGTTGCAGGACTCCCAGATTTTTCGTCCCCTAATGATAAAAAAGTGCCACCATTGGTGACAGACGGATGGACCAACGGACAGGGTTAGGGTTAGAGACAGGGATAGAGATAGTGCTACAATGCAGGAAGAGGGCAAAGCATTATTGGGGATGAACCATCCAGGGATGAAAAGTCCAGGGACGAAAAGTTTATGGGGACGAAAAGTCCACGGGAGCGAAGAGTCCGGGGACAAAAATTCCTTGGGGATGCAAAGTCCAGGGACAAAAAGTCTGTAGACGAAAAATTCAGGGACAAAAAGTCCAGGGAAGAAGAGTCCTAGAGCCCTGTTATTGATACTTGACACACATTCCAAACAGATAGTTTCAAAATGGCAGCCATGGCTGCTGGGAGTGATGATTCCAGGTCACTATGCAATAAAATGCGGGTTTTACAATGTCTCTCCTGCCATTGCATGCGGTGTAATGAAGAAATATCCAATTGTATTGCTTTGAGAAAGTGTGACAAGTCCATTCAAAGCCATTGTTCAAGGCCAAAAGTTCCTCTTAGAGGAGAACATGGAGAGAGGGGCTCACAACTGCCACTGGAGAGGGAGTGTGACCTCATTGCACTGTGTGCTGGGCTATTCCATGCTGTTAACAAGGACATCACTATCTGTCCAGCACAGAGACACAAGCTTGGCCTTGACTGGAAGCCATCGCGGAAGTGCCAGCACCCCTTCCACCATTCAAGTCGTTGGCCACGTCAATGCATTGTTGTTGTAGGAATTTTGATTTTATATTCCTGGTATTACCTTCTCAGAAAGAACTCAGACAGAGACAAAGGAGTTAATATTTCCAAGCCAAAGGTCAGTTTACTTTTTCTGCAGAAAAAGGATCCCCGCACACAACAAGTCCAGTCAAACAAGGATAACCAACAAGGATTTTGCTGTGGTTTAAGTAAGAATCCATCTTGACATCATCCTCCCCCTCGAGCTGATTTACGCATCATGGTATCAACAGGAATGTTGCAGACGCACACAGCCCACGTAAAGCCAGCCCCGGAGTATGCATACATCGTATCGTTCGGCATCCCAGGCTCAACTTGTACTGTTCTTCTTGAGAACACATAAACTTGACAGAGAAAGAGAACATCTTGGCCCTGTCAGGACTGCATGGCTCCAGATAAACTATAAGCAATTACGCATTGTTCAAATTTGTGGAAGTTACAGCTATGAAGGCCTAGACTAATCAGAAACAGGCAAGAGTACACTACCATAGCCTAAGAAAAATTGAGCCAGAGCAAGCAAGGATAAACAATTTATAATAATTAAATGAATCAATATAAAAATGATTCCACATTTTCCCCCTGTTTATAATTGATTATCCACCAGCATGCCACTTCTCTCGATTTTCGCCTTGTGCTTCATTCACGGGGAGAGTATACACTTCATTGGTGTCCTGTAACAGAAACATCTGATATTGTGGATTAGCACTCAATATTTTTGATATCAATCCTTTAATTATGGGAACCCCACAGTAACTGCAGAAGAGCAGTACAGCAGCCCCAGCTGCTACAAGACTTAATACAGACGTAACTCCTGCTTCCCACCCTCCAGACAGGAGCCAGTCCCACCAGGAGTCTGCCGATGCTGGTGCGAGGTCTCGCTGTTGTGCATCAGATATATCCTTCAAACGTTACAAGGCTTGATCAGTCACCCCTCCTGCCTCATCATTAGCTGGTATATAGGTACAGTGTGGGCTCTATAAGCTGGCAGACCCTCCCTGTGCTGCTGTCAACAAATACAATGAGCAGTAGTAGCATCCTGCAATTCCAACTTGGGCACATGTTTTTGACCACTTAGATCCTTCGAATCTCCCACTCAGGGCGCAGTCCCAGGCTAGATCCCTTTCCACAGAGATCTCTGCCCAGGCTCCCCCAGGTTGAGAACTCTGCCTTCTGCCTCCCGGTGTCTTCTTTTCAAAGCCCACCGATCACAGAAGCACCACTCGCCGACTGACGCATTCGCTTTGACCGTTTCACCAGCCTCGCCTGTTCACAGAGGTCGTCTCCGACGCCCCTCTTCTAGGTGTGGGCTGTCACCCACATACCACGTGTTGCCCACAACCTTACATGCGACAAACACGCCGACTAGACAGCACCATAGTAATATGTCATTTCATACTTCACCAGACACCACTTCACCAGACACGGGGGTCTTCAGTCCTCTCCCCAGCACTATTTGCAACATTTCTGTAATCAGCTTGCGAGGGGGTCAATCTGCAAATTGCAATGCATAGTAGATTGCTGGGGATCCGGTTCCCAGAACCACCTTCTGATCCCCCGCAATCTCACCCTGTTTGTTTCCCTCGAACACGCGCATTGCCTCCCACGTAGTAGGACCTGTAGGAACCACCCCGAGCCCCAGTTTAGACATTACGTCCCTCTCCATGAGGTTTACTGGGCACTGTGTGGATATTATTACAGAGCAGCGTGTAGCAATTCCCGCATCAGGATCCTCAAATTTGAGTTCCTCTGTTGCCACGCTGTTCTGTTGCCCCATTCGCAGCACAAGTTTGTATCATATCAGCGCTGAGCCGATGTGGAAAAATTTACACTTACTTTTCTGATAACAGCTCGACATGCCCCCGTGTCACACAGAAAAGAAATTGGTGCGTCATTTACAATTAGGGTTTTCCAAGCACTCGTTGGTGCAGCCATTAATGCAAACAATTTAGCTTCATCATAGGGTTAATGGCTCCCCAGATGCTAACCCTTCCCCCAGGGCGGTTAGTCATTCCGAATTGTTCTAGTCACTTATTTGTGGATACCCACAGAAAATCAATAGTTTCCCCTGGCACCCCTGGGTTACCCCCACAAACTCTGTGCCATTTCCTTTGACACATCGCCAAAACTTCTAACATAATAACATAACATAACATGAATGGTGAGAACAGGCCGTTCAGCCCAACTAGGCTCGCCAGTTTCTTTGTACTATCGTGAATATATCACTTCAGATACTCAATGACTCAATGGTATCTAACTTTAAGTCAAGCCTGCTCTTGAAAACTCCCAAGGTCTCCGCCTCAACAATATGGTCAGGCAAGCTGTTCCACACCGAAATTACTCTTTGGGTGAAGAAATATTTCCAAATATCAGTGCTAAATTTACCTTTGGTCAGCTTCCATTTGTGACCCCGAGTTCTACTAACAACACTTGGTTGAAGGAATCCTACATAATTCACTTTGTTAATCCCTTTAACATATTTAAAGACCTCAATCAGATCACCCCTTAGTCTCCTTTTCCTAAGACTAAAGAGATTAAGGATCTTCAGCCTCTTCTCATAGCTTTCATCTTTAATACCCGGAATTAGCTTCGTGGCTCTTCTCTGAACTTTCTCTAAAGCCTCTATGTCTTTTTTAAAGTATGGTCCCCAGAACTGTACACAATACTCTAGATGTGGTCTGACGAATGTGTTGTACAAAAGAAGCATCACCTCCTTGGATTTGAACTCAATACTTTTGGCAATGTATCCCAGCATCCGATTGGCTTTTTTAACTGCTACGGCACAATGGCTAGAGCCTGTGAGGGTTTGGTCAACAATCACTCCCAGATCTTTCTCTTGTGAAGCACATTCCAGTTTAAAACCTCCCATGAAGTAATCCCGTCTAATGTTTTTATTACCTACATGTACTACTTTACATTTCGCTACATTAAATTTCATTTGCCACATTTCGGCCCAATTCTGGATTCTATCCAAATCATCCTGAATCACTTTAGTGGACTCTAAACTATTTGCCAAACCTCCCAATTTAGTATCATCTGCAAATTTCACTAATCTGCTCTCAATATTCCTATCAAGGTCATTAATGTAGATGAGGAACAGCAGGGGTCCCAACACCGATCCCTGGGGATGCCACTCCCCCACCATACCTAGCTCAGATGAGATACCACTGACCACCACTCTTTGTGTTCTGTCCTGCAACCAGTTTTGAATCCACTTCAGAATACCTCCTGTAACTCCAATGGAGCTCATTTTAAAAATTAGTCTCTTATGCGGTACTGTGTCAAATGCTTTCTGAAAATCCAAATATATGATGTCATAAGCCCTGCTCTGGTCATAAGTCTTGGTGGTTTCTTCAAAAAATTCCAGAAGGTTTGTCAGGCATGACCTTCCTTTACAGAAACCATGTTGGCTATCCCTCAAGATATTGTTACGTTCAAGAAATAAGTCCAGCTCATCTTTTATGATAGATTCCAATATTTTGCACGCAATGCTAGTTAAACTGACTGGCCTGTAATTACCTGGCTCAGTACGGTCCCCTTTCTTATATATTGGTATTATATTACCCTGTTTCCAATCATTTGGTATTTCTCCAGTTTCTAAAGACCGTCTAAAGATGGCGGATAGCGGCTTAAAGATGATCTCACTAACTTCCCTGAGCACTCTAGGATATAAGCCGTCAGGACCCGCCGCCTTATCTGCCTTTAGTTTATGCAACTTGTCTAATACTACGTTATCCCTAACCTCAATTTCCACCAAATAATCTTGAGCATTGGACATGCCCTCTGGCCGAATAAAGACCCGCTCTAAGGTAAAATTCTCAACAAAGTAACCGTTTAAGGTGTCCGCAATATCCTTGTTATTATATAGCAGCGATCCATTTTTATTCTTTATGCACTTAACCTGCTCTTTGACTTTCCTTTTTCTACTACAGTACTGAAAGAAGCGCTTAGGGTTAGTTTTTGCCCCCTCTGCAATTTGTCTTTCATACAGTCTTCTAGCATTCCTCAGCTCTTTTTTTTTGACCACAGCCCGCATTTTACAGTATTTGGCCTTAGTAATCTCATTGTTATCCTCTATGTACATCTTATAAAGATTCCTCTTTTCCCTCAAACTCCTACGAATAGCTGCGGTCATCCACTGAGGATTCTGCTTTTTCAGCTTACTTTTGGACACCTTTGGAATGAATTTGCATTGTGAATCAAGTAAAACCCCCTTAAATCTTTCCCACATCTCAGTTACAGACTCACAGTCCAGGAGTGTCTCCCATTTTATTTCACTTAGATATGAGCGCATCCTGTCAAAGTTTGCTCGCCTAAAATTGAAAATTTTTGTTTTTGAATACACCTTTTTAACTTCCCATGAAACCTCAAAATTAATAGTAGAGTGATCACTTGTCCCAAGTGGCTCCCGTACCTCAACATTGCTAATTCTATCTGGGTCATTACACAGCACTAAGTCTAAAATTGCCTTCTCTCTTGTAGGTTTATTAACATACTGCACCAAAAATTTATCATTTATGACATCTAGAATTCTTCCTCCCCCCTCCCCTGTCCTTTCACCTTTTCCCAATCAATGCCAGGATAATTTAAGTCTCCCATAATAATAGTCCCTCCTCCTCTACAAGCTTGCGTAATCCTCTTAAAGAGCATTTCATTGACTGTACTGTCCAAAGCTGGTGGTCGATAGCATACACCTATGTTTAAACCAGTCTCGTGTTTGCCAGTGAGCCTGACCCAGATATCTTCGCAGGGCAAGGAATGTTCAATTTCAGGAATTTCCTGCACATTTATGTGTTCGTTCACATAGAGTGCTACACCCCCTCCTCGCCTATTGCATCTATCCTTCCTAAAGAGCTTATAACCTTCTACATTATATTCATCTCCATCCTCTTCACTAAGCCATGTCTCTGTAATCCCAACTATGTCATAGCCTTCACTAATCATAACGGCCTCAAGTTCTCGAAATTTATTTTTAATGCTTCTTGCATTTAGATAAAAACATTTCAGGTTATCATGAACGCTCTTCCCCTTCGATTTCCCATGTGCCCGCTGCTCAAAGCCCCTCACCACGCTTTTTTGCTTTAAAAATATATCATCAATAGTGCATGTAACGCTGTCAGCTTCAATCAGGGCAGTCTGCATTTCCCTCTGTATAACACTCTCTAACCTCCCTGCCCCCCAAGTCCCTAGTTTAAATAACTCTCTGCTACCCTCAACATACGCTGACCCAGTGCAAAGGTACCCCTCCAGTTCAGGTGTAGCCCATCCGGCTTGAACAGGTCACCCCTGTCCCAGAAGTAGTTCCAGTGCCCCATAAACCTATACCCCTCTTTCCTACACCAGGTTCGCAGCCACGTGTTAAACCTCCAGATAAAATTCTGCTTCCCTCTGCTTGCCCGTGGTACCGGTAGAATCCCGGAGAACACTACCATGGAGGATCTGCTCCTAAGCTTTTCAGCTAATTCAACAAATTTGCTTTGCAGAACCTCAAACCTACCCTTACCTATGTCATTAGTCCCAACATGGACCATGACAACTGGATCCCTCCCGCTCTGGCCAGGAGCTTGTCCGCCGCTCTCAGGAGGTCTCCTACCTGGGCACCAGGCAGGCAACACACCGTCACGAGACTCCTTGTCGCCATGAACAGACTAAACTGTCTATTCCTCTAAGTATTGAGTCCCCCACTATCAATAACTCTCTTTTCTGAGGGGTAGAGGCCAACAGGGTGCCCTGCTGCTCATCAGTCCCCTCACTCTCAGGGTCAGGGGCTAATTCGAGTTCCTGCAAGGGCCGGAATCGGTTGGACACCTCAACCACTGGAGGAGCTGTCGCTGTACGGTGTGCACGCCCTTTCCTGCGCTTGACGCCCCTACCGTCACCCAACTTTCTCTCCCCTGCCTGCTCTAGGGTCCCCACACCACCCTGCTTTGGCGTACAAAACCATTTCTCTAAACGACATACTACTTAGTTCCTCTAGGAACTCTACTGATTGTGAACTATGTCGTGTCATTAACTGGCCCTGAAGAACAAGGATCTTGCTCTCCAGATGCTCAATTAGCTGGCACCGGTGACAGACAAACCCACCCTGGAAATCTCTTTCCAAAAGTGCGATCATCCTGCAACCGTCACATAGTTTTGGCCACATTTTGAACCCCCTACCTAATGACCTCGCTCACCCTAGATAACAAAGAAAATTACTAATGCCGAGACAGAAGCTCAGGAACCACAATTTATTTATTTATTAACCTGAGAAGCCCTAAGCAGCAGTCACAATAGAAACCGTGGGGAAACTATGTGAATGGATAATAAGCCTCTTTTAACAGGGGCTTAGTTTCAGTTAACAGAAATGAAATACCAAATTGAGAAACTCTATGGATAATAAGCACTCCTAATAAGCCAATTTGAATTTATCTAGTCCCGGTACTATTAATATACTAACCTAAAAATATCACAGGGCTTAGCTGAGAACCCAGATAAAAAAGACTGGCTACTACGCCCAGGAGAAACTGGAGGAGGGAGGAGGCGGAGCACTCCGGTAAAGCTCTCCGTTTAAATTCCAACCAAACCGAATGGACGACTAAAGTGACTGCTGCCCTACTAACTAAATCTGCTCCGAACTGTAATGGACTACCATGAGTGGGACATTAGAACCCATAATTCCCAACTTCAGATATCCATACCTATCGGTGCGGTATTTCAACCCAGTACTATACTAAGTGGGGTTAGACTGGGGTCTATTGAAACTAATCCACTACGAGCAGTAGGCACTGCCATGGCGCATTTAACTATACTGTTCAAATTCATTGTAGGCGCTACATATGTTTAAAATGAACAGACACAGGGAGAGGTAAGCCATTTTATTAGACCCTTCTTTTTTTTATGAATAAGTCCGAGTCTCTACTGACTTGGAGCGTAAATAAGTTCTTCACCGAGGTTGAGACAGACGAGCTCTATATGCCACGCCCCCCTTTGTAATCGGACTCCCTCCAAGTCTATCCTGACTTATTCAGATGTACCTACACACCAGCTGGAGGAGGAGATACCACCTTACAATGTGACTGATGAATCCACATCTCTCTCTCCTGGATTGTTACTGCAGTCGATGCAGTCAGGAGCACTTGATATGGACCCTTCCACGTCGGGTCACTCCACTTCCGCTTTTTACTGACACTCCGCACCAGGATCCAATCTCCAGGCTTTATCTCTCCAGGTGGCAGCTCCGCTACTGATCTGGGAGGAAGCACATTTCGAATCTCACTTTCGTTAGTCAACATTCTATTCATATACTCTGCCAGAGTTGCCTCTTCTACTTGTGTTCTCTGTGTAATGTGGGGGGGGAAAAAAAGCCACTAGATGGCAGTATTGACTTTTTTTTGTTAAGCCAAGTCTGGAGCTAGGTTGGGCATGTCCTGGGCATGCCTCAGAGGGGGCTGGAAAAGAGTATATAAGGAGAAAAATCGAGAGAGTGGAGTAGTTGGAGAAATTGCAAGGAGAAATTGTGGAAGGATACATTTGACCAGACCTGTCACTCTTTTCAAGACCTATGAAGCTTTTTGTGGATTTTTGCCTGTGTTGGAGCATTTTCCTGTCCCAGGACATCGCAACATAGCAGCCCATCTCAATTACCAAGGGACTGTAACTATCTTTTTTTTATTATTATTTCAATCTTGGTCAGTAGGGTAGAGAGTAGATTCGTTCTGTTTGTTTAATTAAATCTGTTGAAGTTTTAGAATTTTGTCTGTCATCCCTTGCTGTCCGTGACGCCATAACAAATTGACGCCATAACAAATTGGGGCCATAACATCTGTAATAAGTGTGGTTCACTTACATTCAAAAGGTTTCCCATGTACTACTTCATAAGGTGACAACCCCAATGACCGCTGTGGTGTTATTCTCATGCTAGTTAATGCCAACGGCAGACATGCAACCCAGTTCCATTTAGTCTCAGCCATGGCTTTGAGCAATTTTGCTTTTAAGGTCCCATTAGTCCTTTCTGCCAATCCCGCTGATTGTGGATGATATGCGCAATGTTTTTTCAATTCTATTCCCAACTTTGCTCCCAAACGAGCCAGTACTTCATTTCTAAATTCTGGCCCATTATCACTATGTAATGCTTTTGGAATCCCCCACCTAGGAATGTTTTCCCTACTCAAAACTTAAGCCACTGTAATCGCATCTATAGCTGTGGCTGGGAAGGCCTCTATCCATCTAGAAAAGAGTCATACCAATACCAACACATATCTCTTCCCTTCGCATGGTGTTAAATGTATGAACCGTGTGGAATGGCCCAGGGGGTGTAGGGATTGCCCCCTTTTGTACTACTACCCCTCCCCGTGTGTCCCGTGTATTATAACTTTGTCATGTTAGACATTTCTTCAAAAAATTTTTTAGTAAAGAAGTGATAGTACTTTGATCTATTAACCCCTTGGTCCCCCCTCTTGGTACATGGCACTGCCCATGCACCAAATCTACAGCAATATGGAAGAGGGATTTTGGTAATACAGGCTTACCATTGGGTCCTACCCACCCGTCATCAGTGTGGTGTGTTCCATGTGATGTCCATTGACATTTTTCTTGTGGGGGAGCAGCATCATGCTCTGCTTGCTGCAGGTCACATGAAATTGAGTCTTCAGATTGGTGTAGTAGCCCCACAAGAGTGTGTTTGGCTGTCCCTTGCTTCTCTGTCTGCAAAGGCGTCAGCCAAACTGATTGTGTCAACATGTTTTGATGTGAGCTATCAGCTCTGCTGCATCATGAGTACAGACAGTATATCCAACACATAGGTTGCCTTTATCGACTCTTGACGCCGAACCATCAACAAAGTATTCAATATCAGGATTTGATAGTGGGGTGTCCTTAAGTCCAGAACATGCAGTATTATTAGATAGGACTTCTTTTACACAATGGAGAATACATTTTTGTTTTTTATTTTTTCCTCTCAATTAATTATGATTAAGCAATCCACCTCAGTCTAGGGTTCCGCTAAAAGCATGGAGGAAATGCACAGTCAGGGCTTATTAGCCCCAACCATTCTTACATTTCCCCACATCATCAGCAGAACCGGGTGGATTCACTTTAGACTATGTTACAATTTGCAAATTTTTTTATTCACAAAAATTGGTACATATTTAATATTCAACTAATAGTTTTCACGTTGGGCTCCCAGCACATAAAGGTCCCCTCAGTCAGTACCTTTTATTTGACTGTCCACTTAATCAAAAAATAAATTTTAGAAATGGCAAAGTAATATGTGATCATGTTACTAGTGGACTTTTTCAATTATATGGTAGTCCACCTTTTGAATTTAGTCTTGTGTTAATACTTCAAATTGGATTTCCCCAAATCTATTTTAGAAGGTAAACTTTTAAGCTGAAACCCCACAGTTGAATCCCCAGCTGGCCAGCTCATCACTTATCTTCAGCAGTGCTCTCTGTGGAAAAGTTCCAAGAGGAGTTAGAGACAAACAATAATGAACAATTTTGTTTTAATTCAACTCGTACGGATCCTTTCCTGTAAAAGTTAAATAAACAGATTAAGGTTATCAGCCACTCAGTTCCTTTGCCATGAAGACACTCGTTGACAGTTCCTGTTCAAAATGGAGAAAAGATCTTCAATTGCATTTCTTTGATCAGGAAAGCTTTCAGTCACATTTGTTCATCAGCCTTCTGCTCTGACTTCTGTATGTCAACCTTTCACCTCTCTGTGCCACTTGTCTGCTTTGGTCAATAAGCTCCATTCGCTCTATTGTTTTGACTCTGGCGCCTTTGTTTAAGAACCCATGCAGTCTCTAATCCCACAATAGTTCACTTGATTTTTTTAATATTAATTTAATATGTATCATTAAATTTCATATTATATTTTATATTTACTGGCACTTTTCTGATCATTTTACCTTAATTTTTTACCTTCAGATAGCAATTGAAATTTTTCAATGCTTGATAGAAAAACCTCTGCATCAATTGAATTTGGCACACAGTTTCTTACTGTATACAGTGTTAAACAGTACTTTGGCAAATTTTGAACACACCGTGTTTTCTTTTCAGAGATATGCTTCTAGCTCACCAATCTCACACAGCCTAATTATTTACAGAAAACTGCTTAGATTTTCTTGCTCTTTACAATTTTAGAAACACTTGTCCATGTTTGTATAATTTACATTCAATTGTTACTTCATCTAAACTTCCCTCTGTTTATAGTTACTGATCGTTTAAGAGGGGTTAGTATTTATTTTATCAAGAAATAGGGACTTTTGCTCGGTTCCATAAGGAATAACTATTCTCTTTACTTCTGCAACTTTGTCCTTTTACAACTCCACAGTCATTGAAATGGCTTAACTCCTACAAATTTGCACTGTTATTATACACTTTTTTCTTAGAAATTTCACTTTTTACCAATCCTGTAATTACAGTAAGGATTCCATAAAATACTGTAAATATTGGCTAATCAACGGGCACCTTAAATTATTCTTGAATAAATGCTAATTTTATTGTAGACATCTATATGAGCACTTCATGGAATAGAATGACAACTGTATTCAATCTAACACAGATAGAACTAACAAATATGCCAGCAATGCAGTTGTTTACAGACACTCACAGAGTTCGGTTCGTTCACATTGATTTCCACACACACACACGCACAATCTGAGCTCAGAGGGCATACACACACATACACATACACAAACACACACACACACATACCTCAGTGCACTTTCCTCTCTCACATTCATTCACATTGGAAAAGATCCAAGGCTCTAATTGAGCCCCTAAGAACCATACCGGGCCATCCCGCACTTTTAGCGAAATTGAGTTGAGGTAGTCAGCATGTGCAGAAAACTGAGATCTTCGTTTCCTAAATGAGCCAACCCAAGCTACCCACATGGATTGTTCAAACAAGCAAACGTCCTCTCTGCCACTGTACATATGCACTGCACTGCCTTAGCCATAGTGGACCATCCCACAACTTTTCCATTATTCAATGTGAACATGGCGGCTCGGTATCTCACTAATGAGGAACTGCTTGCTATGATTGATGATGATGGTGAAGTGGAAGATAATGGAGACCCAGAGTTTGTCCCAAATGAATCAGAAGATGATGGTTCTGCTTCAGAAGGAGGTACCTTTCACTTTAAATGAAACAGAAGGGCATCCAAAACCGACATAAAAAGTGCATAACGTAATTTTACATATCTTGGGTTTATAACATAAGCAGTGTTTCTAGTTCCCAGATACTCTAGATGACACAGGAGGCTGGCAACTTTAAGTCCCATTTTCTCAGAAGTTCCCCAGCATGGGTTGGCCCAGTATGGCTCTTAGGGGCTCAATTTTCTTATGATCTGACACCATTGTTGCTTCGATAACATACAGACAACGCTCTATTTCAACTAAACCCAAATGCCTTTACCCACAATGATTCCCAGAACCATAATATCAGCGTTCTACACACTCCTCAGTCACAGACCCACAATGATTCCCTGAACCATTATGTCAACTCTCAATGAATTGCCCAGTCTCAGTCAAAGTCACGTCATCATTTGTCCCAGAACAGCAGTCCTTACAACAACAACAACAACAACAACAACCCCTTACTGTTCATCCGTCCCATAATTGGCAAAATTAATTCCTCTGTCTGACACAGCAACTAAGCCGAATTCAGTAAAAATTCCGTCACTCACCCGCACCTCCACCACAAACTTTGGAGAACCTCCCTCCTGGCCTCACTACACACCCAAAGAGCCTTGCCAGTCGCTCCGGGTTTGAGGACTTTCCCTTTTTATGTCTCTCAAGACGACGTGCACGGTTTTGCAGTCGGCGCCGATTCTCCAGGGAGTGCAGGTGAGATATTGGAACCCCGGACGATGCCCCCAATGTTGTAGGAATTTTGATTTTATATTTCTGGTATTACCTTCTCAGAAAGAACTCAGACAGAGACAAAGGAGTTAATATTTCCAAGCCAAAGGTCAGTTTACTTTTTCTGCAGAAAAAGGATCCCCGCACACAACAAGTCCAGTCAAACAAGAATAACCAACAAGGATTTTGCTGTGGTTTAAGTAAGAATCCATCTTGACATCCTCCTCCCCCTCGAGCTGATTTACGCATCATGGTATCAACAGGAATGTTGCAGACGCACACAGCCCACGTAAAGCCAGCCCCGGAGTATGCATACATCGTATCGTTCGGCATCCCAGGCTCAACTTGTACTGTTCTTCTTGAGAACACATAAACTTGACAGAGAAAGAGAACATCTTGGCCCTGTCAGGACTGCATGGCTCCAGATAAACTACAAGCAATAACGCATTGTTCAAATTTGTGGAAGCTACAGCTATGAAGGCCTAGACTAATCAGAAACAGGCAAGAGTACACTACCATAGCCTAAGAAAAATTGAGCCAGAGCAAGCAAGGATAAACAATTAATAATAATTAAATTAATCAATATAAAAATGATTCCACAATTGTTGCAGCCACATTGTTATCCCATAGGCACGAAGTAGCCTGATCAACCACAAGGTCTATGAGAAGAGTAGAGACTGGAAGGAAGGAAAACCCTGGGGCGGTGGCTGAGAAAATCAAAGCCCGTTTTGTGAAAGAGGAATGGCTAACTACCAAGCAGGCTTCAGGCTACTTCTCCCATCTCTGTCCAACAGAAGTGTGGCCACTTGACCAAGGATAATACTGATACTCCTTTAGATGACCAGCACCTGTTAGCCTCCTCCATGACAACAAGATCGCAACTGCAGGCAAAGGTCATCAAAAAGGTGGATCTGTGAACTCTTAGTAATTCTGAAAGAGTTCGCATGGATTCTGTATCATGTATCATATTGGCTGACAGCATGGATACTTCAGTTGTCTAGTAAAGTTTTGTTCATTCTTGCTGTGATTGTCTATGGTACCATTATCATGATTATTGGCTGAACCTGGGCATACTAGCATCACCTTTTTTTGTGGAGTTACAGGACCTGTTGGGCCCAACACTGCATAATATATTTGATCTTAAATATTTTGAAATACAGATAAATTTCAATAGGCTGTTTTGTCTTTTTGTTCTTCACTTCCTAATGCTGGCTTCTCTGGTGGTCAGGTAGTTGCTGTCATTCACAGCCAGTCATCCTTGAACTGCTGGGTAATAGATAGTGGCACCACTCCTGCTAACATGGTTAAGTCTAAGACTGCCTCATTATTGGACTCTCTAGACTCTATTTTGACAAGACCTAAAGTTTGAAACAAGTAGAAACGAACTGTTCAGGTCTATATTGGGTTGTTGCCAATCTGTTCTTAGAAAAAAGTAATTAGTAAAAGACAGTCTGTGCCATATGAAAGATTTATGGAATATTGGATTGTGCATGGAAAAATGCCTGACACGCCCCTTTCCCAGGGAAACGTCCATATTTATGGAATAATACCCTTAATTTTCATGTGTCGGCATTATAATTGAATGAATAAGGCCAGGGCAGACAAAATAACATTGGTAGTGCTACTTGTTTAGTGTACAGGTTTGTAGTTCCAAATACAACATATCGGTGGCAGCACTGCAAAACAATGAAATATTCTCCTCATTTCTGGTGCTATTACGAAGTATTGAGTTGATCGGCCAGTTTTTTTTATTTCTGATTATGAAAGAGCAAGTAATTAGCCACCATCTCCACCATGATTCGTAGTTTCTACCCCTGTGGCAGATGACTTATAAGCTGTCGATTAGGCCTAGACACAATTCCAAATTTTGGGGTGGGGGAAATATGTTGACACATAACTGGCACATTTGGAAATATTTTTTGATCATTCTTGGCATTTTGATAGGCCATCCTATGGGCAACATTCACACAAAGGGGCAATGTTGAAAGCTCAGCCGTTTTATGTAGAGTATGTCCTGAATTAACCCCTTGAAAATCCTTCAAAAATGGTCCAGAATCCATCGAAATCCATTTTTTTGGTGATTACTACTACAAAACCAAATGGAGATGCTCATATTGTAGGTTCATTTATAACTTGGTAAGGTGCATGAGTATACCAAATATCGGCAAAATCGGCTGACCCCGGGTTATCACCCTTTGCATGGTCTATCCATGCAATGACACTTAAATTTATATATTTTAAAAATTTATTTCAGGGCTCTAAGCGTTAAATGACTAAAAAGTTTAAGATGAGTGAGTAAGGGATATTGCTAGAGGGATTATTATGTCCTCTATTTAATAAAAATGACTAAATATCACTTTCAATTTCAATTTTTAATGTTTCCATCAACATTTTTCATTGCCCTCAGAGGTTGTTGTGAAGAGCTGACAGGGTCTGCCTATATGCTAAGAGGTACCGAGTGAGTCTGTGGTGTACAGGGAAGATCATGTCAGCTGAACTGCATGTTTGTATTTCCTTGAAAAGACCCCCTCTTTCCTCTCAACCACGATCAGAGTGGGCCTGTAACGACGCTTTCAATATGCAATGAAAGCCTCCGTACGTTGTGCGTCAGACCAGTATTTGCATTGCATAAACGCCTTTGCTAACAAACGACAACCACAAGGTCACAAATGTGCTAGCGTGTGGTTTTGACACATGTGTGCCAAAAGCAAATGCGCAAACATGGTGCTTACAAGGTAAATTAGTGAACTTAATTTGTTGACAACATTAATCAAATTTTTCCATTTAAAAAAATTCCACCCAGAATGCAATATTAATGTGCATTAGAGTTCAGTTTTTCATAGCTAGCATACTACGTCTGTAGTTAATTGGCTAATTGTACCATCCATCCATTCATCCTTCCACCCATCCATAATCAAATTCTCTCATCCCTGGAATGTTTGGGGGGGCATTAGCAGCGATCATGAGATCACACAACATTCATACGCACATTAATGGGCAATTTAGAAACTCAAAACCTGGTGTGCCTGTCTTTAGACTGTGGGAGATAACCAAAGGAGTACAAGGAAGTGACACACACAAATACTGGGAAAACATGCAAACTTCAATGAGTTTATAGTCCCCAGACCAGATTCAAACCCACAACCGTCTTGCAGTGAGGTAACAGTACTGCCCAGCCATTTGATTCAAACAGAGTAAGTCCGGTCAGGTTTGACTGTTGTTAAACCCCTTGTAATGGTATACATTCTGTAATAGCCCCTGATGCCCCTCCACCAAGCCATGAGACAAGAGATTGTTAAACTTTTTCAATAAATCTTATTTCCTCATTCAATAAAATTAACACAGATTTACACACTCTAAAAAAATGGAGCCAGACTTTTAAACAATTACTAATTGTTTCATTCTTAATATTGTTTTCTCCTGACTCTTTGTTTTCCCTCCGTACACCCTGCTGGAAAATGGTTTATCTCCATTAAACATACAACCACAATTTCAAAAAGTTGGCACATCATAGGAAAAGCAAAAATAAATAAATAAAAAGGGAAGCTTTGAAAAGTCCCTTCACCCTCTACTATATTGTAGACAGTACAACAGCACATCTTTAGATGTTCTATCATGTGAATTTTGCTGCTGAATGAAAATATACAGTGCTATAAAGCATGATAACCACAACAGGGACAAAAAATTTGGCTGAGTTTGAAGTTCACCACCGAGTGACATCATCATATTTTTTAACTCACACTCATTAAGCATTTAGCCAGTGAAGACACCAGTTGGTGAAGTTCAACAAGCACAATTTTCTTCCATTCCTCCATTATGCAGGGCTTCAGTTGGGCCTTCCTCTGTGTATAGTTTGTTTTAACAGATCAGGACTGCAGGCAGGCCAATCTAACACCTGTGCTCTACACTTAAGCAGCCATGTACTTGCAATTTGTGGATGATGTAGTTTGCCATTGTCTTGATGGGAAATGCGGGGATGTCCCTGGAACAGATGATGTGTACACGGCAAGCATATGCTGCTCCTAAATTTGGACACATCTTTCCACAGTAATGGTGCCCTTATTAGCTTTTGGATCCATCGCTGCCAAAAGCTTGGGTTGTCGTGTTATCTTTAGTCCAAGGTACACAGCTAAAACCAATTGAAATGTTGACTTGGACGGCAAACACGCTTCCTCTGTGCTACTGCACCTCTCAGATGACACCATGTCGGTAGTGCTTTCGGACAGCATTGATGTTTGGGTTTGTTTTAGCATAGTTAAATGTTAACTTGCATCTGCTGATGAATCGGCGAATAGTAGTAACTCACAAAGGTCAACCAAAATATTTCCAAGCTCATGTTGAGATATCTATTACAGTCATGTAACAGTTCTTAAGACGGTGACGTACAGTAGTGTGCAGTGATGATTATACACCACCACTTTTGTCTAAAAGCCAAAAGGAGTCCTAATATATCACTTCTCTATAATTTTTTGGTGAAAATGTATTGAAAAAAACTATTGTAGGGAATTAGAACAAAAAAAATAATTCCCTTAAGTATATTGAGGTAAAAATATGGGTGATAAACAAAAACACTGAAAACATAAATTTTTTTTTTTAACAACAAATGGAAGGAGTCGCAAATTTGACTTTTTTGACTCTTTCATAGCCTGAATGCATGTTTTAAGGTTCATGCCAAGATTATTGTTGCTAAACAAATTTATCTAAACTGGCTTAAGGCAACATTATTCTGTGAAATTACCTCTGATGAGCGAAAAAAAGGTGCGCTCAACTCCAAAAATAAGAGACATGTTTCTGGGTGCGTTAAAAGGGAAAACTCAATGAATAACGAAGAACGCACTCACAAGATGATCGTCTTCTGTGGTTTATTGGAAGCATTCACCTGCTTCCAATAAACCACAGAAGACGATCATCTTGTGAGTGCGTTTTTCGTTATTCATTAAAATTACCGCTGATGTTCAGTTGTTCCAGTATATAAGGTGACATGAACTTTGAGCAGTGTCACAGTGTTAAACACGATGGCACAACGGAAGGAGCTCTCTGAGATTGATTGTAGCCTTACATGATGCTGAAGACGTTAAATGCTGCCATGTCACCATAAGAACCACCATCAAGTATTTCAAAGAGATTGGTTCGCTGAAAACTACTGGTAATATGGGAGCAAAATGGAAGTTGAGTGCCTCCGATGTTCATTATCTGTGCATGACAAGTAAAAAAAAATTGGTGGTTGATGGTACGACAACTCCGTAATGATATTAATAGTGCCAGAAGTGAAGCGATGAAAGTATCAAGATCTACTATTTCCAGACACCTACGTGAAAATGGTCTGATTGGTTGTGTTGCTGCCAAGACCTGGCAACATCAAAAAAAGACTTGAGTTTGCCAATAAATTCAAGGATTGGACGCCAGTGGAGTGGGAACAAGTCTTCTAGACCAATGAATCAAAATTAGAAATTTTCTCCCCCAAATTTAGGATTTATGTGTGCCTTAGAGTTGGAGAATGTTTCAAAAATGTCTGTTTAACCCCTTCAGTAAAACATGCAGGTGGTAATATTAGGGTTTGGGGTTCAGTCTGCTCAAAAGGAGCCAGTGATCTCATAAAAATGGGCAGAATCATAGATCAAAAGCAGTATCACAGCATCATTTTGAGGCAAGCATTGCCATCTGGAAATAGGCTGATTTTATTTTCAGCAAGATAATGACCCTAAACACACTTCTAAGTATTGCAAAAATTATCTGACAGAAAGAAACATCTGGTGACATAAAAGTTATGATTTGGCCTGCTGAAAATCCAGACCTTAATCCGATTGAGCCAATCTATTTCGACATTGAAATAATCTCTTTGGAATGAACTTCAAACCCAATGGAATGGTTTAGTAAGTGAGGAAATAAAAAAAGATGTGAAAACTGAAAGATTAAATTCTGTAATTAAAGCAAAGGGTGGTCACACTAAATATTGACTTTTTCTCGAAAAAAGACATTATTTTTGTTTTTACTTTATATTGTTATCTGTTTACTTATTTTCATCTACAACCCCAATCCCAAAAAGTTGGGATGCTCTGTAAATTGTAAATAAAAACAATGCAATGATTTGCAAATCTCAAAAACCCACATTTTATTCACAGTAGAACATAGACAACATATCAGATGTTGAAAGTGAGACATTTTATCATTTCATGAAAAATACAACGTATCAGCTCATTTTGAATTTGACGTCAGAAACACATCTAAAAAAAGGGGGAAAGTGGCAACAAAAGGCTGGAAAAGTAATTGGCACTAATAAACAACAGCTGGAGGAGCATTTTACAACTAATTAGACTAATTGGCAACAGGTCAGTAACATGACTGGCTATAAAAAGAGCATTTTAGAGAGGCAGAGTCTTTCACAAGAAAAGATGGACAGAGATTCACCAATCTGCAAAAAACTGCATCCAAAAATTGAGGAGCAATTTGAAAAAAATGTTCCTCAGTGTAAAATTGTGAAGACTTTGAATCTACAGCACATAATATTGTCAAAAGATTCAGAGAATCTGGAGAAGTCTCTTTGCACAAGGGACAAATCCGAAGGTCAATATTGGATGCTCGTGATCTTCGGGCCCTGGCGGCACTGCATTAAAAACAGGCATGATTCTGCACTGGAATATACTGCACGGGCTCAGGAACACTTCCAGAAATCATTGTCTGTCAACACAGTTCGCCAAGCAGTCGACAAATGCAAGCAAAAGCTCATGCAAAGAAGAAGCCATATGTGAACACGATCCAGAAACGCTGCCGTCTTCCATGGGAGAAAGTTCATTTAAAATGGACTGCGGCAGAATGGAAAACTGTTCTGTGGTCAGATGAATCGCAATTTGAAATTATTTTTGGAAACCACAGATGCCGTACGTGCAGTCAAAAGAGGAGAGGGACCATCCAGCTTGTTATCAGCGCACAGTTAAAAAGCCTACATCCCTGATGGTATCGGGTTGCATTAGTGTCTATGGCGTGGGGAGCTTACACATCTGGAAAGGCATTATCAATGGTGAAAAGTATATAGAGGTTTTACAACAACATATGCTCCCATCCAGACAATGTCTCTTTCAGGGAAGGCCTTGCATATTTGCATATTTGGCAAAACAATGCCAAACCACATACTGCATCCATCACAACAGCATGACCTTGCAGTAGAAAAGTCTGAGTGCTGAACTTCCCTACCTGCAGTCCAGACCATTCACTAATAGAAAACATTTAGCGCATCATACAACCCCAATTCTGAAATAGTTGGGAAAAAAAGTGTAAATTGTGAATAAAATCAAAACGCAATGACTTTCAAATCACACCAGCCAGTATTTTTTTCACAATAAAACAGAGATAACATTGCAAATGTTGAAACTGACAAATTATACAATTTTATCCACAAAATGAGCTCATTTCAAATTTGATGGTTGCTACAGGTCTCAAAAAAGTTGGGACAGTGGCCTGTTTACCATGGTGTAGCATCCCCTCTTCTTTTTAACACAGAGTGGAGGCATCTGGGCATTGAGGAGACAAGTTTCTTGAGTTTAGCCATTGGAATTTGATCCCACTCTTGTTTAATACAGGCTTCCAGCTGCTGGAGAGTTTTGGATCTCCTTTGACGGACTTTTAATTTCAGCAAATGTTCTCAATCGGTGAAAGATCAGGACTGCAGGCAGCCCAGTTCAGCACACGGACTCTTCTATTACGAAGCCATGCCGTTGTTTTAGCGGCAGTATGTGATTTTGCATTGTCCTACTGAAATACACAAGGCCCTCCCTGGAATAGATGTTGTCTAGAGGGGAGTATATGTTGCTCTAAAACCTTTATATACCTTTCAGCATTCATGGTGCTTTTTAAAACATGCAAGCGTCCCACACCATATGCACTAATGCATCCCCATACCATAACAGCAGGGGTGGTCTTTCTCCTCTTTAGCCCGGAGGACACGACACTCATGATTTCCAACAAGAATGTCACATTTATACTTGTCTGACCACGGGACACTTTGCCACTTTGCTACAGTCCATTTTAAATGAGCCTTGGCCCACAGAACATAGCGGCGCTTCTGGATCATGCTCAACAATGGCTTCCTTTTTGCATGATAGAGTTTTAGGTGGCATCTGTGGATGGCACGGCGGACTGTGCTTAAAGACAGGGGTTTCTTGAAGTTTTCCTGGGCCCATTTAGTAATGTCAATGACAGAATCATGCCGGTGAGTGATGCAGTGGCGTCTGAGGGCCCGAAGATCACGGGCATCCAGTAAAGGTCTTCGGCCTTGTCTCTTACGTACAGAGATTTTTCCAGTTTCTCTGAATCTTTTGATGATGTTATGCATGTCGATGATGAGACCTTCAAAGCCTTTGCAATTTGATGTTGAGGAACATTGTTTTTAAGAGCCATTCCGTGAGAAAATGGCACTTTTTGAAGAAGTTGAGGAGTTGACCCCCCTGGAATTGAGAAGTCTGCCGGTGGGCCCACCTGGAAGCCACTAAAGTGGCTCAGTTTTGCTTTTGACACCATATTTTACATCAATTATTTTGACTTAAGGGTACACAGTACCAGATGTGTTATACTTTTATCATGACCTGTGACACTTCAAATCTGGATAGACATTAGCACCACATCAGCGCCAAGCTGGGTAACTATGTTATTGAGCTGGAATTATTTGAGAAATCACAGTAAAAAGTGAAAATGGGAATAAAATAATATCCCAGACATATACCAATCAAGAATGCTTTATTATGTGTTTACTCACAACAAAACTATCATTTTCAGTTAATATTCCCTTGGTATCTTGCTGGGTTAGTGTAATGGATGGCCGCAAAGATGGTCAAAATTGATTTTGGTGCATGTTTGCGGTATATTTTCTCAGTAACCCAGATATGTGCCATGATGATAAATGCAGTTTGTTGTGCTTTTGGAGCTCTGTTTTCAGAAATATCAAGAATTTCTTTGGTAGTATCTACACTTTCAAGCTAGATGGAGCCAAAGTTGGAGGAAAACTCAAAATGGACCATTTCATAGCAGATTGTGCCTATGTTTAGGCGGCATTATTTTATTTACCCAGCAAGACAGAGATCTGAAATTCTCTGGATACATAGTCCCTTTGGGGTACATTACAGCATTAGTAAAATCTCAATGGTAGTATTTTCAGTGTAGATCATTTTAAACATCAAAAGTCAGAAAAATTTGCCTCCAGGGGGCACTGTAGGCTGGATGCAAGTACTGGCCATCCCCAGCAATGTACCAAAGAATTTTTTTTTTGAATTGTGATATACACAGCTAGTTTTCTCAGAAAGTGAAGAGCTTGGTTTGGTACTATGCTGGGTAGATGGCTTTCTGACTAAAGGTGCCACTCTAAAGAGCTAATGTTCCACCGACTTAACATTCCATATTCCCAGACATATACCAAAGTTCTGTCTTTTGAAATATACCAAGCACATACACAGTTATACATAAAATTTGTAATCCCTGTAGAATGGCGGGTAAGAATTCACTGCATATTTCATTTTACAAAAGATTGTTCCATTCCGAAATCAGTAAAATTCATCTGTGCCTTTGGGTTGGGTTCTGAGCGGCACCTCTGTAAGATCTGCAAACGCTGATGCGTGGGGGAGCCCAGCGACTGTATGCGACAGATGGCTGATAAGCTCAGTCCAGAACCATGCCAGATAGCAATAAAACTTTTGTGGACTTCCAGGAGGTGGCAATGGTCTCACCACGGGGGGGTTGTTGCAGGGCTCTGGCTGACACAATGCCCCTGTGCGAGTCATATTACTGGCCTAAGTCTTAAGTTAAAGTCCAGTTATATTAATCTGTTTCAAATATTCTAAACCTCTGGGAAGTGCATAATGTGCTTATATGATAAATCTCCTTCAAAGAAATCACTTATATACTTATAACCCAATGTACCTATATAATAATTCATTTTAAGACCTTTTCATGACAACTGCATCATATTAGTACATATTCATATCATGTTTGGTCTTGTTATTCTTGGGGAAATCCAGGGAGTTGAATGGAGTATGTTTCATTCCCATTGAAATTATGGTTCATTCCCTTTTGGAAACTCCTGAGAATTTGGTCAGAATACTCTCTGGCAATCACCCTATTCTCCTCTCTCTGCTGAAGTGTTTTATTACATCCTCCAAATGGTGGAAACCCAAAAACCGGATTCGACCCCCCTTCCAGGTGTTTATGGCCATGCCGCCTGGATCAAAGGCGTGATTTGGCTTAAAGCAAAGAGAAACAATCCATTCTGGGAAGATTGTATCCGATCTGTCCCTGCGTACGTAAGTGCGTGAGTAGCCATTCCCTATGCCGTATGTAGCCAATCTATATAGTCAGGGAAGATCGTATCCGATCTGTCCCCGCGTACGTAAGTGCGTGAGTAGTCCTTTTCAATTATGGAATATTGTAATTCGAACTTCCCGCGCACGTCAGTGCGTGTGTAGCTTTTCCTCCAGGTATGACTTTATTCTTTCTTTCTAAATTGTATGTAACTTGTAATTGGTTTAACGTTGATTTGTTTGATTTAAGCTTTTGCCTACCTGGTGAATAAATTGTTGTTATTCCCTTAAGCTTGCGTGGTCTCTGTAACTCCTAATCCTTTTATTCTTTCTAGCCACGCTACGACCGGCACTTAGGGGGCGAGTCCTTATCATTCCAGACTAGCTAGCTGATGTTTAAAGGTAGTGATGGGTTTTAAGTTGGATTGCAAGTTACGGTCTACTCATATAAAGGGTTTATGTAGTATCGGTCCTGGGGATTTGACCTTAAGGGCACCCTTGGGCTTGTAAGCCGGTGCCTGGCCGATCCCCTTAAGGGGCCCTGTGGTGCGCATAAATCTGGGTTCATGATATGTCTATGCCAAAGGTGCCAGTTACTATCATGGTAATTTCTTCCATCCTCTAGAACTCTCACTGAACTAAGATCTGGCAACTGCGCTATTACCCGGGGGCGTCGGTTGAGTAACTGGGTTTTCACGGAAGAGTCTGGCGGCGTAGCTGCCCCGAGATTCACGCATGTGTCCGTAAACTATAAATTCTAATTCTAATTTGGAGTCAGATATTTAACGAGGGTATAACTAAATTTGGTATTCTAAATGTATTGTGGAGTCAGATTAACTATAACCGTTGTGCTTTGTGCCCCGTTCTTCGAAAGGAGAAAATATATCCATTTTATTGTGATTCGCACCAGCCAGGACGTCGCACGTGCTAATACCAGGAATCCACACACATAAACCTTCAACCCGGGCTCTTCCGTAGTTGGTCGAGCTGCATGGGTCTTACATCCCTTTGGCATAAAGCTTGTTTGGTTGTAAACTGGTGGTGACTGTGAGCATTATCAAACGCACAATACACGGGCTATTATTAAGTACGGGTACAGCGCAGTCAGACAGATACAGCATGTTATAAAACATGACCAGTCCAAAATTTTTAAATGCCAATAAAAGAACTAATGTAAAAGGTGTCCCACCATAAGTACGCAGACCTGCATCAACAGTATACGCACACTTAAACAAAAAAGTCCATAATTTGAACTCTAAAAAAAAATCTTCGTCACACAACCGTGTACATGAAGACAGAATGTATAGTACAAAAGTTAAAACTGTTTTATACTTTTCATGTTATCCAAAGCGAAATGATTTCAACACAGCATGTGACTAGCTCTATCCGTCAATCTGTTTTTGGAATTCGATTGTGGGTTGGCAGCACCTGGTGGTGCGCACCAGAGGTGCTCTTTGGCCTTGGCCTTGAGCAGCCATCCATGGCCTTCTTCATTGGACCTGGGTCGATGTTACCCACAGAGCCAGTCGAGCCCGAGGCAAGCCCTACTACGCTGCATCCTGGGTCTCTACAGGGCTACTTACAGGCCATTGATAGTGAGCTTGTCTGTCTCTGAATTAAATAGCGGGCCGCAGCCTATATGGTGCAATAGTTGCGTCAACACCCATGGCTTGGTATGCACAGAAATGGGAAGTCTGTAAAAGAAACCCTGCCCTCCCAACCATCGGGCATCTCGTAGGCTAGGCATCATGGGCAGGTATTAGGAATGAAGGCATGCAAGTTACCATTACAAATGAACTGCCCTTTTCTTGGCAGGGTGCTGCTTGCTTGCTAGGACCTCTGTGCCCTTTATCAGGATAACCACTTGCTAGAAGCAACTGCTGTGCCCTTTTTCATACCCAAGCACCATACCCTAGGGGAATCCTAGAATTAACACTGAAGCCTGCTCTCCGATTCTAATAGTAATGCAAAACTCACCAACAATACAAAACTGTACACTGTACTGTCTACTGGTAAAAGTCTTGCATGTTGACACAATGCTACAATCACCACCAACATTCTTTTCCAATTTACAACCAACCCAGCTTTATGCCAAGATTACAAATTTTATGCGTAATAGTGCATGTACTTTATATATATCAAAAGACAGAACTTGGGTATATGTCTGGGAATATGGAATTTTAGGTCGGAAGAACATTTGACCTTTGGTCAGATAGCTATCTACCCAGCATACTACCAATCTAAACTCTTCATATTCATAAAAAACTAGCTGTGTGCATCAGAATTCAATTTCTTCAAAAACAATTTCTTTGGTACTTCGCTCGGGATGGCCAGTGCTTGCATCCAGCATACAGTGCCCCCTGGAGGCGAATTTTTCTGAATTTTGATGCTTAAAAATCATCTATACTGAAATTACTACCATTGAGATTTTACTTATGCTGTAATGTACCCCAAAGGTACTATGTAACCAGAGAATTTCAGATCTCGATTTTGCTGGGTAAACAAAATAATGCCACCTAAACATAGGCACAATCTGCTATGAAATTGACCATTTTGAGTTTTCCTCCAACTTTGGCTCCGTCTAGCTTGAAAGCGTGGACACTACCAAAGAAATGCTTGGCATTCCTGAAAATAGAGTTCCAAAAGCACAACAAACAGCATTTACCCTCACAGTACAAATCTGGGTTACAGAGAAAATATACCGCAAACATGCACCAAAAATGAATTTCAATCATCTTTCTGGCTGTCCATTGCACAAACACAGCAAGATACTAAAGCACAATTCACTGAAAATAATAGTCTTGTTGTGTGTAAACACATAATAAAGCATTCTAGTTTGGTATATGCCGGAGGTATTATTTTATTCCCATTCCCATTTTCAATTTTTATTCTTATTTCTCAAATAATTCTGGCTCAATAACGTAGTTACCCAGCTTGGCGCTGATGTGATGCTGAAGTCTAACCGGGCTTGAAGTGTCACAGGTCATGATAGAAGTATAACATATTTGGTACTGTGTACCCTTAAGTCATGATAGTTGATGTAAAATGTGGTGTCAACAGCAAAACTGAGCCACTTAAGTGGCTTCCAGGTGGTGCTATCGGCAGGCAGAGTGAAATACGTGCCTAAAAATTCGGCTTTTTCTGTGAGACACCCATATCTATCTCTCATGGAATAGCTCTTAAAGTATTCCACAATTTTTTTTACACAAGCCTTCACAGGTTGGAGAGCCTCTGGCCATCTTTACTTCTGAGGGACTCAGCCTCTCTAAGACATCCCTTTTATAACCAATCACGTTACACACCTGATGCCAGTTAACTTAATTACTTGCTAAATGTTCTTTCAGCTGATTCTCTTCTTTACTAATTGCTTTTTCAGCCCTTTTTTTGCCTGTGTCCCAACTTTATTGAGACCTGTTGCAGCCAGAAAATTTGAAATAAGCTCATTTTGTGGATAAAAATGTAAAATGTCTCAGTTTCAACGTTTGAAATGTTATCTATGTTCTATTGTAAATAACATATTGGCTCATGTGATCTGAAAGTCATTGCATTTTGATTTTATTCACAATTTACACTTCGTCCCAACTATTTTGGAATTGGGGTTGTAGAACAAAAAAATCTGACAAAGAAGACCCAGGAAGGTAGAGCAGTTAGAATCCTACATCAGACAAGAGTGGGACAACATTCCTCTCCCAAAACTTCAGAAATTGGGCTCCTCACTTCCCAGATGTTTACAGACTGTTGTTAACAAAAGAGGGGATCCTAAACAATGGTAAACGTAGCCCTATCCCAACTTTTCTGAGATGTGTTGCTGCCATCAAATTCAAAATGAGCTAATATTTTTCATGAAATGGTGAATTGTCTCACTTTCAATATCTGATATGTCGTTTATGTTCTATTGTGAATAAAATGTCAGTTCATGAGATTTGCAAATCATTGCATTCTGCTTTTATTTACATATTACACAGCATCCCAATTTTTTGGGGTTGGGGTTGTATATGATCCAATATTACATGAAATAAATACTTGAATAGTACTTGGGTTCTGGTTTCTCTTCATTTTGTTAAGTATTTAATTATCATTGCACGCTATTGTATGAGAAGTCTGAGATTGTTAACTTTCAAAAGTGGTTTTCTGCCTAGCCTCATACAAAACGAGATTCAACTGGATTTTTTTCTACGTATTTACAACTACATTATGCTCTGTACAGGGGGAAATTCTTAATATCCCACCAATTTGTCCTGGGGAATGGTGTTGTTAAAGTGATGACTAAGCATAGTGAAAGCGTGAAATAAATGTGTAGTACTGTTTTCAATATAGTCAAGAGTGAATATATATAGTAGAAATGGGTTTTGTGGGGTATGAAAAATTAGCAATGAGATCATGTACGATATAATACCAAGGAAACTTCCTTGTTTTCAGAATTTGACACTACTTTCTGTGGCGAATGTTCAGCTGAAAATAGGTGAGGCACAAAAAAAATCTCTGTAAACTGATGATTAGTCATGACCCGTTTTCAATCATTTTCCTTTATTAAAAACTTTCTAATTATCAAAATAATCAATTGACAAGTAAGCACATAGCTTCTTTCTAAATGCAATATTTGGGTGTGGTAGTGTCTGTAATTAATCTACGAACCTCAATTCCAATGAAGCTGGGACTTTGGTAAAATGTGAATAAAAACAGAATACAATGATTTGCAAATCTCATAAACTAACATTTTATTCACAATAGAGCATAGACAACATATCAGATGTTAAAAGTGAGACATTTTACCATTTCATGAAAAATATTAGCTCATTTTGAATTTGATGGCAGCAACACCTCTCAAAAAAGTTGGGACAAGGGCAACAAAAGGCTAGAAAAGTAAGCGGTACAAATAAAAAACAGCTGGAGGAGAATTTTGCAACTAATTACGTTAAGTGGTCTTCAAGGTAAAGTGTAGAAATAACCATAATAATGAAAAAACTAAGAAGTAAACGTACTCAACATGATTTTAACCTCATAAAATGCAGTATTTTGATAAAAATTTACAAGGTTGCCATGGAAATGGCACTTTAATGACAAAATCTGAAAATATTTTGTGGCACTGATATTTCAATAACTTAGGGTCAGATTTTACTCAAATTTGTCTCATATGAAAGGCTTAAGATAGTTATATGAAATGACATAGGATTTTTTGTTTGGAACATTTATGAATATTTAATGAGCTCTGTTACGTAACCATAACAAAAATTGCTATCATCAACTTGCCTCATTTTCAAAATTAACCCCCTAGGGATGCACCTATCTAGTAAATCCTGTCATTTCATAGATCTCCAACAGATACAACTTCAGTCCAAATTTCAAGTCAATCAGATGAATATTAATGATTTTATGAATGCCACAATGTTGAAAATCAGTCAAAATTGTGATTTTCGGTAATTTGCATTTAAAGTCACAAGTAACAATTGAGGCAGATGAAAAACAAATTCTTGGTGTTTACTGGCATCTCACTGCATTCCTTTATTTATTTTATGTGAAAATCAAAAAAATTGAAATTTTCTAAAAAAAAAAAATTGAAATTTTTACCCTGAAGACCCCTTAATTAGCAACAGGTCAGTAACATGACTGGGTGTAAAAAGAGCATATTAGAGAGGCAGAGTCTGTCAGAAGTAAAGATGGGCAGGCATTCACCAATCTGGGAAAAACTGCGTCTAAAAATTGTGGAACAATTTCAGAAAAATGATCCTCAATGTAAAATTATGAAGACTTTGAATGTCCCAGCATCTAAAGTACATAATATCATCAAAAGATTCTGAAAATCTGGGGAAATCTCTGTGCACAAGGGACAAGGCAGAAGATCAATATTGGATGCTCGTGATCTTCGGGCCCTCAGGTGGCGCTTGAGTAAAAACAAGCATAATTCTGCGCTGGAATTCACTGCATGGGCTAAGAAACAGTTCCAGAAACCATTGTCTGGAAACACAGTTCCCCTCGCTATCTACAAATGCAAGTTAAAGCTGTATCATGCAAAGAGGAAACCATATGTCAACACCATCCTGAAACGCTGCCGTCTTCTTTGGGCCAAAACTCATTTAAAAGGGACTGAGGCAAAATAGAAAACTGTTCTGTGGTCAGATGAATTAAAACTTGAAATTCTTTTTAGAAACCATGGACGCAGTGTCATGCGGACTACAGAGGAGAGGGACCATCAAGTTTGTTATCAGTACACAGCTCAAAAGCCTGAATCTCTGATGGTATGGGGTTGTATTAGTGTCTATGGCATGAGCAGCTTATAGATCTGGAAAGGCACTATCAATGCTGAATAGTATATAGAGGTTTTACAACAACATATTGTCCCATCCAGACACCATCTCTTTTAGGGAAGGTCTTGCATATTTCAGCAAGTCAATGCTAAACTACATACTGCATCCATCACAACAACACGGCTTCACAGTAGAAGAGTCCAGGTGCTGAAATGGCCTGCCTGCAGTCCAGACTTTTCACCAATTGAAAACATTTGGCGCATCATAAAATGGAAAATCTGGCAAAGAAGACCCAGGACAGTTGAGCAGCAAGGATCCTACATCTTCAAGAGTGGGACAACATCTCCCAAAACTCCAGCGACTGATCTCCTCATTTCCAAGACTTTTACAGACTGTCGTTAAAAAGAAGAGGGGATGTCTCACAATGGTAAACACAGCTCTATCCCAACTTTTTTGAGATGTGTTGCTGCCATCAAATTCAAAATCAGCTAATGTTTTTCATGAAATGGTAAAATGTTTCACTTTCAACGTCTGATATGTTGTCTATGTTCCCTTGTGAATAAAATATGAGTTTATGAAATTTGCACATCATTGTATTCTGTTCTTATTCACGTTCCAACTTCATTGGAATTAGGGTTTGTTATCAATTTTCATGTTTTCATGTCAGTCTGTGTCATTTCCTGTTACCTGTTTCCACATTCGTCAGTTTCCTTTTAGTTTCCACGTGTTTCTGTTGTCATTTCTCTTCAGTATTTCGGATTTAGAGGACGAACGGGACGGGCAGACAGGAAAAAAAGGCAACATTTACCTCTGTGTATTTAGTTTCCTTTTGGTCTCCTTTCTGTTTCAAGCTACTTATGATGTTAGCAACTATGCTTTTGGGAAATGTACCCCTGCTTGCTTTTTGACGCTGACTTTGGATTGAGATTTTGCACTGGATTCTGCCAGCTTGGTTCTTGTACTCTGCCTGTCTTTTGACTACACTCTGGCCTAGTGATTTGGTATCTCACTCAGTCTTCCTCTCTGGTTTTTTGACCCAGTCTGTCTGACTATCCTCATTGCTAAATAAACTTCAGTTTATTTTTCACATTGGTCTGCATCTGAGTCCCAGAGTTCCCCTGACAAGGTGAAATAATAATAATAAAAAATAAATGCCATTCAGAAAAATGTTGGATTCATGAGGTAGCCTATGCTTTACAAAAAAAGATGTAAATTAAAGCAATTACGAACAGTTATGAGCTACAGTAACACACGGTTTTGAAAAAAGTGGGCCTATATTACGCCAAATTCCACATGCCAGTTGAGGAGAATTGTTTTTTTTTTTTTTAAGATATACTTTATTGAACCCCATGGGGTGATTTTTCCTCTGCATTTAACCCATCCTATTATTAGGAGCCATGGGCAGCCACAGAGCAGCACTCAGGGACCAACTCCAGTTCTTACGTCAGTTCTTTGGTCAGGAACTGGAGTGTTCCTATAATGCATGTTTTTCCCAATGTGGGAATCTGGAGCAACCAGAGGGAACCTCTAAGACAGGGAGAACATGCAACCTCCACACGGAAAGGCCCCAGGCTGGATTCAAACCCACAACCTTTTTGCTATGAAGCAGCAGTGCTGACCACTGCACGTGCCACCCAAGTTAAGTGTTGTTGGAGCTAGCGCTTTGTTCATATAAGAAAACGGCTGAAACTGGGTTAGGATTGATAAGCACTTTATTGTGCTATTTTCTGTTTACCTAAATCAAAACTCAGCAGCCAGCTCTAAGTACGTCTTAGAAGAGTCACAAACTCAACTATCTGATAAATAATATGATTTTATTTCATTCTCCTTACTCAGCTTGAAATCTTTTCTTTACATTTCATATTTGGCTCAACGCAAAGCAGTTTGACTGTACACAGGTCAGAAGAAGTGTAAAAAAGTTTTGCCGAAGACTATTCAACAGTTCATTACAGTCAACACGGCATTTACCACGCGCTTGGAAGTGGAAAAAAGCTTTCACAGCGTACTTTTTAAATCAGAGGCTGTTGTTTTTCACATAATTTGATGTGGCGGCGGCAGTTAGGAGTGGGAATGCTACTATTAAAATGATAAGACATGTTTTTAAAAGGTGGAAAGTCCCACACACCTGGCACTAAGAAAAAAATTAGTTCATTTTCAATATGGGGTTTTTTCTAGCTTCACAGCACTGGTGCATAATTAGAAGGTTGGGAGAAAAACGCACGGAAATGTTGTCATCATTTTGTGATCTAGATCTATTTCAGTTTCTCAGTACATTCATACTTGGCTTTTTTAGTGAGAACAAACTGAACTCGTCTGATGATAAACAACATGGTTCATAAACTTGGCAGTTAATTTACAGAGCTGCAGACCCAACAAAGAATTTACATTTTACAGTTAATATGCCTTCATCAAGCTAATTAATACTAAAATGTCTTAATGCGTCCTAGATAGAATAATTCACAATACTCAATGACTGAAACAAAAATATGTTTTCTTCACCTGAGAGGAAACATGCAATTGCATAAAGACCAAGACACACACACACACACACTTATACACAAAATGCACATACATACACAGTATGCTCATAATTTATACCTCAAAAGGCAGGTTTACATGCCCATCAGTAAAAGAGTCTAGACTCAGATTGGGCTGGTTCCGATTGGAGGAAAATCTAATATATTTTCAGGGGAAGTGATTGGTCGGCTGGGAAGGTTGGTGTGCTTTGTGAAGTGAACTGGTTTTCCTCATGTCCTCATACACCGAGTCACTGCGCCTTGCATGCCCATGTCTTTTTCGCATTGACTTCTTCATCTGCAAACACAAAACAAAAAAATTATATATTATACAATAAATAACACCAAAAATACTATATATATATATATATATATATATAGAATGCCAATACAATAAAAATTATATATTATACAATAAAGTGTCTACTGTCACAATTTGGCAACTTGACATCTTTAGCTGTACATTCAAAATAAATGGTCCACTCAAACAAACTATCACAATCAGACAACTAACTATGACCTCTTTGTCTGTAAACACAAAACAGAATAAGGCCAGCAATGATAAGCTGAGCCATCAACTGTCTCAAACAGACAGCTGGATCAGACTTACAAAAATTACAGGGACAAAAAAGGAAAGAAATGATGTACTGAACAATCAACTGTAACAATTAGCCAGTTGACTGATACTGCTTCATCTGTAAACACAAAATCAACAAAAGAACAACAATACAAACAATGCCCTGAAATTATACACTGAACTGTGAACTGTAAACTCAAAAAATAGCCAGAAATGTCACTCCTCTTGCAAGCCTTGACTGTTTTGCACAAACCAAATGTTTCAGAACACTACAGTCTTTAACTTCCTCTCAGCTCAAAGTCAGACTGAGGAAGGCGTTTATGTGAAAAAAACAATTTAGGTGACTGAATTTTCTCACAGTCATTTCTTTTCAAAGCTTCAGAAAACACAAGCAAGCAGATGTCATTGACCTGGAACTGCACAGTCATCTAAGACATAAGAAGCTTCATTCATCATAACAAATTGATATTCAGTGATTATTATTAGTCATTTGACTGCCCTCAGTCTGCACTTACCTTGGGTACAAGCCAGAGAAGCAACACTGTGAGGCAGAGGAGGAGCACAGAAGCGGCAGAAATCGCACTGACCATCACCAGGCTGGACGTCAGCACTGTCCCATGAGCATTAGTCGTATTACACTGCCTACCTGTGGTTCATGAGAGAGGTGTCTTAACAACATTCTTATCTCACAGGGCAGTTGACATGGCAGCTTTATAAGGAAGTATATGCGGGATGGCAATTAGCCATCCCGCATTAACAGAATATGGTTACCGCGTACAAAACACGCACCATTTACCACAACCATTTTGGAACCTTGGCCAGCAAAATCCACTGGACTGCCAGTTTTACTGTTCAGACGTGTGTACTCGCACAAATAAACACCGGAGTCATCTTCGGTCATGTTTGCTAGCTTAATCTCGAGGTTGTTTGCAATTCCTGCTGTTTGCAGTCTGCTGCTGTACTTTTCCCCTGTGGTTAGTTTCTTGCTTTGCCCGTGTAGGTAAAACACCTCTTTTTTCGTGTCTAGACCCAAGCGCAAATAAAGTCCTTCGACGTCTGTTTCAGTGGTAGAGCATCGCATCGTGAAGGATTCCCCACTGTTGAGCCACTGGAACTGATCCTTACTCTTCACTGTGGAATGGAGGAGAACAGAGAGCAATTATTGTACTTCAAATCTAATAAGGGACCTTGAATAACTTGTGTGGCTTTCTAATATGAGAGTCATTCCATGTCAAATCAATAGATTTTATAGCAAGTTTCCACCACATCATCTCAGAATTGGCAAATAAAATACATATATGTCAAAATATGCATTAAAACTAGTGTATCCTGAAAATTTCAGCTTTAAAGGTGCACTATGCAAGTTTGTTTACTTTCTGCGCGATTATATTTTTGTCTCAATTCGCCGACATCTCTCCACGATTCGCTAGCTGCCTGCCCCTAAATTCGCTGTCAAAAGAAAAACCCAGGCTCTGGAGACCGCACAGGCGTCACAAACTGCAAATAAACACAGGGGGCACAGGCTGTGCCCCATAACATAACAAACCGTCCCGGTCAATCACCGTCAAGAGTTGACCGTTATGGAAGCATGGGAAGGAGGGAACTATGGCAGGGAGGGGTGGGCTACTTCTGTTTTGTTTGAGTTCAAAGGTCAACAGAAGTGAAAGTAAGCAACCTTGCATAGTGCACCTTTAATCAGTCAATTATTTAGGTTTTGGTAGATGTTTAAAGTTTCAGAATTTTCATCCAATTTCTGGCATTTTTGTGCCATGATATATTCAAATACAATTTTCAGCGCCCCAAAAAAATCATTAATATGTATCATTTACCTTTGAAACTTGGTATGTAGACTAATTGGACCCTGAGAAATCCATTTTTAACATTCTTTTAGGTGAAAAATGAGGAGCAGAGATGGTATCATGCCTCTGAAGCAAAACTGTCAATGATATTTATGCTTATACATGAAAACTATTATATCCCCAGTAGTACAGCTCACACAGCTTTGAAACTTCGCAGATATGTTCTTTTTATGAGTATTAGTAAATAATGAAAAAATGAGAGATGTGTTACTCATGCTTTGGATTTTATGAATTTTTTAAGAAGGTCATAAATCAGGTACATAATTCTACCAGATATTGAATCACATACTTCATCATGCACATATAAAAAAAACCAAAATATTACAATTTGTCCATAAGCAAATAATTTTATGTTACCTGGTTACCTGATACGCCATTAATACATCCTACTCACTTGTGTTATGATTTTGCTATTTTCAGTATGTATGGCAAGACAACAGCTTAACTATCAAAACTCATGTGTATTACATTGTGAATCTACCCAACCCTCACTCTAAAAAGGCACCAGGGAATAGGTCAATTGTGCTTAATTGAACTGCAAAGGCTTTCTTACATAATAACCTATTGCTATCAATCACATAACAGCTAATCATCAAGTCACTCCGTTCTGAACAGTTATATGACTGTAAAAGGCAATTGATCTGACATTTCTTTACAAATGCGTAAATTCCCACTTTGATTGCCCATATTTAGTTGAACAAATGCAATACAACTGCCCAATTAGAAGACTCAGAACCTACAAACTATTTTGTGTACCTCGATGTCGTACCAACATTCGCAAACATTCTTTATTTCCCAGAATTCGGTTATTGTTTAACAATGTCTACAACAGCCATTCATATATTGATGTATTTTCGAGTAGTGGCTCATTCAGGCGAGCCATTAAGCAAGCTCTGTGGGAGTAATATTGCCAGTATCAATTCACTTATTATAACTGTTTCAACTCTGTGATATATTGATATATTTTATCTTGAAATTAGCTTTATATTATACATCTAAATGCATGATACTGTATGTGTGTTTTTTTTAAATGTATATACTCACTGTGTTTTACTTATTGTATTTTAGGTTACATTGATTGTTATTGTGGTTATCGACCCAGTTACTGGACTTGTGTCTGTTGGGACTCGAATTCAATAAATAAAATAAATTGATCTGGATTGTCTGTCTCAGTGATTGCCAATTATGTATCACACCATTAAAATTCAGTTTATGGATAGTTTTCTGGGTGGTCAATTACCAGTCAAGCAGGTATCAAGTCAGAGAGGTCTGTACAGAGTAGTACTGACCTACTTCTAGACTGGCCTTTGAGAGTGACACTCCCCTGTCCACACCACCTCCACTCAACCCAGCCACCAGTACAGGCACCACCCAGTCTCTAACAAGGACTATAGCAAATGCTTATCTTAATAATTATGGTGCTTGTGTAGTTACTTATAGGTGCTGATGTCAGCCACCTGCCCCAGCCTTCTGGCACCTTGCTTGTCTGCTTCCATATTAGTAACACCTCCCCCAGATATAACTTAAAGAAAAACTGGTTTAATATAGGTGCAGTGCACCACCAAGCACATTATTCAACCCATTGTAGCATGCCTAGGCTGACTGCAATGAATTTGTGATGGAGAGTGTAATATCTAATGCAGTTATGTATGGAATATATTTAAGAAATTCATAAAACCTAGAGTAAGCATAACACAGCTCCAATGTTTTTACTGGTTGCCAACACACACATAGAGAACATATATGTGAAATTTCAAAGCTGTGTGACTTATACCCCTGGAAATATAAAAGTTTTCATGTAAAGGCACAAATATTATTGACAGTTTTGCTTCAGAGGCATGATACCATCTCTGCTCCACATTTTTCACCTAAAATAATGTTAAAATGGATCCCTCAGGACCCAATTAGTCTAAATACCAAGTTTCAAAGGTATATAATACATATTAATGATTTTATGGGGTGCTGAAAATTGTATTCGAATGGCTCAAAAATGCCAGAAATTGGGTTAAAATTTTGAAACTTTGAACCTCTGCCAAAACCTAAATAATTGACTGATTAAGCTGAAATGTTCAGGATACACTAGTTTTAATGCATATCTTGAGATATATATATATATATTTTTTTTTTTTTTTTTTTTTTTGTCTATTCTGAGATGGTGCGGTGGAAGCCATTTATCATGAAATGACCTGTGAGCCAAAATGCTAAAGCTGATTGGCTGACTGATTGGCATGGAAAGAGATACAAATGTTTTACACATAGGCATGGATCTAGTCTCTAGGCTGCCTAAAGCATGACTATGGACCAGGAGGAGTGTCTGCTTGTGCTTGGAGTTGCAGAGCCATTTGGCTTCTTCCGCACGAGTGACAGATGGGAAAAGTAATATGCAGAACAACTAACAGATGATGGTCCAAATTCTGCATTGGTTTATAATAATTTCTTGCCGGCTGACATTTAATTTCCTTGACATTCAAATAAATATGATATCCTTACATTAATGTGATGCTCATGATTTAAAAATAATTTGGGTACAATAGAGCCTGGGGACTGGGATGCCCTGTGCGGCCAGCCCTCCAAGGTCCTGGTGTCTAACTCTGCCTGGGAGAGGCAATTCAAGATTTTGCACAGGCTGTATATCACCCCTGAAGCCAGACACAGAATGAATCCAACTCTGTCAGAACTTTGTACTAAATGTCAATCTGCTGTCGGATCATTTATTCATTGTTTGTGGAGCTGTCCTCATGTCCAGCAGTTTTGGATTATAATTGTTCAACAGTTTAATGTAATTTTCAAGTGTCAGCTACATCTGAGCGCAAGGACTTGCCTGTTGGGACTAGATGATGAATTACCTGCTGATTTTTGCAACAGAGACCTTTTGCACATTCTGCTGCACTGTGCGCGGAAATGTATTCTGGCCTTATGGATCACTGATAAAGCTCCCACTCTCAATCAGTGGAAACAAATTGTGACCAGTATTATTCAATTTGAAGCTTACTCTGCAGCATTGAAGAATAAACCCTTTTTATTCTACCGAACCTGGGATCCATTTCTCAACTACATGGGTACCACTGTACCTTACAGGATGAGGTCAGGGCTTATAGACCTGGCCTGGGAAAGGGATCAGACTTCCTGAACTCTCGTCCTTCATTTTTTTTTTTTAATTTAATTATTATTTATTTATTTATTTATTTTTTAATTCATTTATCTATTTTATTTTATGTATCTCTGTCAGGTTTAAATGCCTATATTTTTGCACTATTACTATTGCTATACTTTGTATTGTCCCCTTCTGCACATGCTTTGCAAAAAAAAGTTTAATAAAAATATGTTTGAAAAAAAAATAATTAAATAATTATACAAATCAGACAATCAGTTCCTCTTTGGCATATCAATCAACAAGAATCAGCTGAATGTCATGATAGTGAACTTGGTTAAATGCATACGTTTTTTTTTTTTTTTGCCTGAACTGAATTTGTTTAAGGCAGAAAGCACAGGTAATGCCTATACTTACCATCAGCAGACCAGGAGGACGAGGAAACCAAGACCAGCAAAATGAAACAGTGCAGCAAAGTCGCCATCGCACAACATTGGCAGCTCATCGGCGGTAAATCATTCTGAACCAGCAAAACACAGGATATGCAGAATATCCTTGCTGAGCTGTCAGGGTTAGCTGAGGAGGCGGTGCCCTGAGACGATCAGATCAAAAAGCCTGTTCTTGGCAGCCAAATTTAAATGAGTGATGGGAATAAAATTATTTGTCATGTTTATTTTTTGAGCTCTTCAATCAGCCTGGTTTTCTTCACACTAAAAATCCCCAAATGTTTGAAAATGGTGTGAAAGTGTCGTTAAGTCACGCTAAATCCCTAGCATGGGCGAATAGGGGGATCTGAGGTGGCCCTGGCCTCTCCACTTAAAAACAAATGATTCCACCAGAAACATTATTTATGAGACTGTTTTCTCAAGTGGTCTAGAAACAGAGCAAAAAAAAAAAAAAAATGCTCAACACAATACAATAACTGCTTTATTTTGAGATTAATATCACAACAAATTTAGTAAACTCTGATCAGTGAGCAGTCCCTGTCTCATTTGCAGTATGGCAAGCTTTCAAGATGTGCAAGTTTCATAAATTTGTAGCAGGATTGTTCTTGTTATTCAAGCATTTAAGCTGCTTACAACAAAAAACAAAATATGCTCTTCTTTCTTCCTCCAGAAGGGAGGAGGGTGCTACTGTATGATATGGCGCAACTGTGAAATATTTGACCACAACAGAGCACGTGCTTCCAGTATTTAGAGCGCATGTTCTGATCACTTCTTCAAGCTGCACAACCCAAAAAAATATAAAACAACTGACTAAGCTTTCTATCATAACATCGTTGATTTTTATTTCCCTGGAATGATATTCTTCAAAATCATGCTTTATCATAGAATTATTTATTTCTAAGTCTTGCAAGATACCAGGCTAGGTCAAGTTTAGTCTCGTTACAATAATTAAATCCATGCATTGGCACTGGTGGCCTCCTCCAATACGTCCAGGGAATTGGGTAGAATAGAGAAAAGCACGAAATATAAATGAACTGCTCTAATTTTTACCACAGGCTACATTCTTTTTCTACAAATTTTGTCACATCAGTAGTTTTATTTGGACTTACATACAGGCAAAGCAACAGAACTACTTCAAATATTTAAGTTCAGTTTCCTTTCACTTCAGTTATATATATCGTCACTGAGAGAAGTTGTTAGAATAGAAAAGAAAACAAGGGCATAGAAGAGAACAAATTCTAAAAAAAATGTGAAATAGAAGTCAGCCGCAACAGCCGTCCTCAATCCTTAGCATGAAAGGCTAATACTGAATAACTGAAAACAGCCATTGGTCCTGAAGAATTACGGACCACCTATGTTCCATTTAGTCAATTTGCTTTTTTAAGTGTGAAGTAATATTTGCACTGAAGAGGTTGTGGGACAAAGGGTACATCTGAATTCTCTAAAAAGCAAAGAACCTTCCACGAAAATGGGCATGAACTGGAGATAGTTCGGCAGGTATAACCATGACAAGACGCATCTGAAGTGTCTATGGGTACATCTCAAGTCTCTTGTTTGACATGTCCATGCTCCTCAATCCACTCTTGAACAGGAAGTTGTTCCGGATCGGCCATTTTATAGGCTGTGTCAAAGCTCTTATTTCTGCTGCAAGGAATGAGGAGTGAGGAGGGAGCTCTGGGGAGCCATGAGTGAGCGAACACAAGGAAGAAGCCAAAGACTTTCAGCCGGAAGCCGTGAGGTCATTCGGTAACGTTAGATGCCGACAGCAGATCCAGCTGTTCACCTTCATCAGAGATGTTCGTCGCTCCACGTGACAGTTCATAGGAAATTTCTCTAAAACATATTTCCTTGTTTCTTCTCTCATCACGTGGTTTCCTTGTGTCTCTCCATGCAGGGACTTAGATGCAAGGAAAAGACGCAAGTGAGGGGAACGCATGCAGTTTGCGAGAATTGAGATGTACCCCATTTCATTATGGAAAGGAGCCAATTAACTCTTTTGTTGCTCCCTTCCAGCAAGGAATCATGGTACGAACTTTGGAACTAGAGGCACTCGTAGAGTGCAAACCTCCGCCAAGGCAGCACAATCCAAATCTTCATGAGTGGGAGCAAAGTTCAGTGATCGCGTGTAATACGATTTCAAGATGGCCGCCCTGGCGGCCATCTTGTTTCAGTGATTGCAGTGAAAATCAATAGGGTACATCCTTGATGTAATAGCAATGCACACACAAAATTTCAGACAAATCCATGCATTACTTTTTGAGTTATGTTGTTCACAAACAGACAGACAGACAGATAGACAAACAGGGGCGAAAACATAACCTCCGCCCCAACTTTGTTGCGGAGGTAATAAAGGAATGACAGATCATGAACAACAATCTTTTGTCGCCATTGATAGTTACTCGATACATAATTTGTTGAGGTTTTCCTGTCGGATCAGTCGTGTCATTATCAAACACCATTGAGCTCATGACGTATTAACAGAAAGGACATACGAATTTTCTCAGACATGTCAAAAGGTAACTTCAAAATCCCCCTGCAATTTTCCCTTGGCTCGAGTTACATTTTCATTCAAGGTCAAAGGACAGTGCAGGGGAAAGGAAAATGGCTGCCTGTTTAAGAGAATTCAGGAGCACTCACAGAAAAAAATAGTCTGGCATCAGGGGTGTAGCCTCATGCAGTGGGGCGAAGGATAAAAGGGATGCATCCTATTACCCTTACAATGCCTACTGCTTTACATCACTGCCTCAGCCTTTACTTCATTACCTGGAAACGGATTTTGTCATCACCATTTTGCTTGCTGGCCCAATACTGACGGAAACAAATTAAGCAGCTTCAGGCTCTCCCCCTTGAGACCTTTGAATGAGGAACCTGAGGAGTTTCCCAACAGGAATTATTTTTTGAATGTCACGCACGTCCACTGGATTGACTGTTTTGACTGGCCTACTTTGTCAGTAAGAATGACTATATAAAAACACAAATGCACTAATTTATCACACTTCCGCTTGTTTTTCTCCCTCCCTCTCTTCCTCACTTCCCCCACATTATTTCCTGGCTGGGGTAAAGTGGATGTGATGGAAGAGGGGAATGAAGCAGCAGGGAAGACAACCAGGTGCACTCCACAGCCTCCTCCCTCCCCCATCTTTGCCCCCTCCGCGTGGTTAATAGGTGGTGACTTGATTGCCTCCATTTCAGACCACAATAGTGTGATTTCACACTTCTGGGATTTTTTCTGGGATTAAACTGCAGCAGAACGACTATCAATTACTAAATTTGTATTGACCTTCTGTTTTTAGAGGACAGGCAATAGACCCTCTTGATTCATTTTAATTCCATCAAGACTTAAGTTTTTGTACTGGAGTTACCGAAGTGAAAAAATCTGGGGGGGCGGGGGACTCGCGTAACTTCACTCATTTTATACAGAAACAGCGCCCTCTTGTGACAAACCTACGGTAATATATTTGATAAGGCTAAATAAATAAATAAATAAATAAAATTAGCCGCAACCCCTAAATATAAAATTGTAGGTAATTTCAGCAGGTAAACTCATGTATTTACGATTGAACAAATTTATTAACATGTAGATGTAATGACATTTGAGTTTGGCGAAAGGTTCTGCTCTGGAGGTGCTCTCTACCATGCAAAGCAAGAACATACGAAACTGTCATGGTTTGTGAGGTGGCAAGCAAACACATTTAGCAACAACAACAAAATTAGGTAGGGAGCGGAACTTAAGAACCCCCCCACTGTTAGACAGAGCAGAACCAAACAGGTGAAGGTGGCAAGCAAAACACATTTATCACCTTTCACGTGAGGCATCAGATTAAGCAGCAAAGGCGTTCATGCTGATTGTGCTTAAATAGACCAACATAATAGGTTCTTTGTTGTTGCCGCTCTGTGATTGGAGTACTCTCGCTGACGCAGACAACCGCGTAAGTAATGTAGAATGACCCAAGTTTCCTGCCTGAACTAGTTCCACTTATTTGTGGCAAAGTTTCAGTTCAACGTGCACCCAGAATGAGGAGGTTCTTCAAGAACAATTTCACGAGTCTATTGATATAAGCGAGCTCACAGTTTTACTGTTTTGGGGGCGTGTGTAAAAGGTCAGAGGTCAAGGCACATATACAAACCCACGTTGACGCACTAGCTCCTGGTGTTTACAATGCAGAAATGGCAGCAAAGCAGTCCTACAATGAGATTTGTCTGTGGAAAAGGGATCGCCTGCAGCAGTACTTACGTGACAGGGGCTTGCCTATTACTGGCAGAGTGATGAAGCTTCGAGCTCTTGTTTATGGAGCTCAAGTGTTCAATGTGGCGTCAAAGTCAAATTGTGGTGATGATGATGTTGTGCCTAATATAATGAAATCAGCTTGCTTGAATTTGCATAAAGCTAGCCCGCCACATCATGCATTTTCGCACCGGCTAGCAAGGTGAGTGCTTTGTTACTTAGCTACTTCTACGTCAAGATGAATAGCTGATTTACTATAGCTAGCTAGTGATTAGTGTTGTCTCAACTGGCGGCATAACCATTAACAAGTGGCCTGCGGTCGTCTAGGTTACCTTTACGTCACTGGCTTGGGCTTGCTTGCTTTTTACAGTGTGAAGTTGTTTCCAGTTTTAGTTTCACAAAACTTATTTGTACAAAATAATGATGCTATATTACTTCGGTTGATGGCGTTATCTTCAAATATTTGAACTATGGTAAGTTGGCTTTATGTTGCAAAATTGAAACTAGCCTTTTTAAGGCAAAAAATGTTTTGGTTTTTCTTTTGCCTTTGAGTAATCAAACTGATGCCTAGTCGACTAGGATAGTTGACTCACTAATGGGCCTATTAAGCCTTAACATGATCTTAGCACCTGTATCTGTCCCTCCTAGCTGTTGCTGAATTCACGGCAAACTCAAAAGCATGGTGGCACTGGTTTGTTTATGTGGCTTGACATTTGACCAGGTAGTAGAAACAGGCATTCATGACATGCGCACTCCACTTAGTGAGCTCGCTTATTAACTGCGAATTTTTATATTGATCGTATTTTCAACATGCACACAAACATCACACATGACTTTATTGCATAACATATTTAATCAGGAGCATATTTATCTCTAGCACTTGCTTTAAATATATCAAGTTTCATTAAAAAAAATCTGTCTTTGATTAGCAACTTTCAAAAAAGGCTATTAAATGGCTACAGGACTGACAGCCTCGAGATTTGTCCTGATTTAAAATTTCTGTTTAGAACTAGGCTGAAGAAGAAAGTCTTACTTATTCACTTAAGAATTTCTTAGTGATCATTCAGCATATACCAGGGCAATTTACTGATCAGAAAAATTTCTGTGTTGAACTATATCCAGACTGACTCAAATTTTAATGATGGATGAAAAGAGGCATGCAATTTTCTGTGGGGATTTTTAGAGCTGTCGTTCTTCGTTTATTAGCAACAATCCCACGAGTCTGCCTGCTTTTCTTGCGGGCTCAGTTCTTTTTTGATGTTGCCTTTTCTCAGTGTTTGGCATATGATGCCATCATTTCTCACACAGTTCCCCTCGCCACCTTAAATAAGATTATATTTTTTGTGACCAAAGCATCTGGAATGCATCAACTATTCGGCCCCTTTTGAGCTGTGTTAGTACGCACATCTTGCTTTTGAGATTTACTGAACAGTAGTATGCACTGCTGCCAGTTACACACTCCTTATACTCACTGTTTTCTTCTGTTCAAGCTAGGAGGGTGACAGGGTGTTTCAGGGTCAGAGCCTAGATGCCAGACAACCATTTTATCAGATACTTCCTTATAATTACAGGGAATCTGCGTCTGTGATACAAGCGCGAGGCACGAGGCCGTATCAGCCTGCGGGCAAAATCCTGTATCACCCGCATCTGCCTGCGGACATAATCCCGTGTCAGTGGCAGCAACCATTGCCATAGCTTTGGATAAAATGCATCATTAATTATGGTCAAAATGAGTATGTGATAAATAGAACATCAGCTAAAGCTCTTGGGCTGATTCTGGGGTCTCGGGTTGATACAGGGTGTGACATGAAGATGCCCATATGATACTCTCTACGTATTATACATAATACACCTCTCTCGCATCGTGATTGGTCAGATTCCAGTCACTGGCAAACACGGTAACGTTAATAATTCTCCTGCTGATAACCTGGAACCATCGCTAGCATTAGTTTCTAGTTTGCAGTTTATTTAAGTCAATGGGATGCTTGCGCTTTTGCCAGAAAAGTAACAAGTTACATGGGTCACTGTTATTGTTAAAACCTGAATTTATTAATTTAATGGCAAAAAGCGTTAGTATGCTAGCTAACTAAATATTCATCCCATTGACTTGAATAGACCACCAAATAGAAGTTAACGCTTTCCTTTAATTTTCCAAATAATATGACGCTGGCATTTATGGGATAACTCGGATCTCAAATTCGAGAGCCAGAGTTATCAAATATATGAAACTCGAGCAGTAATTTTCGTTTATGAGATGAAAATTAGGCAACTACTCACGTCTCATGAATTAGATATCTCGGGCTCACTTATTACAGATCCTGTATTTATAATATGAATGATAAATAGAGAATATCATATGGCCATTTTCATATCACATCCTGAATTAACCCGAGACCCCAGATACTGGTCGAGGGTTGATACAGGGTGTGATATGAAAATGCCCACATGATGTTCTATTTATCATATAGGGCCTATTCATTTTGACCATAACTTATGGCAATGGTTGCTGCCATCGATATGGGATTTTGCCTGCGGGCAGATATGGATTATACAGGATTTTGCCCGCGGGCTGATACTGCCTCGTGCCACACGCTTGTATCGTGGGTGCAGATTCCCTGTATTTAAAAGGAAGTATATGATAAAATACAATTACAGAATAAATAACTCTAAAGTGCCTATCATGAGGATATATACAGGATTTTTAGTTTACTTTAAATAAATTATTTCACATCTGAAGTTGCACGCCAGTAATGAGGCATTGTTTCAATTCCTACATATAAATGTTAAGTTAAAAACCAAGCAAAAGGTGGACCTAACCAGTGTAAGTGGCGTGGACTGAGAGTGTCAATGCTTAATTATCAGACCGAAATTGTCTGAAAATTGATGACAAACATGGTAGATATTGTCCAGTTAATATAACAATTCAGAACATATATACTAAAATCTATCCCCCTTACTCTGGTGACCTGCATTCATTAAAACCCCAGTATGAGACTGCATTTTGTTGAAATACCGGAAATGGAATGTTTCCGAACACCAGCAGATGGCGCATTATGCTCTGTTTCTGAGGAGACCCCGGATGGCGTAAAAAGACAAAAATAATGTCCACATAGGCCCACGGGAATTTTCCTAATGTACATTTTAATCTACAATCCATAATTTATATTCACGGATAAATTAATGCACTGATTCATTCATTCTTATTTCCGCTGCGAATTCCGCGCATTGGATTGTGAAATAAAACGCCAACGCTGCTGACTGTCAGCTCCAAATCGAGGGACACTACACACTTCAGACTTAATCACAAGTAAGGCTAATTGAAGGTGGGCCAAATACTTTAGGTAAGCCTGGCAAATACCCACTTTTTTAAGCCTAATAAAATGCATCAGACGAATGACACAATGAAACGGAGAGCTTTGTACAAGTTCTTTTGTCAAATGATTGTGTCATACACAGAAAATTACCTTAAAATCATGAATAAATGAAGGAAGAGGAAATCGCTTATACAGGGATCCTAGTTTGACACACAGAGAGGAACTGCCTAAAATGCAACAGAGTGCTTTCAAAGAGGAAGAGGGTGAAATTTATTACTCCTACACTTAGCTCATTTTTTCCGTTTTCTTTTCTCGTGCCTGGAAAAAAAAAAAATAATTTTCCCTCTTCTGCTTATTGATCCTATTCATCCTACCCATTTCATGCTTTACATGCCACGTGTTCCCACAGAAACCTATCTGAACAAACTAATGTTGTTCACTTTGTATCAAAAATACCTATAGTTTTGATATTTACCTTAATGTGAATAATCCACTCAACACAAAAGAGGTCATTTGCTTTCCAGTTTTTCCAGCTAGCTCAGTTTGACTTTGTCTGCTAAGACTGAGACTTAATGCTATGCACAATCATGGCAGTTTTTGTAATACTGAAACTAAAACGACTGATTTGTTTTTCTTTTGTATGCACTCTGTGAGATTCTTGGAGGATTTACAAGATTCTCTCTGTGCAGGGAAACAACATGGAAAAATCAGTCACATTTTCAGCTATTATCCAATCACCACTCTGACTCAAGCAGAGTTAGACAAGCTCTCTGTTTACGGCTCTGAGTAATCTGCAGTTCCTGTATTTTTTTTTTTTTTTTTTTTTTGCCTTTAGTCTTATCTTCATTGGATGAAATGCATGTTTATTTGGATTCTGCTGGGATGTTTGACTTGGTTAATGGCCTAAAGACCCTTCCACTTCCTGCCCCTTAGAAAGACAATGGTAGATTTTATTTTGAAACCACAGCCCTGAACAAGACTTCATGCTACAAGCTGGTCTTGCAATAGTGATGAAGTAAAATCAATGGACAAGGTGCTAATTTGTGTGTTTGTTCTTTTTTTGTTTGCTGTGGTACACTGACTTCAATTAATTGTCATCACAAGGTTAACATGTAGTACAGTGTCCCTTTAAGCACCATCTGTGTGATTCTGTGGCATTTGCTTGGATCTGAGCTGATAAGGTTTTTTTTTTTTTTTTCATGCATATATTTTATTTTCCCCCTTTTTCCCACCCTGTGTCGGTCGCACAGCCAATCGCTCACCGCCAATGTCATCGGAGGATTATGCGGTAACATACAATTGAGCTCGTACAGCTACATGCACCAGACTAATCAGAAATGGTTGCTACAGAGTGTTGAACTAACTAACCCCTTCTATTCCCAGCAAGGCTGTGCCAATTGTTGCCTCGACCATGCCGACCACACCGGTCATAGCCAGAAACGGTGTGGCTGGGATTCGAACACCTGACTACAGATTTCATATATGAATGTCTTAGCTGTGAGCCACCCAGAGACTCTGAAGTGAGGTATTTTATAAACTTTATTGAACTACATCGGAGAGAATGCATTTCCCTCTGAAATGCAGTGGTTGTACGCAATGGAGTGAATTACTTGCCTCCTACGCACAGAACCAAAGACAGAAAAATGTCATCATTCAGTACACAACTGTAATAAATGATTTGGCTCCTACACATGGCCCCATTGATTTAAAAGGCGCAGTACACAGTAGATACATTGATTTGAACTGGTCTGAGATTAATTTGCAACAATTTTCCTATAAATTTATAACATTCTCAAGTATCTTCGCCATACTCATGTTTGCTGGAATGCAATTCTGTGTACTCTGCTGGACTCTTGATTGTGCAGATGTACTCCCTCTGGAACAATGGAGTATCCTTTTCCTGTACTGTAGAAGCCACCCAACAACGGCAACATCTAACGTCAACGGATCCGGCCACGCTGTGGGCGGCTCAAGTGATCCAAGAATGTGTCTAAACTTATTTTTACGAGCTTTTCCATTATTGTGTGTCTCTATTCAGATCTGTCCCACTCTTATAGTCCCACAAGCCATCTGTCTACTCATCCCAATTGTGGACTGGCCTCAATGCTGCTTTCATATTTCCTGATACCAATTCAATACATGTGGGACACAAATTCTCCCAGAGTCAAGAATGCATTGTTGCCAACCAAGTCAGGCAAATGTGCATGTGGGGACTCGTGAGACAAGAGTGGGAGTGAATGAAGAAATTGTCAGAATAAAGACTGACTCAGAAGGAAACTCCCTAATCAGTTCCTGCTGAGAATAAGCCTAATAATACTGGTTCCCTGATATATGCGCAAAAGTAAATGTATTATATTCTTTTCCCTTTCTAAATGTGGTTTTAGACCAGTATGTGGAAGATAAAGGCAAATTACAATGAACTAACAGCCCGTGTTGACAAACAAATTATTGGCTGAAAGTTTGAGGTTTAATTCTTTTAGCACTTGCTCATGCTATAAAAACGAGTGAAGAATTTGATTTTATTGCCGCATGTGGATGATACTTTATTAGTAGTGCCAAAACCCAGCTAGCTCGAGAAGTTCGAACCGTGACCTATTGAACATTATTGCCCTCATTCACTGCAGAATAAGAGAAGTCAGGCAGCTCACCATTTTGTAAAACGAACTTCGTTGCAGCATGCAACTCAGTTCACGGCGGTCCAGTGACGCTAAACAAGAACAGGCTGTCGTCAATTTTTCGCCGTTAAAACTTTGTGAGTTCAACGGCTATTCTGAGAAGAAAAATGAGGTAGGATGGTACGCATGAAATTCAATCATAATAAAAATGGCCATGTCTCGGAATTGACATGGCCTGAATGCCAGTGCTTGTCATAATCTATACAAATTACTACTTGGAGAGCTGCACTAGAATGGAAACTGTGGTACTACCTCAAATGTCCATGGATATGGGGACACAACTTAAAACGTTTCAAACAATTTAAAACAAGGAAGGGGAAGCATGGGGATGAAGTTAATGATTTCTTTGCAGGAGCAGTTTTAAAATATACGTTTGCTCTTCGGTAACAAGGAGGAATATTATATCACATGAGATTGAGGTCACATCTTCTTGGCTGGTGTCATTATGGTCCCACCTGCCAGTGAAATGGCAAATTCAGTTGCGTATACAGAGGTGTGAAAAAGTATTTGCCTCCTTCCCAATTTCTTTTATTTTTGGCTTATTTCTCAAATTTAAAATGTTTCTAATCATCTAACTAATTTGCCAAAACTAGCCTATATGACAAAAACAAAGTAAGAATACATAAAATTCTGCCTTTAATTGATCATTACTCTTTACTGTTGGTAAAGAGTTATTTGAAACCTATATTACTCTGGAAAAATAATGGCCCCCGTTTAATCTAATAACCAGTAATGCCGGCCTTGGTGGCAACAACGGTAATCCAATATTTCTGATTACTTGCAGTGAGTTTTTTTACATTGCTGTGAAGGAATTTTGTCCCACTCCTCTTAGCAAAATTGTTTTAATTCAAGAGCTTTACGTCACAAATTGATGACGAGACATTCTCCTCAAGGATTTTTTTGGTAGAAAGTAAAATTCTTGGCTCTGTCAAATATGGCAACTTGCCCAGGACCTGAAGCATCAAGACAGTCCATAGTATGAGGGGCTGTACAAGACATAATTCATTCTGGCCCTCACAAACACATACATTCTCCTTCTCACACACATACATTCTACTTCCACACACATACATTCTCCTTCTCACACACATACATTCTCCTTCTCACACACACATACATTCTCCTTCTCACACACACATACATTCTCTTTCCACACAAATACATTCTCCTTCTCACACACACACATTCTCCTTTCACACACATATATTTTCACTCTTGCACGCACATACATTCTCGCAAGAGAATACATGTGTGCGAGAAAAGAATACAGGTGTTTGAGAGGAGTATATATGTGTGTGAGTCGAATATATGTGTAAGAGGAGAATATATGTGTGAGAGAAAGTATAGTGGAAAAGGAAGTTAGTTTAGTGGAAAAGGAAGGCAACTCATTTATTTTTGCTGTGATTGGCTGTTCAGGTGGGACTGGGTGGGACTCCCTGAAAACTACTTTTGTGAAAGGACACCATTTTCTCTCTCGCATGCGACATCCAATACGCAGCCGGCAAACAATCTAGCGCCTGATTAGCCATTGTTGGTAAATGAGAGGCCAGCGGTGGTAAATGAGAAGCCGGCTATTAATTCTCCGAGGCTTGTAACTCATTGGATTTGCTACTGGCTTGGCTGGTCACTGGCATTCCTCCGTTGGCCACTAGCATTCCTCGGTAGCAGCTCATGGATTTGTGACTGACTCGGCTAGTCACTCACTGGCTAGGCTGGTAACCCTCAGACCTATCGTGGCAATCCATTGGATTTGCGATTTACTCGGCTAGTCACTCACGTACCTAGGCTGGTAACCCTGAGACCTATTGTGGCAATCCATTGGATTTGCGATTTACTCGGCTAGTCACTCACTTACCTAGGCTGGTAAGCCACCGTCCTAGCGTGGCAATCCATCAGATTTGCGAGTTTTTTTTATTGTTTCAAAATTAACATGGGATCTCGTTTGCAATTTCAGTCTACCGGCAGTTGTTAAATTCAAGCGAATGACTGGACAAAAGCAACGACGAGATTCATAAGTGGCTTGTGTAAAAAATGAATATTCACGTGACTTTGAAAGAAACATTAAAACCAAAACAAAAATCCGAGTTTATAATTCTGTTAGTAGTCAACTAATTATACTACCACGTTCAATTCTGTCTTAAGATTTGAATGACAAGGCAAAAGAGATTGCAATAGATGGTGCTAATGCCAAAATAATACGGTGTAGGGGTTCCTACCTAGCTGGTGATAATTCACTATTGGACAGCCGGTGACGTAGTCACGTTTACTAGGCGCGCGATGCGTGCGTTGGTTAGTGGCAATGTTTATGTTGAGGCTACGTGTGTGAGAAGTGATTAAAGTTGCTTGCATTCTCGGAGCTTTAAAAAAGCATATCCCTCGCTTCCTGCCTCGCTCCTTTCTCAGCTCCTACACTGGTGACCCTGGCAACTCTTTGGACGTTTCCAGAGAGTGTTTTGAACGTTTATTTTTTTTTTTTGCACGATGGCGACTAACGCTGTTGCTATCAAGCTACCGGAGTTTTGGGAGGGCCATGCCGCGGTTTGGTTCGCGCAGGCTGAGGCTCAATTTGCAATCCGGGATATTACAGCTGATAACACAAAATACTACTATGTCGTCGCAGCACTGGGCAACTCCACCGCAACACGGGTGGTGAGTTTTCTCCAAAACCCCCCAGAAGATGGCAAGTACGACGGTTTGAAGAGGCTGTTGCTGAGCACTTTTGAACTGAGTGAGTCCGACCGTGCCCGCCGCCTGCTCTCTCTGACTGGTTTAGGCGACTTCAAGCCGTCGGAGTTGATGGATCACATGTTAGCACTGGTAGGCGACCACACACGATGTTTTCTCTTTCGGGAGTTGTTTATGCAGCAGTTACCTGGTGAAGTGAGGGCGGTGCTGGCCAACCAGCCTGTGAAGGACTTGCGGGAGCTGGCTAGAGAGGCAGACAAAATCGTCTCGGTCAAGCAACAGTGTCACGCAGCGATGCACGACTCCACCGCCGGTGTTGCGGCGCCACTGGGGGACGCCGTTGTCGCCGTGGCACAGTGCCAGGCTCCGGCGCCAGCCACGTCACTGTGCTTTTACCACGCGCGTTTTGGATCCTCGGCGAAGAAGTGTCACTCGCCCTGCTGCTTCAAGGAGTCGGGAAACGGCCGGGCTGGCGCTCGCTAGCTGGCATGAGCGTCCGCCGTGCTGGCAGCCTGCTGTTCGTCACGGATGCAGACTCTGGACGCCGATTCCTGTGTGACACGGGTGCGCAGGTCAGCGTCCTGCCTGAATCCAACCTCGATGTGCAACGAGGGGGGGCGGAGTTTGGCGCTCGAGGCCGCCAATGGGGAGCCCCATCCAGGCGTTCGGCAGGCGCCAAGGCAGTTTTTGCGTTTTGGCGGACAGCGATTTGAGTGGGACTTTGTGTTGGCTAAGGTATCTACACCTCTGTTGGGCTCTGACTTCCTTTTATGCTAACAACCTCCTGGTGGACATCAAGAACCGGCGCCTTGTCGACGCGAGACCTTCAGCTCTCTACCGTGCTCCCTCAGCGCCGGACTCGTCCAAGCTGTCCTCGCCCTTTCCGCCTCCAACGATTTCTCACGCCTCCTGGAATTCCCCAGCCTTACCAAGCCCACCTTCTCCTCCTCCAGTACCATGCAGGCGTGGAGCATCACATCAATGCAGCCAGCCCCCCGGTCCACGCTCGCGCCAGACATCTGGAGCCGGGGAAGCTCGCCATCGCCAAGGCTGACTTTGAGGCGCTGGAGCGCCTGGGGATCGTTCGTCACTCCAATAGCTTGTGGGCTTCACCCCTGCACATCGTACAGAAACCTGGTGGTGGATGGCGCCCATGCAGTGATTATCGGCGCCTCAACGAAGCCACAACACCTGACCGCTACCCGGTGCCCCACATCCAAGACTTCACGGCCGGGCTGGCAGGGAAGGTGATCTTCTCAAAGGTGGACCTGGTCCGCGGCTACCGCCAGGTTCCCGTACACCCACAGGATGTTCCCAAGACAGCAGTGATTACCCCGTTTGGGTTATTCGAGTTTCTCCGCATGCCTTTTGGCCTGAAAAATGCAGCTCAAACCTTCCAGTGGCTGATGGACAGCGTGCTGCGGGATATGCCCTTCCTGTTCGTTTACCTAGATGACATCTTGGTGGCCAGTGCGTCCAGGGAGGAGCACCTTTTGCACCTCACGGCCCTATTTCAGCGCCTCAGCGAACACGGCCTGATTGTCAATACTGCCAAGTGCCGGTTCGGCTCAACCTCCATGGACTTCCTCGGCCACCACATCGCCGGGGAGGGGGCGGTTCCACTGCCCTCCAAGGTGGAGGCTGTCACGGACTTCCCGCAGCCCATTACAGTCAGGGCCCTCCAGGAGTTTTTGGGCATGGTGAATTTTTATCACCGTTTTGTCCCGCGGGCTGCCCAGCTCATGCGGCCCCTCTACGAGGCCCTCAAGGGCAAGCCAGCCAAGCATGCCGTCGATTGGACAGAGGAACGCACCAGAGCCTTCACGGACACCAAGCTGGCATTGGCGAACGCGACCATGCTGGCCCACCCGCTGCCCGACGCCCCGATCGCCCTCACCACGGACGCCTCGGATAACGCTGTCGGCGCTGTTTACGAGCAGCTGGTGGACGGCGTGTGGCAGCCCCTCGCCTTTTTCAGCTGGCAGCTACGGGCTCCTGAGAGGAAGTACAGCACATTCGACCGGGAGCTGCTCGGGCTCTACTTAGCAGTGCGCCACTTCCGTTTCCTGTTGGAGGGCCGTACTTTCACAGCATTCGTGGATCACAAGCCACTGACCTTCGCCATGGCTAAGGTGTCCGAGCCTTGGTCAGGCCGACAGCAGCGCCAGCTCGCATTCATTTCTGAGTTCACGACGGACGTGCGCCATGTCGCGGGGAAAGACAATCAGGTGGCGGACTGCCTCTCCCGCTCTGTCGCAAGCGCCGTGCACCTTGGCATCGACTACACTCAGATGGCGGCCGACCAGGTTTCCGACACAGATGTCCAGGCCTACAGGACGGCGGTCACGGGCCTGCGGTTGGCAGATGTCCCCTTCAGCGATGGCGCTGACACACTCCTTTGTGATGTCTCCACGGGCCTGCCTAGGCCCATCGTACCGAACAGCTGGCGAAGGCAGGTGTTCGACGTCGTGCACAGCCTGTCCCACCCCGGCAGGAAAGCATCGCAGAGGCTTGTAGCGTCCAAGTTCGTCTGGCATGGGCTTAAAAAGGACGTCTGCGGCTGGGCTGCTGCCTGCGTGGAGTGCCAGCGGTCGAAGGTGCATCGTCACACGAGGGCCCCGTTAGAGGCTTTCGTGGTGCCGGAGAGGCACCTGGATCACGTGCACATGGATCTCGTGGGCCCCCTGCCACCCTCGCGCGGGTTCACTTATCTGCTGACAATGGTGGACAGAACCACCCGGTGGCCGGAGGCCGTTCCACTGCAGTCAACGTCCTCTGACGATGTGGCGCGGGCGTTCCTGGGCACGTGGGTCACCCGGTTCGGCGTCCCCTCCGATCTCACTTCGGACCGCGGGGCACAGTTTACGTCGGAGCTCTGGGGCGCTGTCAGCCGCAGCCTCGGTGTTAAGCTCCACCGCACTACTGCCTATCACCCCCAGGCTAACGGATTATGTGAGCGTTTCCACCGCTCGATGAAGGCCGCTCTCCGTGCCGGTCTGCGGGATGACGCCTGGGTGGATCGGTTGCCCTGGGTGCTGTTGGGACTCAGGACTGCCCCCAAAGAGGATCTGCAGGCCTCTCCTGCTGAGTTTGTCTACGGACAGCCCCTGCGTGTGCCTGGAGATTTCCTGCCAAACACCACGTGCCCGTGGTCTGCTAGCCAGCAGCGTGCTGACCTCCGAGACCGCGCCAAGCTGTTTGCGCCCATACCCACTACACAACACGGGTTGCCTCAGTCTCACATACTGCCGAGGCTACAGGAGGCCGCGTATGTGTTTGTGCGCCACGACGCTCACCGGGGACCCCTGCTGCCGCCATACGATGGACCGTTTCGAGTGCTCGAGCCCGGGGACAAGTTCTTCCTGGTCGACATTGGTGGTAGGCCAGACCGGATCTCAGTGGACCACCTCAAGCCAGCGCATCTGGATCTGGACAGGACAGTGGAGGTGGCGCAGCCCCCGCGGCGTGGCCGGCCACCGATTGCTCGTCCCTCATCTGCACCTGTACCGGCCCCCTCGGCCCCTACCCTGGCCCCAGTTCCGTCCCCTGCCCCTACCCCAGCCCCGACCATGTTCGGCACTCCGGACGTCAGGAGCCGCCACGGTTGCTTGCTGCGGCCTCCTCGCTGTTTGGACTGGTCTGTCATAGTGAATTCTGGGGGGACGTGTGTAGGGGTTCCTACCTAGCTGGTGATAATTCTATATTGAACAGCCGGTGACGTAGTCACGTTTACTAGGCGCGCGATGCGTGCGTTGGTCAGTGGCAATGTTAATGTTGAGGCTGCGTGTGTGAGAAGTGATTAAAGTTGCTCGCGTTCTCGGAGCTTTAAAAAAGCATATCTCTCGCCTCCTGCCTCGCTCCTTTCTCAGCTCCTACAACGGATCAATTTCTTGTTTTCTATAGGCTACTTTTTGGTGAGGGGCAATGATTAATCAAGATTGATGCAAACCTACTGGTGTGTTATTTGAAAATTGCCACACTAAAAATACGATCTCCAAAACCAATGCATGTCTGTAAATAGGTAGCTATAATAATTACATTATATGCTCGTTAACACTATTGACGTTTCTTATAAAGCATGCAATCTTAAATGCTTTATTAGCATTTAATGCTACCGCCATGTTAGTTAAGTTGGTAACGTATTTGAGTATCCTTCACAGCTACGCCCTATCAGCCTGATGGCTTATTAGCTACAGAAGTAATCTTATATGTATTTAAGCTGCCAAGCTATTAGCAAAGTAATGAGCTAATTCACTCTTTATACAAGCTAGCTTAGCTACATAGCTAGCTAGCTATATGCTAGAAATCGTGACGCATGCGTGGGTAACACTTTACAGTGCTATTCCGCAGTAGCTTATTTGTGTCTATTAGGTATTGTAAAAATGATTAATTTTCAACTGACTTGGTTGTATAGAGGTCTGACTTGGGACATCGGGAAAAGACGTCAAAAAAAAAAACAGAACATTTTTGCACTATGGGTTCCCTTGTCTCGAAGTGAAAAGGCTTTTTAAATGGGTTCGTTTGAAATTTTGTTTCCGAATCTCATCCCTATACAGTGGCCGGTGTTGCAGTGTGCAGCTGTCAGCTAGGGCCAAAAAGGCAAGACTGACGGTGTCGAAGCTCCCGCCACACCTGACCCACGGAGGAATAGCCTAATTAATTAAAAATGCAAATATATTTTAAAAATATATGAAATTTTAAATTATAAAAGTTTAATAACATTGTCAGGGTGCGCACAGTTCTTGAAACTCATTGAAAAACCTGGAAAAACGAAATTGTGAATTCCAGTACTGGAAAATCCTGCAAAACGTAAGTCCTGGAAAATCAGACGTTTATGTCCCGGGGAAAAAAAATTGCCCAATATCTCTGTCGATCTCCACGAAAATCGGCGCTGGAAATGCATGCGGGAGGATGTTTTAATTAAGGAGGGCTGCCAAACGAGTTTGTAAAAATGCAGGAAATAAAGTTTCTGTCGTTCCAAGCACTGCTGTTTCCAAGCCTCTAATTAATAGTCACAACGTTACAATGTGTGTGTGTGTGTGTGTGTGTTGCCTTGATACTCTGTATAAATTCTTCCAAAAAGTATTCTTTAAAAACAAAGGGATCTCCATGAAGCCATTTGCCACCCTAAGAACCCCTTTGGAAGACTAAAAGAAAAAGTGCGCTTTGGCAAATGGCAGAACCCCACATCTCTGTCGGAACCCTCTTTTCTGAGAGCAACATCGTACACATAATGCATTACCGACAGAATATTAGCCTACTGCTGTTTGCTTCAAATATAATAACTGGATTAATCAAATGAAAATTTTAAACCTTATCAAATGACACAGTGAACCAGTAGGTTTGCATTAATCTTAATTAATCATTGCCCCTCACCAAAAAGTAGCCTACAGAAAACAAGAAATAGATCTGTATTATTTTGGCATTAGCGTCATCTATTGCAATCTCTTTTGCCTCGTCATTTTGAGGGAGTCCCACCCAGTCCCACCTGAACAGCCAATCACAACACAAATGAGTTGCTTTCCTTTTCCACTAAACTACTTCCTTTTCCACTATACTTTCTCTAACACACACACACACATATATTCTCCTCTTACACACATATATTCTACTCTCACCCACCCGTATTCTTTTCTTGCACACATGTATTCTTCTCTCGCGAGAATGTATGTGTGTGCGAGAATGAAAATATATGTGCGTGAAAGGAGAATGTATATATGAGAGGGAGAATGTATGTGTGTGTGAGAAGGAGAATGTATGTGTGTGGAAAGAAAATGTATGTGTGTGTGAGAAGGAGAATGTATGTGTGTGGAAAGAAAATGTAGGCGTGTGTGAGAAGGAGAATGTATGTGTGTGAGAGGGAGAATGTATGTGTGTGAGAAGGAGAATGTATGTGTGTGAGAGGTAGAATGTATGTGTGTGAGAGGGAGAATGTATGTGTGTGAGAGGTAGAATGTATGTGTGTGGAAGGAGAATGTATGTGTGTGAGAGGGAGAATGTATGTGTGTGGAAGGAGAATGTATGTGAGTGAGAGGGAGAATGTATGTGTGTGAGAGGGAGAATGTATGTGTGTGAGAAGGAGAATGTATGTGTTTGTGAGGGCCAGAATGAATTATGTCTTGTACGGCCCCTCATACTAAAGCCATTGCACTCGCACCATCGTTTTTGACAGTTCCTATTGTGGAATGCTCTATCAGCTTCATGCCAGATGAAACAGAACCTACAGTCATGAGAAAAAGAAAGTACACCCTTTCAGTTCTATGGTTCTACATATCAGGACAAAATAAATAAGCTGTTCCTTACCAGGTCCTAAAATTACGTACATCTTACTGCAGGTGTAAAACACACTACAGATTGCACTGTGCTCTTCTAGGATATTATTGCTTGAAATTCATTTTAGATATGATAAGTATGTACAACATATATCAAAGATTAGAATCCTAGAAGAGGGCAAGGTTGATGGTTTTAACTTTGAAAGTGCATGAGGAAGTGACTTCTGTAGGCCATTGTTAACTGTATCTAGGTCAGAAGTCATTAAATAAAATGTGATACTTTTGCCTATTTTTCATTGTTTATTATGAGTAGATATTGCCATATGAGCTTTGGATATGTTATTGCAATAATAGGTAAGAAAATTCAGAGGTTTTTTTGGAGAGTTTGAACTGACATGAGATCTGCTAAAAAGGGGTGTCTTTCACTGTCTCTCACTCTTTATCAACACTTTATAAGAGACTAAAAAAGTCAAAATATGATCTTTCAACATGTATTGCTCATTCTAACTCAAAATTGGAAGAACTTCGGGCAAGTTTACAAAAGTGGACTGGAATGATAGGAAAACAGGACATATCCTTTTCAGGTTATGTGGGGACTGGGTTGGGATGGTGTTGGGGCATATTAGGATCATTGGTGCGAGTGCAAAGAGTCCCTTATTGGTCAGCTTAATGCGCCCTCTGTTTGTACATATGTATGTCTGTCATCAACCTGCTGCTCGCCCCAAGCATGCTCTGCATGCTTCTAGTATAGGAATGGGGTGGAAAAGGTACTTGGGAAACCATTGATTGGTAATTTATTGTGAAGGGAACATCGATGCACCGTCAGATCCCTTTCCAATAATTTGAGATACAGGGCTCTTTTTTGTTTTTTGGACCTAAGAAATTTCACAAATGCTGCAGCTGGCAGGAAGTAGATCAGTTATCCAATTCTAACAAGTCTTGAGGGCAACGCCTACATGATTCTTGAGCATTTTTTTCAGTACCTTTTCCTTGGGACTCCCAGCACTACATTATATAGATTTTTTTTCTAGCTCTTTCCTTTGGTAGGCAGCACTAGGCCTAGATGATCACAAAGTAAAATATATAGTTTAGTGTAAATAATAATAAAGATTTATTTTTGAAAATGTTTGTACACCAGGAAGTGTTTGAATAAAATATTTTAATGATTATCATGATGAGTATGCAAGTCAGTGTCCTAATTGCCATCTTATTTTTACAATCCCAATTCCAAAAAAAGCACATTATGGGAAATGCAAATAAAATCAAAAAGCAGTAATCCGAAAAGTCCATTCACTCTTTGCAACTGTAAATTGAAGGCACTACAGTAGCACAATGGGTTTTGTGCAGTAGGCTGCAAAGTTTTCATAGCTAATGGGAATTAAAATCCACAACATTGGTGTGTCCTTTAAATATGAGTTTAGCTTGATCTACATCATGTCGTGTGTACTCCAGAGCTTCTTAAATGTGCCAAAACTGCTTATGGGCCAAGGCTCCCTCAGTTTTTTGCATTACTTAAACTTAGCTATTTTTTCCTACCTTCTGATCAGCCATAGCTTAACATTGCTGCCGCTTAAGAGCGCTCCATGCTGCACTGGATCTAGGGCTGAATGTGCAGGATGTAACAAAGTAGTGCACATTTGGGGGATGCAACATTATTAACATTTAAGTTCAGTTTTGTTTGGCCATTTTACTTCTTTGAGCACTGGTTCTTTTCATTTGTTTGCAGAAGCATGGGCAGCATTTGAATGGCCAAAGAAATTATGTTCGATCGTCTAATTTCCAACCACTTTTCTTTGACCTCGATGGAAAATGTCATGAGGTTAAGTGTGTAAAGGGGAATTCATTACGGCTTCAGAAAAGACGACGATACTGTTAAGAGAACGTGAATGCACTTAGAATACTAGACAGTCCGGTCGCCCGCGGGTGTAGCTCCCGAAAACCCAATTCTCCAGCCTGTACTACGTCCACAAGGAAATCTCTATGTTTCAGCACTAATTTGCACGTTATACGGCCAATACTGTCACCATGGAAACCAAAATCGAGAGGTGTCATAAGTATAACATGTCCATACCAAGTATGAAAGGAATCGGTCAAAAATTACAGCCTGTACAGTGTTCACAAGGAAGTGTCTGTTTCAGCACAAATTTGTGCATTATTCGGTCAATACTGTCGCCATGGCAACCAAAATCGATAGGTGACATGCGTGAAGGATAACACGTCCTTACCAAATATGAAAGTAATCGGTCAAAAATTACAGCCTGTACAGCATCCTCAAGGAAGTGTCGATGGATGCGGACGCAGCGGCGGCAGCTGAGATGACAAGCACGAATCCATAGTTGCCGCCCGACTTTGTCCGGGGGCTACGAATAGATGACATGGCTGTGCGTCTCTCGCCAGTAAGTGTGTTTGTTTTTGTCATAGGTCGGACGGATGGTCATCGCTTTAAATATTGCTGATGGAGTTATCTCCTTTCTTTTTGCCAAGGATGGCTCAAGCTTGGCAAAGTTCAACCGCTGCAATTTGCGGATAGCTCTCATTAAAGCCTTTTGTACAAATCCAAGACGACTCTCTGACATTGAGATGGCATCTAAAAGTTGATTGAGAAACTTGATAAGCCCAAGAGTGCACTTAACTGCCCTGCTCTGAAGCTGTGGCTCTTCCCGACCACTATGTTTGGGGGCAGTATGCACATGTTTATTTTCCCTTGTGAAGTTTCTACTGTTCCAAACCCAAGAAACTTTTAACTAATTGCTATGACTGAGCTCAGTGGTACTTTCTGGTGTTTTTAAAGTCTTACTTGATTTGTTTAAAGGAGCAGTGTAATGATGACTGTGCATGCTCAGTAATTCGAAAATTTTAAGCCTAACGAAGTGAATCCGTTCGACTGCAAATGGAAATCTACTTCCATCCATGCTAATTCGTCATCATTTTGCATTGTATTTAAATATTTTAGCTACTCGGACATTATGCTTTTTATATTGAGGAGTTTCCTATGGAAATTAGAAGATTCAAAGTGCTATTTCAGTGCTTTAGCCAAAATATGAAGTGTGTAAGCTAGTTTAAAACTGCAAATAATCGTAAAAGGAGGTATTCTTCTTCTGTTTTCATTACCGGTTGGCAATGCAGCTTGCACTTTTCATATCCTTTGGCTAAAGCGCTAAAACAGCACTTTGAATCCACTTATTTCCATATAAACTCTTTAATATAAAAATCATAATGCCTGAGTAACAAAAATATATAAATACAATTATAAAATGAAGACAAATTGGTGAGGATGGAATCAGATTTTGACTTGCAGTCGAGCAGGTTCACTTCGTTTGGCTAACAATTTTCGAAGTTTTGAGTACATGCAGTAATTGTGACACAGCTCCTTTAAGGCAGCAATTATTTGTCTGTTTTGAAGTAAAGCTCTCAGGTTTTTCCCATGGTGATGAATGCTGAAGGAATTTCATATTTACTCCTCAGCAAGATAAAAAAAAGGCAAGGCTTATTCTGGTGAGTAAGACCAATCTTTTTTTATTATTATTATTGTATTCTGGCTTTCATCTAATTCCATCTCAGATAACTTTTTGTTTGGTATTGTGACAGCTACTTTTTTGGGGTGCCAACAGTTTTGACCCCAGTGTTATGTGAGAAAAAGTAATATTTCTCAAAAAAAAAAAAATTTCCATTCCCATTTCATTTATTAGTGCAAATGTAGGTTGAATTTTCATCAATATGCTTACTTTTATTTTATGCAATAATTTTAACACATTTTCATTAGTGATAGTGATTATTGAGCAGACTGTGCTGATGTAAAATAATAATTACATTTTATCTCCAGTTACACGTGATACGTATTTAAACTGTGTTACGAAAATAACTGACCACAAAAATTTAAAAACCGAAAACAACCTCCATTGTGTTCAAGAGAAGTATAAAACGTTCTGTAGGAATATCCCATAATCATTTCACAATGCAGAAAAATGATGTATAAGGTAGTCAATGTAGTAGTTGAACAGTATTATAAAGTGCAAAAGCAAAAAATAAACATTTTGTACAAAGTGATATTCACAGTGGATTTCAGAGCATACACTAGCTATAAGTTTAAACATGTCGATAAAAATTCTGGAATAGCATGACTTCTCAAAAACAACCCATTGCCCAAAGTCTGCTATTTGTGAAGATAACCCAACATATATGCACAAAACAGTGGAAACTAATGAGTGGGAAGACAGCATCAAAGCTAAGCAATATGTAACCAATTTAACAATCACAACATTTAAATCAGTGGTGTGAGAGATTCCAATCAATGCAATAATTCAATCAATTGATCACTCAACACACAGCAGTAAAAAAAAAAAAAAAAAAAAAAAAAAACCAAAAAGGGGGAAAAAAAAAAGAAAAATCTGTTGTTGATAAAATGGCTAGTGATTACAGCAGTGCACAAAACTGATTTAAACTGCTTTAAATACATTCATACACATATATTGTGTGCTTATTGGTGTAATGTATACACCAGTAAAACAGAACCTGAGATTTCATTCCAATTATCAAATGAGAGTTTGCCTTCAGTTCCGCGTTAGCTTCGCTACAATTCGTTCCAGATGACAAAACGATTCCCCTTAGCAAATCTGTTGGAGACTTGCATCGCTCATTTTGTTATGATCCGAACATAATCTTACATGCACTGCTCATGGTCTCTAGATGTAGTGTAAATGTAACACCAACAATGTTTTCGATCCAGTGGATGAACCCGAATGCTACGTCCCTGTTCTGCCCCATTCAAACTTGGGTTTAGTTCATTTCCCCATCACTGCCTACAGTATAAAGCGATTTCTGCACTGCAATCTCCTAAGTTACAGTCTGCAAATCAGCAGTCTGTTATACAAAACAATCCGGCAAAGAAGTTAGCGTTGCTCTACACCTCGATGCAGGAAATTGAATACAAAATATTTATAAATGTATTAAAAAAAAATAAAAATTCAAAAAATCTTCATTCCAACCAATTCCCAAAATCATTCAACCCTGGTTCTGGCTGCCTGGGAGAGACTACTGAAACTGAAACCGCGGTGTATCAACCAGCCAGCTGCTTTGGCTTGGTTTGCCATATTCCCTCAAGCATGCAAGGCTTCTCTTCCCATACCGGAGAGCCACTGAAAGATAAATGCATGGAGCTGCCCCTCTGTGACTGAACGCACTCGCATGAGCCTCATTAAACGCAGCAGCTTCTTAGCAACCACGCCAAACATTACCGGTCTGAGTGACTTGGAAATCGGACTTTAAGCCTCATCTGCACACACGCGCCTGTTGCTATGCTGATCCTTATTTTAATGTTGCTATAATGAGCTCCGTACAAGAACATTTCATATAACACTCACCACCGTTATACAAAATAATTTCACATTTTTACATGTTTTCGACCATTTTGGCAGCAAATATTTTCCATTACGCTATTCAACCGCATTGTGCTGTTCACCGTTTTCTCGCTGCAAGTTATTGTGTTAGTTTGTGTGATACTTCATTGTAAGTTTCACATTTTCAAACCACGAGTACTTTGTATGCCGTTTGTTTCTCCTCAGAGTCTATGGTTTACATGAGGAAACGAGAAGAGGGTGAGAGGCCCTTTTTAGGATAAAAAAGGGAAATAGATTCTTATTTTTCTTGTGTAGGACTGTGCAGAAAAACTGAAAGTAAAACAATTGCAGGGGATTACCATAGCGTGATCTTGACTGCTGAGACAAGTCTGTCGGCCAATAAGAAAAAACAGCAGAACTGGCTCACAAGTTTCTATATGAGCTGCCACTGAACCAGAGAGGGAAAGCAAAAGGCTTTGCTGTATGTCCAACACTTGAACGAATCACAGCGATTTGCTACAACAGGAATTTAAACACATTCCTGAAGAAGGGGTCACATCCAACTTTAATCATTTAAGGCTTGAGACTCAGATTTTTCAGTGGCTTTCACATCTGCCAAACCTGTTGAACAAGAAGATACTGTTATCCACAGTGCTGCCAGACAACTTTTTAAAGATTTTTTTTTTTTTTTTTTAAAGTTAAGTCAAAACAACACTAAGATGGAGAGACATTATCAACAGACCAGGATACTGTGGCTGGACACTGAATAATTACCTTCTTCCATGTCTGGACTCTCTGCATATGCACCCCCTAAAGGAAGAGGTGAAAAAGTGAAGAGTAGTGCTGTTCTAAATTGGTTAACGGTAAGGTTACTCAACTACACAGTCCCTTTCACCACAACAATAGGCAGACATCTCATATTACAGTCAAAGAGTAGCAGGATTACAAAAGTAGGGGAATTTTCCCCCAAAATTTCCAGATGACAGAAGATACGGAGGACAAAGGACAGATAATTGCGCACAGAGCCCAAGTGAACCTTGGGGAATTGGGAATTCTGCTACTCCCCAACATCCCGTTTATAAAATCAGTTAGCACACGACTCTTTGCCAGGGATTCCTTAGTCGATTCTGATGCAATGTCCTGGTTAACAATTCTCGGATGTTTTAAAACAGGTCAGATTGCCAACTTCTCCAAATGTGCCACAATAATAGTGCTGCTACAGTTATACACTACTACAGACGCCAACATTGCATTAGACTCGATGGGTGGAAAATTCTACAGCAGATATCACTGCCTTGCGGCTGACACATATTTGCTCCATAATTTTGCCCATGAAAATTCAGATTTTACATTTAAAAAGGCAAAACGGTTTCTGTTCGGCCATTCAGGCAACAGAAAGTGATTCTGCAATAGTTCTTAGGAAATGACAGTCATGAAAAAAAATGTAGGAAAGTCCCCCCCCCATTCCAGCAGAATTCCAATGGCTCTAAAGATTCAAACAAAATTTCCCCTGTATTTCCAATGAATTACTTATAATTCATTTCTAGCAGGGCTGCCCAGTCATATTCCCGGAGTTCAATTGTCCAGTGGGTTTTCATTTTCAATCATAACCAATTAGCAGCTTGGCAAGACCTCACCTTATGGAGAGTAGAAAGTCTTCTTAAGGCTGTAGACTGCAAGTCTACAGGAATAGGACTATGCAACACAAAGTTTTAGGATCCTTTTTGCCTTTTACCTTATTTGTGCCTCACCAAGCCGAACAATATTTAACAGAATTTTCTAACTTTGATGTCAGTTTCTATGACAAGAGGCCAGATTAGAGATGAATCTGAGAAACCATTGGAATTTAGTAGTACAACCCCTGGCAAAAAATCATGGAATCACCACACCTAGAGGATGTTCATCCAGCTTTTTTACTTCATAGCAAACATACTAATTGCAGAAATGACACAAAACAATTTTTGTTTATTAGCTTAACATTCAGGCTTCATGAAATAAACCTCAAAGAAATTAAAACTATTTTAATTAATGCCATTTTTTTCATAATAGCCAAAAAAAAAAAAAACTATGAAATCACTGATAAAATTACAACATCGCCTCGTAATTGGCATTTATAAAGAAAATACCAGCACAAATCTGAAAATGCAATTTAGTCTGCAGTTTAATGAGAGTACTTGCAGACCTAAATGAGGTGTTGGACTCAGCTAATTTGGAGGAACCATGGCACCAACAAGTGAGCTGGCAATTGAAACTATGGAAATGATTATAAAACTGCTCCAAGAACACTTACATTTATTTGAGGTATATTTCATGGAATCTGGCTGTTCAGCTATTGAAAACAAATTGTTTTGAGTCATATCCGTGATTTGTTTATTCGCTATGAAGAACTGGATAAATATCCACGGCGTGTGGAGATTCCATCATCTTTGCAAGGGGTTGTAGTAAAAAAGCTTTGTTCAAAAAAAAATAAATAAATAAATAACATACTCAATATAGGGTGAGTTGACAGCCTCCTTGCCCCTGTAAATTAAATTATTCAATAACTGTCCAACCATATCACACTATCCAAGTGTCTGCACACAGTATTTATGCCAATGTCTAAATATGACTTATCCACGGTTTTGAATATTCTTAATCCTTGAACATAATGTCAACTTAATTGTTTTTTTTTAAATCAACAGCTGTTTTTGCTCAGCAAGTGGCACTTTCTTAATGTGGTTTAGTTGAATTTCTCCCCAGCTTTGGGCCAGAGGAGGTAAAGGGGATTTGTTTGATAATTTCTCAACCTAACAGACTGTAGAACATATCATGCTAAACAACCTCAGAATTCCCCGCAGCTCTGAGCCAAGATGGCAGCATGCCAGAAGCCGAGGCACTGGGAGCCATTTTGTTCTGCTTCGCTAAACCAGGCAGGTCAGATTCCAGCTATACTTACGCTGTTGTCGCCTTCTTCGCAGCAGAAACAGAATTATTAGGCCACAGAGTAGGGATCCTGCCACCACAAAGACTGCGGTAACAGCTGTGCTGTTCTTGTCTCCGGCCACCTTCTCAAGAACTGTGGGACACAATGCAGAAACAAAAACTCACCCATAAACTCTGGTTCACAGAATCAGAAGCAGACAGCCGGAGCATTTCTTTGGCCTTTCCCAAATGACAGCAAAACATACCAGCATGTTATCTTGGCATACATTCCCGCACCCAAAACTGACTTATGATAATGCAGAACAAGGGTACATCTCAAAAATCAACAGTGAAAATTTATCAGGAAGGAACGGAATACCCATTCATACACAGATATTGTAAAGCCAGTCAGACAACAATTAGTACGAACTGGAAAACAAAACACAGCCAAGTTGAATACAATAAACTGATCATAACGGGGCAGATTATCTATATCGGCTATATATTGAAATTATCTGTACTGTTACTTACATCTTAATTACATCCACAACCCCAGAGCGGAAGAACTTGGGACAACAACGAAAATCCATATAGAAACAAAAGTACTGATTTCCAACTTTGTATTGTTTCGTATTTTGATTTGTATTTCAATGCAGATAGTGTGTAGCGGCAATTAAAAAATGTGCCAGTTTGCTAAAACTTGAGTTACAGTAACAGTTACACTAATTGAACGAGGTTGCTCTCATAAGAGTATAATCAAAACAAAGCCGTGGTCGGGAAAAACAACTTTGGCGAAAGGGCGTTGGAAGATTGCATCACAGAAAGTGTCAACGATGAAAAAGATAAATCACTGTTACCTGATTCCGGGAATGGAAGCTCCAGTTGTGCCTCTCCTACTTGTGCACCTGTGCTGTTGTACACTACACACCGATAGAGGGGATGCATGGAGGAGGCCTTCAGGGTGAACTTGCTGGATAAGTTCAAGCGTTTGTCTGCTGTTTCCACAACTGTCATTTCTGCACTGCGGGTCCAGCTGGTGTTGTATTGGTCAAACCACTGGATACTGCCACAAGGGTATCCCCCAGAGACATTGCAGAAGAGACTGACGTCCATTTGATCCTGAATGCCTTTCTCTGGAATTACGCCAATTTCTGGCTTGGAGTAAGGAGCTATAGTGCAAAAAGAAAGGTCAAGTAACACTGATTACTCATTTGTGGACTTACAGCATTCACCCTCATGCAACTTTACCTTTAACCATTTGCAGTGTTAATAATAAACTAGCATTGATAACAGTGGTGTTGGCATGAGCAGGAAATAATGCAACAAACCTCAAACTCATTAAGTTTGACAAATTTCTGCCTTTGTCTTATTTTCCACAATTGAAACCATTGACTATAGTCTTTGTGTCAGGTTTTATTGTACGTCCTGTTCAGTACGTAATTTCAGTTAAGCATAGGAAACTGTTTACAGGAAAACCGACTGCCTGCGGAGTAGGGTTCATGTTTTGATAGGACTGTACTGGAATGCAGAACTTTACTGTGGTTGTGGGACAGAGAAGCAGCAATGACAAGATTGTTTTGCCAAGCGGAAAAGCTTTGGTGAAGTAGAAGTAATTGTTTCATTGAAATGTCAACTCTCACTGATAGACTGGTTTCACTCAGGCGGCTGTGATAATCTCAAAGTTCGGGGAGTCAAGGTTTGAACTGCCTCTGACCATATGATGGGGTGAGCTATTTGTACAGAGGTCAATAACTCTGCCACAGCTCAGTCCTGACACGAAAGACAACTATGAGTTGAGAGCTTGTTAGCCATTAGAAACACTTATGCCATGGCTGTTAAATACATAATTGTGATCGTTTGAATGACATTCTTAGGGTTTGCTCACACCTAGCTATGAAATAATTCAAAAAGTGAAGACTATTTTAGACAGCAAATTGTTTTAGTTTTCCAAAATAACTATACAACCACTGTCTTTGGCAAGTATAATGATTATGACAAATTGGAGAAGGCAGTCAATGTGACTGTTTGTTTGGAACTGTTACAATGTGGAACAAGCTGCAGCTCTAGTATACCGAAGAAATGAAATGGAACAAACAACCTAGGTCTCACACATAGTAACAGTAGTTTCAGCTGTATCAAAGCAACAGTGCTGTCAGAAAGTATTTGCACTCTTATTATTGCTTATTTGTCATACGTTTCAAACCATCACATTTCAATATAAGACAATAACACCCTGAGTAAACACAAATTGCAGCTTTTAAATGATAATTTCATTTATGAAAGGTAAAGCTTCTGTCAAAAGCTACATCACCCACGTGAAAAAAAATAATTGCCCCCCCTAACCTTAATTACTGGTTATGCCACCCTTGGCAGCAACAACTGCCATTAAACATTCGTAATAGCTGGCATGGAACCTTGAACATGACTTTGGAAAAAACTTTGGCCCATTCTTCTTTGCGGAATTGTTATAATTCTGCCACATTGGAGGGTTTTTGAGCATGAACTGCCTGAGTCGTGCAACAGCATCCCAATCAAATTCAAGTCAAGCCACTCCAAAACCTCCATTCTGTTTCTTTTAAGCTATTCAGAGGTGGTGTTACTGTGTGCTTGGGATCATTGTATTGCTGCATGACCCAACTGCGCTTGAGCTGGAACTCCTTCTATAGGATTTTCTGGTGAAGAGCAGAACCCATAGTTCCATCAATTATGGCAAGTCACCCAGGTTCTGAAGCAGCAATGCAGCCCCAAAGCATCATTCTATCAGCGATTGCGATAGCTGGTATGATGTTCTAATTGTGGAATGCTGTAATATCCTTAATATCAGATGTAACAGGAACCATGTCTTCCAAAAAGTAAAACTTTTGACTCATTATTCCACAGAATATCACCCAAAATTTCTTGGAGGTCATAAAAGATTTTTTTTGGCAAATGTGAGACGAGTCCTTGAGTTCTTTTAGGTCAGTCATAGTTTTTGCCTTACAAAACACCCCTATGGATTCCATTTTTGCTTGGTGGAGTCATGAATACTGAACTTCACCAAGGCAAGTGAGGCCTGCAGTTTCTTTAGATATTAGTCTGGCTTCTTTTGTGACCACCTGGATGAGTCACTGATCGAAGAATTTTGGCAGGCCTGAAAGGGTTCACCACTGTTCAGGTTTTCTCCATTTATTCATAGTGGCTGTCACTGTGGTTCGCTGGAGTCCCAGAGCCTCAGAAATGGCTTTGTAAACCCTTCCAGACTGATAGATGTGAAGGACTTAGTTTTCTGTCTGTTATTGAATTCCTGTCTGTTATTGAATTTCTTTGGATCACTGCATCATGTGCTGCTTTTTGCCAACTATCGCCAGACAGGGTTCTATTTAGGTGATATTTGGTTTCAACAGGGCTGCCAGTAATTACACCTGGGTGTCTGTAGAGAAATTGAACCCAATTGTCAATAATTTTTTTTAATTGGTTACTTAATTTTTTATTTAATTTATTGAATTAGGGCAGTGCATATTAGTCAACATATCAAAAATGTGTAATTGTAAGCACAACAGCTAAATTTCGTTCGCAGTTCTGAGGCAGGTACTTTAAAAAAAAAAAAAAAAAAAAAAAAAAAATCGGGACTGGGCAAATTCATTTTCACAGTGCTGTATGTTAAGAACAGTGGAGGGAAATTGTTCTCACATAAACAAAATTGCCAGATGAAGATGCAAAAATTATGTCTTCAGCAAAAGATATGTATGGTAACCTTGGTATAAGCGCAATGAACAACTCCATGCTGGTCATTTATGCATAGAAAATAACCTCTCCACTTTTTTGTTCATACAGCTTGGTTTTTACCACACAGCAGAATTCTTAGGGTAGGAGGTAGCACTAATTAGTATAGTCAGTTTGCAGAGCCCAATATGAGTTTGCTCACAGCTGAAAATATACGTACCTGTTACAGAGAGGTTAACAATTGCTTTGTCGTGACCTCTGTCAGTCACGACTTGACACTCATATTGCCCTTCATCCGTCCTCTTCGTGTTTCTCAACAGTAGGGACACATCTACATCAGTGCCAGACAGCATTGGTCGGGCAAAGACGAATCGTGGATCTTCAGGTTCTGGATATTTTTTTTTGTTAACCATTAATAAAGGAAGTTCCTCTCCCGGCCTCCGCCAGGAAGCAGAAATGATCTCCATGCTTTTCCCACCGGCTCTCACCGTGCAACTCAATAATGAATCCTGGCCATGGACCCCACGGTTTTCCCCCCGGCAATCCAGTTGGAGTAATTCTGCAAAGATAAACAAGGCAACATCAGAAAAAAGAGAGAAAAAACATACCGCTCAGATGTAATACAGGAGTTGAAGTAAATAAGCTGGGCTAGTTTAAAAAATTATTAATATTTTGCTGAAACCAAATCTATGACTGAAACCACATTCAATCAATGAAGAGTACTGTGCCCCGGTACCAGTCACTGACCTGGAAGCAGAGGGGGCAGAGATTGTACGTTTGTTTAACTCATCATTTATTTGATTGATTGATAAGCATGCTATCAATACAACTGATTGCACATAATCCAAAAAATTCACTGCTGAGGTGAATCACAACAATTGATCGCTCGCTGAGCCATATGACAAAACTTGTGCTTCTCGAAAAGCACTTATACTATTGAATCTGTGCCAATGACTCTTAATGAGTGTTTATTTTAAAACTATGCTGCGGTTGCGGGCAGAAATAATGGAGATGACATTCATGCAAGATTTCATTTCAAGGGGTTGGAATCAGACTGGCAAAAGTGGAATTTTGCAAACCTTACAGGAAAGCCTACTGAAATTTTACTTTAGTTTCCACAGGAGTAATTGTAAAATTTGAACGAAATACATAAAACTATTCGTAGCAACTAAATAATATTTCAAAGCCAAAAGTGAATTGTCAATCATTTTGGGCCCTCAGTATATTTAACTGAAAAAAAATGCGAATACAAAATTTAGCAGCATTTATTTTTGCCGTCCTTAGGATTTTCACACAGCTGTGCAACTTGCCTTACAGCGCCCTTAGCCGTGACAACATTCAGAATGTAGAACGGATTCTAGCAGCCTCAAACTAATTTACGCAAATCTGTGCTGCTTAACAAGCAACACAAGCACTGAAATTATAAAGACATTTTATTTGATATTGATATTTTACATTGTCATTTATGCCGTGAAGACGCCTCATAATTTTCTGGTGCAATGCATAGCAATGCTATCAAATGTAAATTGGACTGTCGTCGGTTTTTACCAATTAGTCTGAGCAACTGTGGCTAATAGGGAGATGTAAACTGCGAGAGGTTTTGGCTATCAAGCATTTAAAGGTGAGGTTTCTGAAGATCAAATTCAAAATCAGAAGATTCCAAGCAAAAATGTCTGGCCCCTGATATTGAAACAAATTTGAAGACTCACTGGTTTAAAAATGCGTTGCACTGGATTATTATCAAATTAAAATGTGTTTTAGACACTTCAAGAATTCTACTTTCCGCTGAAGTATACTTTGCCGAAGTGCGGTCTCCTCCTTTAACAGCATTTTGCACTGCAGTGGTGAAATCCCTAAAATCCTTCAAAAGCACATATGTTATTTTTAACTGCTGGATTACTCAAGCACACCATCTTAAAGCGGCAAGCCAAGACTGCTCATTGCTAGTAATCAACAGGGCCTTTTGTTGATGCTCCTTTCATATCAAAGCAAAACAGCGTCAGCTGCTAAACACCTTGAACACCCGTTTTTGTTTTTTTGTTTTTTTTTTTTAGCAGTCCACCACTTTGAGCCTTGTTGCCCCTGTCCTTACTTTTTCAGAAAATGTTGCATCGTATTCCAAAGGAGTGTATATTTCGCAAAAAATGAAAATATAAAATAAAAGAAATTGTGGAACACTGCGTCCTGTACAATTTTCAATTCAATGCAGATCAAAGACGATTCACACATCACTTTGATTTTTCACTTGCGTTTTTTTTCCAGACTGTACCATCTTTTTTGGAGATGGGGTAGCAATTAGAAAAACTGAGGGCTGATATTATTCCGATGCAACACATAAATGCATAAATACATTATTAAACTGCAACACTAATATCTTTCAATCGAATTTTCATACTCACTTAAACTACGTCATATTTGTACAAAAAAAAATTACTTCAAAAACTTACTGTCAGTAGAATCTGCACAGATGAATTTCGCATACAATATCACAGAGAGAATCCAGGGGGAAAAGAAGGCCATGTTTCCCTTGAAAAAAGAAGAAAATTTAAATTGTGATACCATTAAGCGTCAGTGGCATTTCCATTCGTTTAAAAAGCTTGGATTTTTAACTTCAAACCTACACCGATCAACCATAACATTACGACCGCCTGCCTAATATTGCGTAGATCCCCCTTTTTCCCCCAAAACAGTTCTGACCATTGAGGCGTGGACTACAAGAGCTCTGAAGTTGCGCCACAGTATCTGGCACCAAGATGTTCGATCCTGTCATTACTGCAAGTTGTGAGGTGAGGCCTTCGCAGATCGGACTTGTTTGTCCAGGACATCCTGTAGATGTTTGATCGCATTGAGATCTGGGAAAATTGGAGGCAAAGTGAACACCTTGAATTTGTTTTTGTGTTCCTCAAACCATTCCTGAACAATTTTTTTGCAGTGTGGCAGGGTGCATTATTCTACTGAAAGAGGTGACGGCTATCAGGGAATGCGGTTGCCATGAAGGGGCATATTTGGTCTGTAACAATGCTTAGGTACGTGGCATGCGTCGCCGTAACATCCACATGAACCCAAGGTTTCCCAGAAGAACACTGCCCAAAGCATTACACTACCTGTGCTGGCTTGCCGTCCTCCAACAGAGCATCCTTGTGACACGTCTTCCCCAGGAAAGCAATATACACGCACTCGGCCATCCACGTAATACAAAAGGAAACATGATTCATCAAATCCAGCCACCTTCTTCCAGTTCTGATGCTGACAAGCCGACTGTAGACGCCGGACAGGGGTCAGCATGGGCGCCCTGACCAGTTTGCGGCTACGCAACCCCATACGCAACAAACTGCAATGTGGTGTGTGTTCCAAAATCTTTATATCAGGTCCAGCATGAACTTGCTCAGCGATCTGAGCGACAGTAACTCTTCTGTTGGATCAAACCACACGGGTCAGCCTTTGCTTCCCAAGCTCATCAATGAGCCTTGGCCACTCATGGACTTCTCGCCGATCCACCGGTTTTCCTTCCTTGAAACACTTCTGGTAGGCACTGGCCACTGCAGACTGAGAACACCCGACAACAGCTGCAATTTCAGAGATGCTCAGAGCCAGCTGTCTAGCCATCACAATGTGGCCCTTGACAAAGCCCCTCACATCCTTACACTTCGAGGACAAAATATTCACTTTCTGCCAAATATATCGCACCAACTGACAGGTGCCATTGTCACAAGATAATAAACGTTATTCACCTCACCTGTCAGTGGTCATAATGTTATGGCTGAGCTGTGTATATTGCCAGAGGTCTAAACAAATGGCACCATAAATCATAATAGGATAAAGCTACTTCAGGACTGTTAACCATGATATATTTCATCCAATAAAACATATGCAGGGGTGATTGCAAAAAAAATTTCAAGCCTGAAAATTTTTCTTCAGGTTGGGTCATGAGGAATGGGTCGATGATGGGCCTGCATCCTGCATTTTGTGACTCGGCATGAGGAAGTATGAGCTGAGCTTTCAACAGTGATGTAATAACACTGGGTTTGGGCTTTAACTGCCTCATAACTAGGACATCAGGGCTTAAACAATGGCTCTAAAGTCAAGCTAGGTTCATGATGGGTTATTCTTGGATTAGTAACCCCATTTAGTACCGTAAACGTCATGGTTATTGCATTTCGTAGGTTGATTAATGCTAATATCTGGTACTGCAATGGGTTATTGCCCATTCAAAGACAAATTTGCTAAATTATTATTATTATTATTCTTGGTGTGCAACCACGTGACAAAATAGTGAGACGTAAGCATCCATCGCCATGTTGGATGATATATAAGTCTACAATGCCGTCTGCAGCTGGTGAACTGGCGATAGGGAAGGCTAATACCCATCCCTTAAAAATAATGTTTGGTCATGACCTGTTTTTAATCATTCATTTAAATTACCATTTCAGAAACCCCGAAAACTCTAAACATTATCAAGTGTGGCCAGTTTTCATTAATAACGCATTCCTGTCAACTCACGCATTCGGCGTCAGTTTTTGTGGCATATTTACGTTCCCCTGCTTTAGTCAGCAATTACTCAATCAACGCATATGTACGAGATTCTCACGCAGAACTGAAGTCTTTATGCATGGAGGTTTATCATTTTCACGTACGATGATGACTCTGGACTTCTTACGCTTTTCTTTACTCAGGGGTTGGAAGCAATGCGTGTGTTTCATTATCGTTTAAATTGTTTAGCCTAAATAAAATAAGATCATTTGAAACGTCTTTCTTTCAATGAACTAATTTCATTGGAAATAAACACTTACAACACTGGGGGACACAGCGTTGGGTATTGGAAGCACAGTGAAGAACCGCAATCTTGGTTGTGGTTACCATCCACCATGGCGGACTTCCAGTTTGCTAAATATGCGTGACATCACGTACACACGAAGAATTATTATCATCATCATCATCATCATCGCAATAATGGACCAATGCAGCCGAAGATCATACGAAATCGATAAAGACGTGTCATTCATGTGAAGTCAAGTAAATGCCCTCTAGACTAGTTAGCCAATCGAAATGATTACGTAGCATACAAATAAGGTAACGCAGAAACTGCTGACACTTTCATGTTTTCCAACTATAAGCTGGCCCGTCCCCAAACAACGCACCTAAGAGGAAATCCAAAGTAGACAACCTGTTTGTTTTTACGTCATTTTTATATTCAATGCTCTCAAATGCGTCTTTGACGGGCAAACCGTGAATACACCCTAGTCGCAGAAAACTTTCACTTTTCAGCCTCATCCTATCTACTGGCCACGTCGTGCAATGTTTGCTTTGAGATGGCGCTTCACTTCAACGACATTTCGGTAAAACAATCGCGCGGTCTTCAGCACACACCGATCGCTCCGACTGAGGTTAAATTTAGAGGAACACCCTCAACTAAAACTGACTACCGAAAATCCAACCCAGTAGTGTCAGCGAGCCAACGTATCAGAATGTCTTCTCGAAAAAGAAACGTGATCATCACTGCAAATACTGATTCGAAATGACGTTTCGGCTAATCTTTCAGTTCGTCGGTAGATTTGTTAATGAAAAGTCGACAATCTACTTACCTGTACGAAGCTACGTTGTAGTGAAATGAACCAGTTTCCGAGTTGTGTGACCGTCCGTTGCCTGCGCAATTGTGCCAGGGTTAATTTCGGTTTCGTTTGGTTTCTAATCGCCTAAGACAAGGCGGCGCTTGTACAGTGTGTTGACCGGTTCCACAAACAGAATGTGTCTGAAGCGTCTGGTATCGATACAGCATTCGGTAGCGGAAAGTTATCTGTTCACGAATTTGCGGAAATTACTCACGCACTTTGTGGATCAATTAGTTTTCTTCAGTCATTAGGAATAAAGCCTTGCACAGTCATTTTTCAGTGGCACGTCCTTTGACCGGTTCCGCAAATAATTTCCAGTTTCGCAAACAGTGCCCTTTGTCAGGCCAAACTTATGATATTCTTTGTTTATTGGCATAATTGCGTGCCCCTGGCCGCAAAGGAACAGACACATGTATTTTCCACCAATTTTAGCCAGCATTACTCTGCAGGATATATCATAATAATTGGTCAAATTTATGGATAATTGTTCCATGTGTCGACATTGTATCAGCTGGAATCCACGTGCACTGGCCTCAGTTCAAGACGATTTTGTACATCCATCGATATTCAACTGCTATCGAACCTTATCCAAATAAAACTTAACATTTGAGAGATAGTTTTTAATGTTTTTCTAATTTTCAAAAATACTGTTAGGTGCACATCATATTGGAGATGAAATTAAATACCGAGTATAGGCTATTTATATCCAAATCAGGTGAATGGTGAAGGACAGGGCTATTCAATATTATCCAGAAAGCGTTGCTGAGGGTGCAGGCTTTCTTTCCAACCAAGCACTTACGCACCTGATACTACTAATTAAGCTCTTTACTAAAGACTCTTGGGGTGGATTAGTAGTATCAGGCGTGTAAGTGCTTGGTTGGAATGAAAGCCTGCACCCACACTGGCCCCCTCTGGATAATGCTGAATAGCCCTGGTGTAGAAATTAAATGTGATGCAGAGGACCGTTTACCACTTACAGTGGGCTCAAAGAATACTGGCACCCTGACTGGCAATGCACAAAAAATACTTCAAAACTTTTCAAAATAATATATTTATTGAGAAACTCTAAATAACAACATGTGTAAAATGCTGTACCAACCAAAATCATTGACTGATTTAATTCAAAATCCATTTCCTCCAAATCATGGCTTCACAATTAATGGCACCCTGAAAGATTATGTCAAATAACATGAACCAAAATTAAACCAGGTACTAAATTCCAATTTAAGTTTTATCTAAATGTTAAGGAGCTACATTGAGCCATTACATCACTTCTTGTTTCATTAGGGTGTAAAAATGAGGTAACATGCATGCAATATCCCTTTGTCCCCCAGCTCCGTGAAGTAAACAAAACAACTATCAGTTCAAAACAGGCAGGTGGTCATAGACTTTCCTAAATCTGGTAACGAGTACAAGATTCACAAGTGATTCAATATGCCACTGAGCACAGTGAGGGCAATTAATAAAAAATTCCAATGATATTGAACTGTTGAAAACAGGATACTGAGGAGGATGGAGAGGGAGGCAACAAAATTCCAAAGAATCACTGTGAAGGAATTGCAGGCCATGGTGGCATCCTGGGGTCACCAGGTTTCAAAAAGCACCATCAAGCGCCACCTTTACAACCGCAGGCTCTTTGGAAGGATTGCCTGAAGAAAGCCTTTTCTGACCAGAAGACACGGAAGCAATTGCTTGGAGTTTGCCAAACATCATTTAAATTATGACTAAGACAAGGGGCTTTGGTCAGATGGGACCAAAATTGCACTTTTTGGTCAGATACAGCATCTGCTTGTTTGATGTGGAAACAGAGATGCATACAAGGAGAAGCATCTCATACTCAGTGTGAAAGATGATGGCGGGTCAGTCATGTTTTTAGGGCTGTTTTAATTCAAGAGGTCCAGGGGCACTGGTTAAGATTAATGGCATAATGAATTCCATCAAATAATAGGATCATTTGGCTGACAATCTGGTTGTCTCCACCAAAAGGCTGGGACTTGGCTGTAGGAGAACTTTCCCACAAAGCATACCTCAAGATCCACACAGAAATGGTTCTGTGACAACAAAATCAAAGTTCTACAATGGCCATCTCAGTCACCAGACCTCAATCCAATTGAAAACCTGCTGGCTGAGTTGAAGAGGGCAGTTGCTAAATGCAAACTTCAGAGTGTGAGGGAACTTGAAATTATCTACTTGGAGGAATGGTCCAACATCCCCTCCAAATATGGGCCTTAACCTTGTCAAAAATTACAGGAAAACACTCCATGCTGTTATCGTTGCCAGAGGCGGTTGCACTATACTAAATGAAGAGTGCTAATTATTATGAAACCTTGATTTTTTTTTTTTTAATTTTATTCCCTCCCCATGGGAAATAAGAGAGAGAGAAGAAAGATCAATCAGTCAAAATGGTGGGGGGGGGGAGTCACTAAAAAACAAAAAAAAACAAATGTTAAACAAGTACATAAAAAGAGGACACACTGGTAGACAGACAGGGGACCGAAGGACATACAAGTATGCTGCGAGGGTAAACAATGCGAGAGAAAGAAAAAAAAAAGAAAACCAAGAGAAAAAAAGGAAAGAAAGATACAGCAATAAGATGAAAAAAACATGAAATGAAACAAGTATCAAATGGCAGCATTACAAGCGATATGGTGGGAAAGATGCCAATAAAACAAAAACAAAAATAATATGATGACAATAACAGTAAGAACAACAATAAAAATAATAATGCCGCACAGAAAATTTTAAGAAATCATAGACGGCAAAAATGAAAATATGCAGGTGTTTACAGAGCATAGAGACCTTGATTTTATTGAATTTATTTTGTACTAAATGATAGTTATGATTTTGGTTGTTTCCACTGAAACATTAATAAAGTATGTCACACGTGTTGGTATATTCCATTTCTCTATAATTATATACACAACCCCAATTTGGAAATAGTAGGGACAAAGTGTAAATTGTGAATAAAATCAAAACGCAATGACTTTCAAATCACACCAGCCAGTATTTTATTCACAATAGAACAGCGATAACATAGCAAGTGTTGAAACTGAGAAATTTTACAATTTTATCCACAAAATGAGCTCATTTCAAATTTGATAGATGCTACAGGTCTCAAAAAAGTTGGGACAAGGGCCTGTTTACCATGGTGTAACATCTGCTCTTGTTTTGAACACAGAATGGAGGCATCTGGGCATTGAGGAGACAAGTTCTTTGAGTTTAGCCATTGGAATTTGATCCCACTCTTGTTTAATACAGGCTTCCAGCTGGCGCTTCTGGATCATGCTCAACAATGGCTTCCTTTTTGCATGATAGGGTTTTAGGTGGCATCTGTGGATGGCACGGCAGACTGTGTTGACAGACAGTGGTTTCTTGAAGCATTCCTGGGCCCATTTAGTAATGTCAGTGACAGAATCATGCCAGTGAGTGATGCAGTGGCGTCTGAGGGCCTGAAGATCACAGGCATCCAGTAAAGGTCATCGGCCTTGTCCCTTACTCACAGAGATTTTTCGAGTTTCTCTGAATTTTTTTTGATGATGTTATGCACTGTCGATGATGAGACCTTCAAAGCCTTTGCAATTTGACGTGGAGGAACATTGTTTTTAAAGTATTCCACAATTTTTTTATGCAAGCCTTCACAGGTTGGAGAGCCTCCGGCCATCTTTACTTCTGAGAGACACAGCCTCTCCAAGACATCCCTTTTATAGCCAATCATGCTACACACCTGATGCCAGTTAACTTAATTACTTGCTAAATGTTCTTTCAGCTGATTCTCTTATATATTAATTGCTTTTTTAGCCCTTTTTTGCCTGTGTCCCAACTTTTTTGAGACCTGTTGCAGTCAGAAAATTTGAAATAAGCTCATTTTGTGGATAAAAATGTAAAATGTCTCAGTTTCAACATTTGAAATGTTATCTATGCTCTATTGTAAATAACATATTGGCTCATGTGATCCGAAAGTCATTGCATTTTGATGTTATTCACAATTTACACTTTGTCCCAAATATTTCAGAATTTTTTTTTTTTTTTTTTTTAGCTTACCAGCCCTGTGGGCGGATAAACTATTCTTGTGGTTTGGCGTCCGTTGTCCGGAGCATTTTTTATCTTTTTTTTTGGGCCTGATGAATATTCATGTAAATTTGCCATAACATACGACTAGACAATATCTAAATCTCCCGTCGTCTTTTTTTTTTCCCCCCAATTTTTGATTGAATCATTTTTGTCCATTTTATGGGCCCTTGAAATTTTGGCCCCAATGTTAAAGATAGGACTTAGACATTTAGAAAAATTATTTGTCAAAAACTGCATATAAAATTTTTTTTTTTAAATCAGGCAATCGACTTACCTTGGTACCCTCAATGTACAGAGTGAGCACCATTTTGATTGCATCAACGGAAATGGGTCTGTTGGGGGCGCTGTACTTTAACATTGGGTCCTACGGAGAATATGCAAAATGGCCTGTGGAGGCCAAATGGTTGCAGAGAGAGATAAAGTTTGTATTATCGACATATGGGAAGTCATATATGACCTATACTTTGGCAATGTTAAATTTGACCTCAGATGACTTTGAAAGGTCAAAGTCCAGGTCAAGGAAAATATTAACAATGTTAAAACATAGGACTTGAAATTTCAATTATTTCTCAAAAACTGTCTGCTAACTTTTTCCTAAATCTGGCAATCAACTCACCTTGGTACACTTGATGTCCAGTGCTTGCGCCATTTTGATTGAATTGATGGAAGTGGGTCTAGTGGAGGCGCTGTACTTTAACATTGGGTCTTATGGAGAATGGGCAAAATGGCCTTTGGAAGCTAAATGGTTGCAGATGGAGATTAAGTTTGTATTATCAATATATAGGAAGTCATATATGACGTATATTTTGGTTATGTTAAAGTTGACCTCAGACGACCTTGAAAGGCCAAACTTGAGGTCAAGCAAAATGTTCCAATTTTCAAAGGCTTCTAGGCTTGAAAACATTGAAGACAGAGAACATATGGGTATTGAACACTCATAGGAAGTCATATATGAACTTTCGTTTGGTGACCTTGAAGCTGACTTTCAATGACCTTCGAAGGTCAAACTTTACAGGGAAATTTTGATGACTCATATCACCAAAATCGTTACAGATAGAGCATAGGTTTGCATTAGAGAACTATAGGAAGTCATATATGAACTTTCATTTGGTGACCTCCATATTGATCTTTGGAGGTCAAATGTGACTTAGTGAAAATTCAACAACTAGTATCACTCAAATGGTCACAGATGGAGCCTAGGTTTGTGTTACAGACATCTAGGAAGTCACATATGAACTTTTATTCAGTGATGTTCAACTTTAAGGGTCAAACTCAACAGTGAAATTACAATGACTTGTATCACCAAAATGGTCACAGATAGAGCCAAGGTTTGTATTAAAGACATTTCGAAAGTCGCATATGAAGTCCATTTGGTGATGGCATCATAGATGTACATAGACGCAGCAGTCTGAGGAAGAGCATCTAGCTCGAAACGTCACGCAACGCAAATAAAGGTGCATACGGGAGCTTCTTTTGGTGTGCGGATCGCTGTCTTTTTTCTCTTATGCTTTTGTTATTTTGTGATCCAGCACCCTACCCAGTGGGCCTCGGGGATGTGCGTGTTCTATGTTTGATTTTATCTTGCTTATGAACTCAGATAATTCAGTCACTTAGTTTTTTTGCAGTGGTGCATCTTGGCCGGTCATTGCTCGTAATAAACTGGGCCTTTTGTGGACGCTCATTTTATATCCAAGCATGGTAGCTTCACCTGTTCTGCATGTGTGCACCACTTTTTTAGCGGTTGTGCACTGTAAAAAATAGAGTTGACTAAAGTTAGACAATTAAAGCAAATAGCTGCAAAGCATTTTTGAGTTTGCTGCACTTAATCCAAACCCATTTTTGAAAGAGCTTTGAACAAGATGATCAGCAAACTGAAAAATGCTTTGCATCCGGGTGCCTTGTTTGTAGAGTTGAGTCAGCCTTTTATTATTGTCCCCCCGGCATATAGCCATGCGAGGAGATATAGTCGTCAGTGTGGTCGTCTGTCCATCCGTCCGTCCGTCCGTCCATCTGTGGTCATTTCATTTCCGGAGCAGAACTCCTATACCCTCCAATATTTTTTTTACAAACCTTGCTGTGCGTATTAATCAGATCCTAAACTGGTGCTTCTTGATATTTTGGGATCTCTGAGATTAGATTGCGGGGGCTGTGGGGATATGTCATCTTCTGATGACTCTTGTTTACAGTGCAACACCTTCCTAGTTTTATTTGCCTCTATACTGAATTTTTGTGATCATTTTGCAGGCATGATGGTCAGATGAATGTATATTTTCAAAAAAAAAAACAAAAAAAAAGAAGATAGCCATGCAAAGCATGGTAATGTGCCCACATGGCAACTTTGTATACTACATGTTACTTGACTAAAAATTTTCCCATCATCACCAAAATCAACAGGAAGTCTCATCATGTCACCATTGGCCCACAAAACAAAAAATGAAAAGAATCCAACAGAAGTGTCTGCGGAGTGAGAATAATAAATTGTGGACGGACCAATGGATGGAGACTGAGGCAATTGCTGTATACAGGTATTAAAATAAGGTGATAGGATAAAAGCACTCTCTGTCCTGAAACATTTTCAGTGCCGTTTAAAGATTACTTAATAATCGCCGTTTTCCTTTTCCTTTTATATTACTGTTTTTTTTTTTAAAAAACATTTTCCACAGTCTCAACTTGTTCAGGAAATGGGGTTGAAGACCTGTACAGGAGCTGAGCACAAAGGAGATTTATATCAAGTAATTATTTAGGCTTTTTAGATTATCTGCAAAACGACAATTCTCTGAGTAAAATTGCAATTTTTAAAGGAAATAAACGAGGGTGATGCAAAAATGAGCAAATTAGCTCTGCGTAATTTTTCTTATGCGCTTAAAGTTAATACAGACGAGCGAACAACCTTCACCCGACACCTTTCCATTCCATAGCACCAGGCCCACAAATAAGATGTGTCTTTTCCTTAAGCTTTCAAACAGTTGCGTGAAGTTAACTTTAGGCCAACCACAAGCAAATGATTCTTGAGATACTGCATGCAACTCTCAAAATCTAAACGCCTCTGCTAACTACACTATCCAGATTAACAAAATCAAAACTAGATAATTAGGCTGCAAGCTATAATGTAGAAACCTGCAACAGTACGGTCTTAAGCACCCTGAGACTTAGACACACTATTATTAAAAAAAAAAAAAAATTAAATCTGACATTAGATTTTTTTTTTTCTCAGTGTTGCTGAAGACAAAAAGTATATCTGAAATTCCAAATTTTTAAGTAAAAAATAGAATTATAAATTTTGGTGTTTCATTAAAAACATTTGAAGAGTTTGTTTCCAAAATACAATATATCCATTTTACTCATTTTGAGTAAATCAGCTTTTTCCATGTTGGCACCTATTGCTTTTTAATACCACAAACTTTGAACATGAAAAAATACACCTTACTGTACAAATTTCTACAAACATAGTTTTGCACCGTGTCAAAAAAGCACAGGGCTATCGCTCTATGGTATTATCTCAATTTTTGTAATTTTGGCACTAATTGCGTTTTGGAAACAAACTCTTCATTTGATACAGATAATATAGCCTCACCAGAGCCCTGATGTCAGCATCATCATGGCTGTCTACAGTTTCTTGGAGGGATGGACACAAGTGAGACTGTCACAACCCAAGTGTAAATTCCTTGTGTCTCTTCTCAATTCAGCAACTTGAATGTCTATAAGGGTGTATGTCTCTTGTGATTGGTTTGGGTCTTTTTTGTCTCTCCCGCCCTCGGATGAATCTCATTTTGTGGTTATCCTCTAATAGTCATGGGACTATTTAAGCCCTCTGCCTTGTGTTGCAAGTTGCTGGATTGTAAAATTACCATTTGTGCTTAGAAACCAATCAGTATTTCTAGTGAAAACTCTTTGTCTTTGTGAAATGCAATGTGTACTTTTAACAATGGATGTTCTTTAAGGTCTTTCTCATCACTTAGTTAAGATGAACAAGCTACCAATCCTAATCAGGGTCCAGGATTTGGACCGCATTCAGTTTAATCCAGCAAAGTCAGTTCATCAGTCTAGTTCAATAGGAACAAGCTCCCAAGTCTAAGCAGGGTCCAGGATTGGAACCGCATTCTTGTTAACTCCTCTAATCTGTTCCTCTGTCCAGTTTTTTAGGAACAAGCTTCCACTCCTTCTATGGTCATCTGGCTTGGAATCCCGATCTGCTCAAGGCTCAATCCATGCCATCTCGCTCGGTTTTTTCCCGGACCCCCTCAGATTTTAATGAAATTTGGTGTACTTGGGGTTATCCAGAGAAATCAATGCATGCCCATTTTCAGCTCATTGCGATCGTTTATATGGGAACGAGAGCACTTCGAAGATTTGATGGATTTTAGAGAACTTTCTGACTCGAGACACAAAATTGGCCATAACTCATACAAAAATGATCCAATTTTTACAAAATTTGAAATCTATGGAAAGAGAAGAAAACTCTCTTTCAAATGATATGCAACACATTTACCTTTTGATATTGGCCATCTTTTAGGTCAAGTCACATGACTTTGACCTTTGACCCCATTTTTCGGGAGGTACCACACTTTCGATTTTCTTGAAACTCGTTGCATAGGTAGAGTGTAATCTAAACAGACGTCCTGCAAATTTTCATGTTGGTGAATTGATTTTTTCCTATCTTAATTTAACAGATATTATAAGCAGGCATATAATATATAATACATGGTGAACTGAAAACACTAACTCGACAGCACTGAGATGAAAACTAGGCCTAATACTAAAACACAACATCAAAGATCCTCCTAATTTGTTTTTATGCCCTTTCCCTTTTCCACCAGCTGACCGACTGGATCACCGGGCCATGGAAAAGGGTGAAACACAGTCACGTGATGGTTTTATGTCACATGTACCTGTACCAAAGTCATGCAGTGGACTAGCACTGACCGCTGTGACTTGATAACAGTGCAAAATGATGTTGACAAGTTCTGTGACATTCTGTGCGGTAAACTTAAGATTTTAAGCCCACATGATTTCATTGCCAAATAACAATCGCAGTATCTACGTGGTCTAAAAGAACAGCTGGAAGACGGTCAAATTCTTGTAATAAGTGACTTCAGTGAAAATTACAGATTTGTCCTTCAGGATGCAGTGCAGTGCAGGGATTCCACTGGACAATTCCCAGGTGACCCTCCACCCGTCAGTGGCATATTACAGGGTACATGGCAAAGTTGAAAGCCTGAGTTTTGTAATGATATCCGACTCTTTAAATCATGACACTGTTGCAGTTAGTTATTTTCACACAAAACTTCTATCTGTGATCAAAACTAAAATCAATCTCAAAAAGGTTTTCTTCTTCTCTGATGGTGCTGCTGCACAGTATAAGAACCGGAAGAACTTTGCTAACCTTGCTTACCATGAAGACGATCACGGGCTACCTGCAGACTGGCATTTTTTTGCCACTTCACATGGTAAAGGACCCTGTGACGGGATAGGAGGTACCGTAAAAAGACTTACCACAAGAGCTAGCCTTCAATGAACCATTGACAATCAAATTCAAACTCCACTTCAGCTGTACCAGTGGGCTAAGGATAACCTCCCAGGAATAACGACAGTCTACTGTTCCAAGGAGGATATTGCAAAACATGAAATCACCCTAAAAACCAAACTTAAGAAGTCTATGACAGTGACAGGAACACAGAAACTGCATGTATTCTGCAGTATCCCAGGAGAGCACCAGCTGATGGTTAAACGGTATTCAAACTCCGCTCAGTACCGAGTTGTGAATATTGTTAAAGGTTAATATCAATCCTTGCACTTAACATTAGATCAAGCTCACTGCATGACTTTGGTACAGGTACATGTGACATAAAACCATCACGTGACTGTTTCACCCTTTTCCATGGCCCGGTGATCCAGTCGGTCAGCTGGTGGAAAAGGGAAAGGGCAGAAAAACAAATTAGGAGGAACTTTGACGTTGGATTGACCCTCAAGCTACTCCATCCTCTTGTAGGCCAATTCAGTGCTGAAGAAGTCTGCACTCTACCTGGCTGTGATCCACTGGCCGGCGACTGACAGCTCATCTTTGTCTCTAAAATCTGTACTGACCTGTGCTGTCTTTATCTAGGGTTCTGTCCCCACTTCTTCCTCAGGGGTTCTTTCCCCTAAATTACTGCATAAAGCTGCCAGTGAACTACCTACTGGAATGTATACTGCCTCTGCACTTGATTCCTGGGCTGGACTATAACAGAGACAGACTGGGCAGGGTGGCAAGTCTTCCACTCAGCCTGGACCAAGCAATAAGCCAATCATCTTATAACAGAACCATGACCCTAATTTCTAGGCAACAGAGTACTAAAGTGATGACATCACTGCTACTTAGCTTCTGGTAAGTAAAGTAAAAAGAAGTAAAGTAAAATTTTTTTCAGAAGTAAAATCCCCATGGGAATTTACAATGGGGCTTGGGCACTTTCTGGCATTGCTCGAACTCGTATTAATTCTAAGAGCCGGCTCGCTCCGAGATTAGCCTGCAGGGTATACAGATTCAAATGCTCTCATCAAATTCGTAGTTTATGGCCAAAAATTATATGCTTTTGAACTTGTAGTCCAGTTTATAGTCCACTTCTCCGAACTACATATCCGCTGCACAAGTGGGCGAGTATCCTGTGATTTGTTCCAAGCCAATGAGGTACCTCAGTTTCAGCAAACGTCCATAACGTACCACGATGGTAGCCGATCAGTGCCCTGCCTTGCCGTATGTCCGTGCACCCGTTCCCACATAACAAGCTACTATTAGCTAGCTACATACCTATAAATGAAAGGATCACAATGAATAGTTATTTCGCCATTTAGCTAGCTAGCATTAAGCTACGCTAGCGAACCACCGAGCTAGCCAGCTAGTGAGCTTATTACACCTTGTGCACATAGCTAAACCTATAGAAACAGTAAATGGTACCGTCACTTACTAAAGGAATAAGACCCGAGAAGCAGTGGGTTACAGTGGTTTTATAACGGCGGAGGGGCGTTCTAAGGCACGACGCGCAGCGGAGTGCCTTAGTGCCCCTCCGCCGTTATAAAATCTGTAGCTGTGTCTCCATCCAACTTGTATCGCAAATCTTAAGCGAATTTTCGTTAATGCGGCAAAAGGAAAAGCGCATTTGTGTGCGTTTCCATCCACTTCAGTTATGCGCTTTTGTTTCGCGAGCTAAGCCAAAAGTGCCGTTAGGTGGCGCTAATTCTCTATTCAATTGCCATTGCTTCTGCAGAAGAAGACGGCGCACACTATGACGTCGTTGAGCGCGACCAACGAAAAGGAAAACAAACGGGAAAGCTGGTGCCGAAAACGAATGAAAGTAATCACTTAAGCTAGTGGTTACGAAGTCTTTAATGTTACAGCTAGCACAGTAGTGTAAGGTTACAGTTCGCTTCTACTGTATAAACCACTAGCTAGCTAGCTCAAGTGATAACGAACTCTAACGTTATAGCTAGCACACCAATGTTGCGAGGTAGCAAACTAGCAAGCTAGCTTGCAACGTAGGCAAGCAAAAATGAAGTAGATACTAAACGTCATCATTTATTCGCATAACTTCTTCGCTAACCCGTTTCCACTGCACTAAAGCGCATTTATCTTTATCGATTGGGAAAATTTTCCACCCCCTCCTTGCAAAAAAAAATTGATGCGATATTTCAAGTTGATGCGCATTTTGGCCGTTTCCACTCAGGTTTTTTAAGCGCAAAATGAAAATGCGCATTAAAATAGGTGGATGGAAACACGGCTACTGTAACCCACTGCTTCAAGGGGCTTATTGCTTTTATAAAACGGTTACCCTACATATAGCCCATTAAATAAACACACAAGAAAAAAAATCAACAATTTATTGGTAATAATGCAACAATAAAATTGAGAACTATTCGTTCTTCCACCAAGCAAGATAGAGTGGACAGAATGGTTGGCAAGCAACACAGACGCTAGGACTGCTTTTTCATCTAGCGCCATTATCATGTCACATCAGGTTATTTGGGCTCAAGTGTAGATATACCATGAAAGCAGGCTATTTGGAATGTCTCCTTCGGTCTCCCGAAGGCCCGGTAAATATTTTTACATTGGTTTCGGTTTTCGAGTTTCCTTGTTCTCAACTCGCGCCGATCGGCCATATCATTACAACCAGCAGCGAGAGTAGGGCACAAGATTGACTTTTGTCCTCTACACTTGCCGGTGTCCAGGAAAATATGTTGAATTGTGCATTAGTTTGCTAGCCAGCTTGTCAACTAGCTTGCGTTCACTACAATGGATGTGGTTAAATTACCCTACACATAGCCCATAAAATAAACACACAAGAAAAAAATCTGCAATTTATCGCTAATACTGAAATAGCGAGCTAGTTAGCAACATAGCTACCAAGCTAAAGTGATATCGAACTCTATAATGCTATAGCTAGCTAGGTAGATAGCCAACTGGTTAGCGGGTTAAAAGGCTAAATTTCGCTAACACTGAAATAGCGAGCTAAAAGTCTTGAAACAAACGTTACCTAACGAATCAGTTGAGCGCAGAGTATTTCGGCCAGCCGCGGCAGTCTGCCTCAGAATGCAGTGGGTTACACTGAATTTATACCGGCATGGAATGCGGCTCAGCCAATCACAGTTAAGGATGGGAAGCACCCGTTTTATAATGTTATTTAGCAAGCTAGCTTATATGATTATTCAATAAATATCACTAGCTTAGCTAGGTAAGTGAATAAAAGCAGTGAAGAGCCATTATTTGGCTACTTAGCTAGCGTTGAGCTGCGAAAGCATTTCTGGCTTCGCATTTAAATAAATGCGCCAAATATAAAGTTAGCCAACTACCGAAGTCGGTAAACTAGCTCACTGGCTAAGTTAGCCTGCTGACAGTGAGTTCGCTGTCAGTAATGCTTTGACAAGGCTGATAAGCTCGTTCGCTGACTACCGAGTTTTTAAGCAAACAAACGTTGGCCAAAGATGCCTGGCTATTAAAGTAAATTGGCGCTCACTGTAAAACTTGATATCTAGCAAGTAAAGCGTAACCAAGTAAAACGTAGAGTGGCTCACTAATTAAGCAAGCAAACGGCTATAGCGAGGTGCTGGAAAATTCGAGACGGGTGACTTTAACCATTGACTGTATAAAACGCGTCCTGAACTCATTCAGCCCGGGAATCAGGAGGATCATGGGACGTGTAGTTTTTAGACTACAAAGAGGATTAGCATCGTAGCGAAAAATTAAAATGATTTAAAATATAGCTGATTCCGGTCAAGAAAAATTATATTTATTTTTAGTCGGAAATATAATGCAAAATCTCGAAAAAGATGGAGGCTTGAAAACAATGGAAAGTGATTCAAAAGTGAACTGAAAAAACAGTCTATGGATAAACTGAATGTGAAATTTTACTTCCGACACCAGCGTGACGTCATTACTTTAGTACTCTATAGGTAGTCACACCAATTATTGATTTGATGTTTTAACAGTTCGCAGCTCTGTATAGTGCATTTCTCAATTATTTGAATTTCATTATTTCTGCAAGCATACAATTTCTCACAAAAGTGAGTACACCCCTCACATTTCGACAATTAATTTATTATATGTTTTCAAGGGACAATGTTACAGAGATGAAACGTGAATATATTCTAGAGAAGTCATTGTACAATATGTGTAGCAGTGTAGATTTACTACACTGTCCAAATAACTGAACAGTCACTATTTCCATAATGGGTGGCAACAAAAGTGACTACACATCCCAATTGGTAATGGTCAACCAAGCAATGAAACGTGTCTTATCACGTTCATGCTTTTGTCTGTTCGACTGGACCATTTGAGGTTAAGTAACGTGTTGAAGGTTTAAACTGTGGTGCTTTGGGTGCAATGCTCTCATTCTGGTCGCTGGATGGTCAGCATGGCACCTCATGGGAAAGAACTCTCTGAGGATCTGAAAAAGAATTGTTGCTCTCCACAAAGATGGTCGAAGCTACAAGAAGATTTGTGAAACCATGAAACTGAGCTACAGCACGGTGACCAAGGTTATCCAGCAGTTTTCCAAAATGGGTTCTACTTGGAACAGGCCTCGTCAGTGTCGACCAAAGAGGTTGAGTCCTCGTGCTCTGCGTCAGGTGCACAAGTTGGCTTCAGAAAACAAACACAGGAGTGCTGGCAGCATTGCTAATGAGGTTGCAGCAGTGAGAGAACAGCCTGTCAGTGCTCGAATCATACGCCGGGCACTGCACCAAGTCGGTCTGCATGGCCGTCAACCAAGACGGAAGCCTCTTCTGAGGCTAGCCCAAGGGAAAGCCCGAAAACAGTTTGCCAAAGACAACCAGTCCAAGAACATGAACTACTGAAAGCATGTTCTGTGGTCTGACGAGACCAAGAAACTTGTTCAGCTCAGATGGTGTCCAGCATGTGTGGCGGCGCCCTGGTGAGGAATACCAAGACAAGGGTGTACTGCCTTACAGTCAAACATGGTGGTGGCAGCATCATGGTCTGGGGCTGCATGAGCGCTTCTGGTCCTAGGGAGCTGTGCTTCATTGATGGAATAATGGATTCCAACATGTACTGTGACATTCTGAAGCAGAATACGATGCCCTCCCTTCAGAAACTGGGCTGCACGGCAGTTTTCCAACATGATAACGACCCGAAACACACGTCCAAGATGACAACTGCCTTCCTGAAGAAGGTGAAGGTGATGGCATGGCCAAGTACGTCTCCAGACCTGAATCCAATTGAGCACCTGTGGGGCATCGTCAAGAGGAAGGTGGAGGAGAGGCAGGTGTCCAACATCCACCAGCTCTGTGATGTTGTCATGGAGGAGTGGAGGAGGATCCCAGCAACAACTTGTGCAGCTCTGGTGAATTCCATGCCTCAGAGAATCAAGCCACTGCTGGACAACAATGGTGGTCACACTAAATATTTACACTATGGACACAATTTGGCATGTTGACGGTGAGGTGTACTCACTTTTGTTGCCACCCATTTTGGAAATAGTGACTGATTGTTCAGTTATTTGGACAGTGCAGTAAATCTACACTACTACACATATTGTACAATGACTACTCTAGAATATATTCAAGGTTCATTTCTGCAACATTGTCCCTTGAAAAGATATAATAAATTGTCAAAATGGGAGGGGTATACTCACTTTCGTGAGATACTGTATTTACCCAATGAAATTGTTTAAATTGTTCTGCAGCCTATATTTTCCAGAGCATTTAGTCGATTGGACTTGCAGAAACTTAAAAAGGAAGATGAATGCACCCTAAGACCAATTGTAGTTCTGCAAATATTTTGCCGTGTGCCAAGCAGATATCAGACAATTGTGAGGGAAGGGGTTCTTTGGTGGAGAACCAATTGCGGCAGTCAATAGGGGGTCAGAAAGCCAATCACCCGATTGGCCACTAGGTCCCGTAGGACTAGGGACAAACCAAAAAAAAAAAAAAAAAAAAAACCCTACAAGCGCAAATATAAGGATTCAAAGGGAAGTGCAGCTTAAGAAGCACCAGCAAAGGGGAAACAAAATGGCAAAAACCAAAATGGTAAATAAGGAGAGGGAGGCTTTTCCTAACAGTGCCAAAAGACAAACCATAACTGCATAGAGGTGTCTAGGTCTGGGCAAACAGAACAAAAATGGCACAGCAATAAAGACTGAGACTAAGCTCAGGGAAAACAGAAATAAAATAAACAGGCTCTATATATAAAGGTCAAGACAATGAAAAAAAAGAATGACTGGAATACAGCCCAGTGACACCAGAAGTAATAGGCAGAATCGATCCCGTAAGGGAACCCAATCTGTGAAACCCCTAGGAGGGCGACGCAGGCTTGGTGGACTACAGGGGCCGGTTGCACCAAACGTATCGTAAGTGCTTGTCGTAAGACACCAAACTTAGGACAGCGCTGAGACATGTCGTAACTGCTGTTTCACCAAAAACTCTTATGCGTGTCGTAAAATCCGCATCTTAAGATATGTCTTGGGACATGTCCTAAATGACATACACAAACATCCCTGGCCGTGAAGTCCTGACTGGTGTCTCCAACTTTAGGAAGGTCAAATCTGAGTGGCAAATAGTCAATTTTGGATGGTGTAATGTATGTATGTATGCATGAGCAGTTTATATGATAAACATTAGTATCATAGAATGAACAGAACTAAGACGGCTACATATAGCACACACAAAAGCAAAGAGGTGGTTTTTCTCTGAATTATAGCAAAAAAAAAAAAAAAACAGCATCCCGGTGCAGTCTTGAATGAACGACCCAGAAAGTGCCAAACATCAGAGGGGTGTGAAATTCTTCTGGAAAAAACTTGACTGACATCAGTATTTTTTCGGCGTACTGAATGGAGCTAAGCAAAGGGCTACAAAATCGTCTCTGTTTAACCAATTAGGCTACTCTAAGCCTGTCCCCATTTACTTTGCTCAATCAGTAATCAAACAGTTGATTTGCTTATTTAATAAGTTGAATGAGTAGATACTCCAATTTATCAAGACAGCATGTTTAATTATCGCATTTTGAAAATTAAATAGCCATAGAATGGCAGTTCTGCAAGAATGTGATTGCACGATTTTTTGTGGGCTTACATTTGGCCATTTCACGCGATTGCGATAATTTATATCTCAATGTCAGGTTTCTTTTGTTATACAGAATGTTTTCCACCTTGTGTATTTTTTATATGTCTACAATCCACAGCGATCCTAAAATGAATCTCTTTGTTTAATTAATCTGTAATAATCTCCTAAAAATGCTATAATGAGAGATGAAATTCAGAGTTGGGATGTGGCAATGTTAAACCACGATTTTTTTTTTTTTTTTTAAAAGCGTGACCACTTGCCACTGTGGGGTATGTAGACAGTTGCGTGCAATTTCTTGAAATGTACATACTTGAAGTGGTCTCAATGTAGCAATTTTAGGAGATTATTACATATAAATTAAAGAGAGAGAGATTTATTTTAAGATCGCAGCACACTTAAGTCACCTCCCACCACACGTAGGTTTCTGTCGTAATTCCGTGTCGTAACTTGTGTTGGTGCAACGGCTCTTTTCGCTGTTGATAGCCGTTGCACCAATTTGTCTTACGACACAGCACTTAGGACAAGGCTTGTCGTAAGTCATCGTTGATGCAACCCATTTTCGTGCGTAACTTTAAGAAAGCACTTAGGACGGTTGGTGCAACCGGCCCCAGAGCCACCCTCCCTGCTGAAAATTCCAGCTTTGACCAGCCTAGGCTGGTCAGGCTGGTTTAAGCTGTGTTTTGGACAGTTTTAGTTGGTCGACCAGCCCTTCATCAGCTGACTCCAGCTGACAATACCAGCTTAACCAGCTTTGACCACCTTCATCAAGCTATAGAGACTAGGGATGTAACGGTATGAAAATTTAACCTCACGGTTATTGTGACCAAAATTATCACTGTTTTCGGTATTATCGCGGTATTTTTAAAAATGAGTGCAATATGTTCAGAAAGCACTGATAGGCCTACACAAACTGAAATAGTTTTTAAAAATGTAACGGTGTTTATTATATTTCAAAAATATAGGCAAAACCTTATCAAAAGTGCAACTCTAACCATCAAAGGAACAAGCGTTCAGCATGTAAACAGCTTATTTGTCAGGAACATTTCCAGTAGTGCTGGTTTAAATTATACAAATCCAAACATTCAAGCTAAGACATAAAGAACAATACGTAAACAAATCTAAGCAACACCACTTATTATATACTTGTTTTCTTCATCATCAAAATTAAAATGTAGAACTGTACACATGAGCACTTTAAAGTAAACCTTCAAAGAATAAGACAAAAGTGCATTATGCATTTAAAATAGCCACTATATAGGCATGGGCAACGCTCTGCATAAACTCTAATGGAATGCGTAACAGCTGAACTGGGGTTGTACACAAGCCTCAGAAAACTTATAAAAAATGACGTAAATACCATTTTCATACAAAAAGAACACCATGGTTTGATTAAAAGCAACCTTTTCAATAGGATACCCGCATTTCATACATGAACTCTGCGTATTCCGGCCAAAAACGCGATTTGAACAGAGCTATTGTTCGCCCATTGGATGAATGCGTGACCTCAATTTGCGCCATGTTCACAAATTTTCAAGTGCACGGCGTGGCAAAAATAACCATTTAGGAGGTAGATTTCAAATAGCCCGCGCCGACGTCTTATCCCAGCTACGGCCCTGATTTGCTTACAGCCATCTAATTTGAGAAATTACGAGTCTGTTCGTCCAGGCTAGACCTCCAGGGGATGTGAAATAAGTTCGACAGAAGTTGGTGAAGTTCATCACGAGTTCGCCGTGATTTTTTCTCAACAATAGCAAGAAAGGTGAGCGTATTTTTACTGTACCCTACATAGTTTGTTGACAAAATATCCTGTGACCCTATTTGTGAAGTTTCAGTAAAATATACCACTGAATAAACCGGCGCCAGGCCTTTGAAGCTCACCGGTTACAAGATTCATTCACGTATACGCTTCAATTCGAGACTGCAAGGATGGAAATCTGAATAATCAATTAGGAAAAATTCTTGGCTCTCGGTAATTCTATATATCGTTTAAACATTTTGTCAATCGGATTATGAAAGAAGACTGAAAATAAGCGCCCGCTTTTTGCTTGGATGTAAAAGCGCGTATTTAAAGGAGAATACATTGTATATTGATTTAGCATTGAACTCTGCATAAGTCGAACTGTTTTAATATTTGGTTTTTTTTTTTGAAAATTTGGCATCTCCAATCCCACCCGAATCTGGAATGCCCAATTGGTGAACTATGTACAAGGCTTGCTCGTATGCGACCCCTTGCTGCCAATTCAGGAGAGTGTAGACAGTTCGCGGCTCTCCTCCGAAGCACGCGCCTGTCAACCACCGCTTCTTATACACTCATTGGTTGAATCTTCGCAAGTTCAGAACGAGGGCGGAGGATACCCGGACATGACCAGGCTTAGAATCTTCCTGACGAGCGCCCGTCTGGCCAACAGGAGGCGCTTGAGCAACGAACAAGGCAACTATTGTAATGCCCTTCCGGCAGTCCCTTCCCAATTTGCAACCCTGTAGCGCTATAGCCAATTGTGCGCTACTCTGAAAAAGCTGCCGACCACTGCCGGCTGGTACGAAGCGGAGCGCGAACCCGTGACGTGATAGTCACTTCTACTTCACAACGCTATGCTTTACCGAGTGAGCTATCCGGCAGCCCATGTTTTAATATTTGTTGATGACATTGCTTCGGCTTCCTGGAAGCAAGTACGCGCAAATCTGCTGTCTAGTGAGCATTTCAGGTTCGATGTACTGAGTAATAACGCCGCGGAAACTTAAACTGGCCCGTCATTCTGCCGAATAGTCTTACTAAACTAGTTAATCCTCTGATTGCTAATCAAGCAAAGGGGAGGTTTCTGCCTCACCAAACTAACCTCCGACTGCACGTCACTGTGTTTTACTATGAATTATTCACAGTAGCTCATTGAAACTATCATGGGAGGAGGGTATATGGACATAGTAAAAAACAGTGCAAAGTTTTTTTTTTTTTTTTAATCACCACGGGTTATTGAAGGGGAACGTTTGATTCATTTTTTTTTAGCAGTGGGAGGGCAAACAACTGCGGCATCAGCGACTTCACTGCATTTTATATAGTAATGGGCGAGTAGCGTTAACGTTTGCCCTCCACCGATAATTTTGACATTTTTGCAGGCCATTGATTCAAAAAAACTTCACAGGCAACCCATTCATACCATTTTTTAATATCAATGCAAAACCTAATGTTTGTTGAACATAATTGGTTGAAATTCAATGCATTTTCCATTAAAAAAGGCCTAGGGGGCGCTGCTGTACTTCAGAAAAGGGGTAGATGACTTCAGCATCAATTATTTCTGTTAGGGTACCCTAATGGATAATTTGGCCTGGTTTATTTCTGAATAGACTATATTTTCAAAAAATGCCCTCAGGCTTCACCCCCAATTTTCACAATGGGTTTTGTTGAAAAATGCCGAAGTCAGCCATTTTTGGGACCCTGTGGCTCTGAGACCCTTTCCTGTAAAGGCGTTGGACTTGTGGCAAACTCTTCATCTGTGTCTTCTGTACTTACCCGCAAAAAATCATTAGAAAATAATGAAAACTTTGTTCTCAGCAACTCAAGAAATGTTGTCATTTTATTCATTTGTATTGCCCATGCCTACATAAACAAATTATAAAAATAACTACTACAATCATATGTAATCAAATCCAAATGTTCAAGTGTTGATGACATTAAAATAAAAAAATATATATATGTAAACAAATCAGTGGAACAGAACTGATTGTATACTTATTCTCTCCATCATCAATAAATAAGATGCTGCTGATCTAGCATCATGTATTATTATTATCATTGGGCTACCATTCATATCAATGAACATACGATTTCGCCTATAGCCGTTTTTGTTGCAAAATCAAAAGAAAACGATTGGCAAGAAATTCATAATCTTACAGGGCAAATAATCAAGTGGGCATCCGTCTAGCTCTTAGGCTAAGGTTAAGAAAGTGTCCAGCAGCTAGCGCTGTTGCAAACGCTATTGTAATAACGGTCACTATTGTAATAAGTTATTACAATAGCGGGCACGAATGCACGGTAAACTCAACCACTATTGTAATAAATTATTACAATAGCGGGCGGAAATATTCAGCGAAATCAACCACTATTGTAATAAATTATTACAATAGCGGGTGGGAATACATGGTAAACTCAACCTCTATTGTAATAAGTTATTACAATAGCGGGCGCGAATGCACGGTAAACTCAACCACTATTGTAATAAATTATTACAATAGCGGGCGGAGATATTCAGCAAAATCAACCACTATTGAAATAAATTATTACAATAGCTGGCGCGAATGCACGGTAAACTCAACCCCTATTGTAATAAATTTTTACAATAGCGGGCGTGAATGCACAGTAAACTAAACCACTATTCTAACGAGAAAAGCACTCAGAGAGCGCAGACCTCCGCCAGGTGGCAGCAAAACCCAAAAGCACGTCGATTGCAACTCCGGCCCATTGGAAAGACTTGAAATCTTGAACTTTGGCGTATATCTCAGCTGTACTTTGGCCTAGATATGCCAAAATTTAATCACCTGTTCCTTGTTTTAATACCCACCTTCTCGGAAAATTTTATCAAAATCCAAGATTACCTTTTTGAGTTATCTTGCAAACAAACAAACAGACAAACAAACAAACGCCGGTGATCACATAACCTCCTGCCAACTTCGTTTGGCGGAGGTAATAAATTATTACAATTGCAGGTGGGAATACATGGTAAACTCAACCACTATTGTAAAAAATTATTACAATAGCAGGCGCGAATGCACAGTAAACTCAACCACTATTGTAATAAATTATTACAATAGCGGGCGGAAATATTCAGCAAAATCAACCACTATTGTAATAAATTATTACAGTAGCGGGCGCGAATGCACAGTAAAGTCTATCTCTATTGTAATAAATTATTACAATAGCGGGTAGGAATACGTGGTAAGCTCAACCATGATTGAAATAAATTCTTTTTTCTTGAAATTATCCTAAAAGAATAAAATATGACGCACACTAGTATTTCATTTCCATATTTATAAATTAATTTCTTTTCATATCCGTTCCAAAAATGCATTTTGCCTATAATTGTACTTAATGAGTCACGGTATTGAATGTCACCTGCAATTCTTGTATCAACCCCCCCGTTCCAGGTCACAGTCTGTCTATCTATCCATTGGTCTGTCTTAGGCTACACGTTCGTTTGCTTTGGCAATATATTTATATGGTCAAGTTCACAATGAAAATTTTACCAAACATTTTGACTAATTATGGTTTTGACCATAATTGTTATTATTATAATAATTTATTATAGGCCTACTCTATTACAAGAGTGGTTGAGTTTGCCGTGCATTCGCGCCCGCTGTTGTAATAATCTACACAATATGTCGTGGTAATGGCCACAATGGATCCCATCCCCCGGCGTCATGTGACTGTCGATGATATCATTATGACGCCATACGTCTATGACATATATTTCGGCGCCAAACGCAAGAGCATCTACGACTTTTCATTCATCTTTCATAGTAACTCTGGCCCTCTCTTGGGCACTGATTACAACTGATGGCCCTTCAATAGTAACTATAACAATAGTAACAATGGCTCTATCTTGCACTGTTTACATGTTATAGCCCTTGGAATATATCGATGGCGTCATTTTGACGTCATCCTTTGCACTACATCATAAATATTGGTGCCAATCAATAGACCATGAACAACGTCCTGTTCGTCTTCAGTAGTAACAATGGCTCTATATTGCACCGTTTTGATGTTACAACGATTGGAAATTCTCAATTACGTTATTTTGACGTCACTCTTCCCTGTACGTGGAAAATATTGGTTCCAGTCGAAAGGGCATGTTCCTATTCATCTTCAATCATAACCATGGCTTTATCTTGCACCATTTACATGACGTTTACATGTTATAGCCTTCGCAAAATATAGATGAGGTCATTATGACGCCATCCTTCCCGCTACGTCAGAAATATTTATGCCAATACAAAAAGCATTCACCTTCAATAGTAACTATGGTTCTATTGTGCACCGTTTACAAGTTATGGCCAGGAATATCTAAAATGACCCGACTTCAAAATTTAAAGGTCACGTGAAACAGCGAAAATAGGTCAAATCACTTCTCGCGAGGCGGATTCCTTTGAAACTCTCTTATGATGCCATTCCTGTGCAATATCAGGAAATTTTTACCAAAAATTGAGGAAAGAGTAGGGGCTTTAAGCATTCTCTGACCAGTAACCCAGCTCTCAGATAGGTCAAAGGTCAAAATATTTGAAAAAAGAAAATAAGATTCATTCCCAATTTCACTGGCTTCAACAGTTTCCAGAAACTTCCCATAATGACGACTACTACAACTACAACTACTACTACTACTACTAGTTAATGGCACTGTAAGTTTACTTTTAGGGAAGGAGATTAATCCCTGGCACCAGAACTGGTCAAAACCATAATCAGTAAAAATGTTTGGCAACATTTTCATTGTGAACTTGACCATATAAATATATAGCCAAAGGAGACGGACGTGTAGCCAAAGACAAACCGATGGATAGATGGAAAGACTGTGACCTGGAATGGGGGGGGGGTGGCATGGCATAAGTTACCGTAGCCAATCATGGCATTAGTCACATACCGTTACTAATTTAGTACAATTATAGGCCAAATGCATTTTTGGAACGGATATGAAAAGAAATTAATTTATAAATATGTAAATGAAATACTAGTGTGCGTCATATTTTATACTTTTAGGATAATTTCAAGACAAAAGAATTTATTTCAATAATGGTTGAGCTTACCGTGCATTCGCCCCCTTCATTGTAATAATTTATTACAATAGTGGTTGAGTTTACTATGTATTCCCACCCGCTATTGTAATAATTTATTACTATAGTGGTTGAGTTTAACATGCATCGCGCCCGCTATTGTAATAATTTATTACAATAGCGGTTGAGTTTACTGTGCATTAACTGCCGCTATTGTAATAACTTATTACAATAGAGGTTGAGTTTACCATGTATTCCCACCCGCTATTGTAATAATTTATTACAATAGTGGTTGAGTTTACTATGTATTCCCACCCGCTATTGTAATAATTTATTACAATAGTGGTTGAGTTTACCATGCATCGCGCCCGCTATTGTAATAATTTATTACAATAGCGGTTGAGTTTACTGTGCATTCGTGCCCGCTATTGTAATAACTTATTACAATAGAGGTTGAGTTCACCATGTATTCCCACCCGCTATTGTAATAATTTATTACAATAGTGGTTGATTTCGCTGAATATTTCCGCCCGCTATTGTAATAATTTATTACAATAGTGGTTGAGTTTACCGTGCATTCGCGCCCGCTATTGTAATAACTTATTACAATAGTGACCGTTATTACAATAGAGGTTGCAACAATAGTGTTAACCTGTGTCATAGTAAAGAAATCTGCTAGCGCGATTTAGCTGCTAGCTCGTATTTGGTTGATTCCAACGTCCATTTAATGATATATGGTAATATACACGCAGTCACTGTCAATTAAATTTCTACAAAAAACGAAGTTTATGGCATTTTTGATGCCTTCAACCAGCGCTAAATAATGCCTTGTTTTCACCGTTTCACCGTCTCTTCGTGAATTGAAGTTTAGCTGTTGAGCTTAGAATATTCGCTACTAGATATGCATTCTCGATAGCGACGGGCGCTGTACTTAGGGTTCTGTTTACATTATTGACTAGTCAATAAGTTAGACAGACGGATAATTGCATTCAACCTCAACCCGATGTCCCCACATCAGGTATTTCAGTTAAAACGTTAACGTTAACTTTGCATTGGCTATAAAGTTGTGGGTGATGGTCACGGAGATGTGCCATGATGTTTGACGTATTGCTGCCTTTAGCAGAAACTTCTTCCTGCATGTTCTGCAGACAGGATAGCTGTCTTCAATCAAGTGTCCCCCGGCATTCAAATAATACCCAATCTATGCCCATACTTCAGACCTAGTCCTCTTAGAGGGCTGATAGATGTACTAAGCGCAGTCGTCTTCTCCTTCCGCCATGATTCCATTTCCAAATTAAAGAAAGTTTAAACGCAAGTTGTAAGCTGCACAGTGCGCCTGCGCGGCTACTTCAGGAGACTCGGATGAAGCTGGGAAGGATTAAACACACGGTTTCCACACCCCGGCAATCCACCGAGATAATAATTTTATTTGAAATGAAAACGGTAATTGTTATTGTCAACATTTTCATCGGGGTTTACCGTTACACCGGTAATCGTTACATCCCTAATAGAGACCAGCCTTATTAAACATCTAGACCAGCCATGACCAGCTAATACCACAGCTCAGACCATCTTAAACCAGCTTAGAATTCTAGCTGCTAGAATTCTAAGCTGGTTTAAGATGGTCTGAACTGTGTTATTAGCTGGTCTAGATAGCTTGATGAAGGTGGTCAAAGCTGGTACTGTCAGCTGGTGAAGGGCTGGTCGACCGACTAAAACTGTTCAAAACACAGCCTAAACCAGCCATGGAATTTTCAGCAGGGCTTTGGCTGGTGAGTTCCTACTGCTTCCGTCAGGCCGCAGGTACATCCTGCCAAAATGCAGGACTGAACAGGCTAAAACACTCTTTTATCCCTGCTGCCATTGGCCTGTTGAACAGTTGATTATGTTTTTGCTTTTCTATTTATATTTGTTTATGGTTGTTTTCTGTGTGATTGTTGTGCTGATTGTGTTTGTTTTTCTTTGGGATCACTGCTGTCTGTACAGTAAATTGCCCCCCTCGGGGATAATAAAGACTCCTTGAACCTTGAGACGCAGCTCATCTAAAATAAATAACTGCAACCTGAACACAGTCGGGAATAAGCCCCCACTAGGAACAGCCTAGTGGAAAAAACCCAACCCCAAATGTCGCAAGCAGGGTCGCAGCCAAAAAAAAAAAAAACCCCACACTAGTCTTAGTCAAGGTCCACAAAGGACTACTCAGAACAAACAGAAAAAAGGAAGAGAAAAGCAAGATAAAGTGTCTCTTTCCGGAGGCATATAAACTAAATTAAGAACCGAACCCACTAAGTGGGCGCAGAATTTACATTTGCTTTTTACACAGATTCTGCCATACCGTCCACAACCAACTATACCTTACCAGCTTTGTGCTTAGCAAGATTACACTGAAGCACAGACAGGAGAGAAGTCAGTGCTTAAATAGTGGCCTGTCCAGAGAAAGAAGCAATGAGGAACACCTGCTACCAATGAAGGCATTCCAGAGGGTAGATTGCCAATTAGTGGCCATAACAGGGAGCTGCTCCCAGAACCATGACAACAATACGTAACTTGCACACTTGCTTTGTGAGACAAAGCCGAGAATCAAGAGTATCCAGTTCTCAATTACATGCACTGTCACACGTCTACCGTCTTTACAAACAATGGAAAAGTCAAGACATATTTCCTGTCCAACCACCCTATTGGTTGATACAGCAAATGAGTAGGGCTAGTTTCATGTGTTGACCATGGAGGGAGCACACTACAACTTTTTAATTGCGAGTTCTTTTGATGTTAATACTATTCCATAGAATGCAAAACCCTCCAATAGGAATCATCAGCAAGCTGGTCATGGAAGCATCCGAATCTTAATGATGGCAGTGTAGGCATATGTAATTAATGTTATCAAAAATAAACAAGGCCTACAATATTGCCCTTGACAACAAAGGAATATCCCCGCAATGGCCCAATCCCCTGCACCATAATCAGCCTGTGCCACCTATCTTAGCAAGCTCCCAATTAGATCAACAAATTAGTTAATCAAACCAGTTCCTGAGTTATGGCCAAATATGTCATTTTCATGCAAAGTGCCTCCTGGTGGCACATTTTGTTATCTGAAATTTTATCAATGCTACTTCCTATCTGTGACATCAAACTAACTGCCAAGAATGGACGACCAACTTTGAAAAGTGTTGCAGTTATCGCACTAATACCTGATCTCTCTCTGAATATTTCATTCCGGAAAGAAACTGCACTGCATGTTTCTAAGCCTAACTTCTGAGCATTCTCTGCGGTCTCTCCATACACCATTCAGTAAGCACAGTTACACTTGGCTGATGAAATGGTTGTTTCTTTAGAAAATGTATATACAACAGCAGACAAAATGAATGTTGCTCATGAATCTGAAAAGTGACTTTACCTTTTAGAAAAACCTGACAAAGGAAGCTTGAAGCTTGATATTCCATCCAGCAATTCATCTAAAATTTTCAGGCAAAAAATGTCAACACTGTCATTGACATAGATTCGCACTATAGGGCTGTTATTAACCTCTTTTTTACATTACATCCAAATGTAAACTACAAGCAGGTTTCCACAATCATGGAAGAAGTATTAGCATGTTTTGAAGAGGGTTACCCATGAATAATGAAGATCAAGGTCTTCACTGATAGAACTCCATTACAGCCAAAGTTGAGGAACAAGAAAGGTAATTTATTATTCAAACTTAAAGGTTACAAGCATTTGTTCCTGAACTATTAAAATGCACAATAATTTCATGCATTTGAGCAGATGACACAACAATGAGAATGAAGGACCTCACTTACAAGCAAGTCTGAACAATGTAATGTACATCATTACTGCTTTAATTTAACATTAAAATATGGTGCTAGAAAAAATTCACTATGAACGACATATTCTAAAAGGCAAAATTTAATATTCGATAACCATACAGAATTAAAATGTAAAAACATTAGAGCTGGAAGACAATGTTCATATTGGTATACATTAATAGTGCTCCAGCGGAAAGAGGAAACCTGCAATAGAACAATTCATTGAAAAACAGCCTCAGACACTCAATACAATATAAACAACTCAACATTTGTCACAATTACCAGACCCCATACTGAGGGACAGATGTGCCTTAATTAACATTCTAAGTGAGTTTTTTTGTGTCTCTGTAGGTGCTGAGACTGACTGAAACTCTTCCCACACTGAGCACAGTGGTATGGCCTCTCCCCTGTGTGAGTCCGCTGGTGTACTTTGAGGTTTTCTTCACGACTGAAACTCTTCCCACACTGAGCACAGTGGTATGGCCTCTCCCCTGTATGAGTCCGCTGGTGTTTTTTAAGGATACCTGCTTGACTGAAACTCTTCCCACACTGAGCACAGTGGTACGGCCTCTCCCCTGTATGAGTCCGCTGGTGTACTTTGAGGTTTCCTTCTTGACTGAAACTCTTCCCACACTGAGCACAGTGGTGCGGCCTCTCCCCTCTGTGAGTCCGCTGGTGTTTTTTAAGGTCTCCTGCTTGACTGAAACTCTTCCCACACTGAGCACAGTGGTACGGCCTCTCCCCTGTGTGAGTCTGCTGGTGTTTTTTAAGGTCTCCTGCTTGAATGAAACTCTTCCCACACTGAGCACAGTGGTACGGCCTCTCCCCTGTGTGAGTCCGCTGGTGTTTTATCAGGTCTCCTGCTTGGCTGAAACTCTTCCCACACTGAGCACAGTAGTACGGCCTCTCCCCAGTGTGAGTCCGCTGGTGTACTTTAAGGGTTTCTTCACGACTGAAACTCTTCCCACACTGAGCACAGAGGTATGGCCTCTCCCCTGTGTGAGTCCGCTGGTGTACTTTGAGGTTTCCTTCTTGACTGAAACTCTTCCCACACTGAGCACAGTGGTACGGCCTCTCCCCTGTGTGAATCTGCTGATGTTTTTTAAGGTCCCCTGCTTGACTGAAACTCTTCCCACACTGAGCACAGTGGTACGGCCTCTCCCCTGTGTGAATCTGCTGATGTTTTTAAGTGTTTTGACTGTAACTCTTCCCACACTGGCACAGTGGTGCTCCCCTGTGTGAGTCCCCCTGGTGTACTTGAGCACAGTGGTACGGCCTCTCCCTGTGTGAGTCCGCTGGTGTACTCATCCCTTCCCACACTGAGCACAGTGGTACGGCCTCTCCCCTGTGTGAGTCCGCTGGTGTTTTTTAAGGTCCCCTGCTTGACTGAAACTCTTCCCACACTGAGCACAGTGGTACGGCCTCTCCCCTGTGTGAACCTGCTGATGTTTTTTAAGGTCCCTGCTTGAGTGAAACTCTTCCCACACTGAGTACAGTGGTACGGCCTCTCCCCTGTGTGAGTCCGCTGGTGTACTTTGAGGTTTTCTTCACGACTGAAACTCTTCCCACACTGAGCACAGTGGTACGGCCTCTCCCCTGTGTGATACCGCTGGTGTAGTTTGAGGCTTCCTTCTGAAGATGACACATCACCCCCCCCTAGTGGAGGAAAGGGAAAACAGCACAAGACAGAAACAAATCAGGTCATGTTTTGACACCAAACATTTTTTCTAAAATGAACGGGAAATTTTACCGCAACAAAAACTTATGGATGAAATACCAGTATTGCTAAGAACAGCATTACATTAAAGAAATTTGTTTAAGAGCGATGGCAAACATAGGGAGTGATTTTCGCACAATGTACTCGAGTCCAGATTCTCTCTCCAATCTTAAAACTGAGAAATGTGGATACCAAGGGTATCATTCCATAAAACAAGTACTTTGAAAACAGCAGAAACTAAAACAGAGAAAGACTGTCAGGAGAGAAGGTTCTCCACTCAAAGATATTAATCTGTCCATTAAATCTCTAAATCAGCAATTAGTATACTCAATACAAGGCCCCAATCTGAAGAAAAACAAGAGAAAATGGCAATCTCCATGCTTCCCTGTCCTGTAGTCAGCAGTTCACATAAAAGTCAGAACCCAAGAGATAGGTGAAATACATGATGGGCATTTTCTCCATGTTCAATCAGAAAAAGCATCAAAGTAAGATGAATTTTTAAACATAACGCTTTGCTGAATAGCCCTCAGCCCCACAAGGTCACAAAGGTGATTTCCTGCCTCAAGGTCACAGCGTGGTGAAGCTGCGATAAGGTGAAAAAATTTCAAGTGAAATCCAGCAAAACCTGACATTGCACATCTATGGGTCATAGTGAGTTACCATACCAAATTTGGTGAAGCTGCGATCATTAGTAATTTCATCAATTTTGTTAAAAAATGACTTTTGAGGCTCTCCCACCCAACATAATTTTTTAAGTCAGCTAAAATCTGGTGAATTTCAACAGTAGTGGCGCTGATAACTTTTATATTTTTCAAACAAATTGCCTCAAACTTTGACTGCAGACTTGTTGGTTATTTCTGCATTCAATCGCATTGGCTTTTTCTGATAGGGGCAAAGGTATCAATTTCATGGGAGTGTGTAACCCATTTCAGGAATTTTTTTTAGAAAACCACCAGAAAAAAAAGTAAATACACAATATATAGAAAAATCCTCATGCGATTGCATAAATATGATATACCTAACAGGAAAAAAAAGAACGAAGTCATTTGGTTGGGTGGTTAGGGAGTAAGGCCATTGCCACAATACGGACTGTGATTTTGCTTATTAACGTCAATTCCATGGTAACAATGTAAATAAAAACCAATGGAATGGCACATTTTTGTGTTGAACTAATAAACTGTAGTGTTATTACACCCATACCTGTGCTAGAACAAGGTAAATCAAATGAACCTGGAAAGGCCCCTTAAAAAGCCATAGGTTTGGAACCCTTAATAGCCATTTAAACCTGAGTGTGTCACCTTGTGTCTATATAGCAAGGCCAAACATTCAAGGGTATGTAAACTTATGATCAGGGCCATTTGGGTGATTTCAGTTATAATTATGATTTTAAAAGGAGCCAAACACCTATGTGATGATAAATGACTTCACATTATAACTATCCTTAAAGAAAAGGTTTTTTGCTTGATGAGTCATATTTTCAAAATAAATGAAAACATTTCACAAATTCAGCTAGGGCATGCAAACTTTTGAGCACAACCGTATCTTCGCTATATTTAACAATAGGATCGCACACTACAGAACACAATTGCAGGGGGGTCAATAACAGGAGGACTTTGTTGATTTACCTGGTTTCATAAAATGTCAATTTTATAAAACTGTAATTGTTATAATTTGGGGTACCCAATGGCATGTCTGGTGTGGAAACAGCATGCAGCAATTCAACTGTATGACTGTATTTGGCAATGAATCAGCAGTTGACACTGATCACATACATCGGTGCTTCATGAGACGTTTTGGAGGAAACAAAGTCTCATTTCAACGTTGGTAACATTGACTCATCATGTTTCGTGCACAAACAATGTTTCATACCAATGATCAAACATCTATCGATCGCTATATTAATGCGATAAATTCCTGTGAGTTACGACAAAATTTATCATTTGTGTCATCAGTTTCCCCCTCTTTCAGCGAGTCTGTCGAGGTCGCCGTTTGAACGTCATCGTACATGACGTGATGAAGATCAGCGAAGGGTCACTCTAGAATGTACAGGAATAAATTAACGTTACTATAAAGGCTAAAGATTTAGTGGTTCCAAGTGCACAAAGTTCACGTTCACTTTAAATATTTTGGTGGTGAAAAAAGACCTGGGACTGTCTAAAAATGACCCAGGCTGCAGCCCAGTAACCGGGCCCTACACACGCCCCTGACGTGACTAAACAACTTAAACTTACGCCAGCAGTCACAGTTAAGATGTTAAATATGCCAAAATATGTATCTTAGCTAATCGTTTAAGCTAACCGGAGATAAAAGCCGACATGTACAGAATACTGTGACCTTACCATGGCTCTAATTCTCACTTGTCATCATTCGATTCATTGCTTGTTGTGCTTCTTGGCCTCACGGTCAGTTGACTGAAAAATGTTGAGACTCCAGGTGCCGAAGATGCTGTCACAAGACCACGGTGTTTTTTTCCCTTGCATATGACTTAAAATCGCCGCACCACTCATATTGGCGATGTCAAATGATTTCATACAAAACCTGGATTTAGCTTTCTTAAGGCATTTGGGATCTTTACCCAATCAGTCTTTATATTTTGGGTTAATGAGCCAGCCTTGGTTGTGTAACTCGTTATATAGGCAGCATAGCAGTAGAACATGTGTAGGTAAACAGTGTCAATGGTGAATAGCAGCATAGGCTATGTTTGATGGAATAAGGGTTGCATTTCATCATGCTCACTACCTCCATCAGTACGTTTTTTAGGAAAATAGACAATGGTGGTAAATGATGGTCTCACGCCTGCCATCAAGTTGTAATATTATTGTTTGACAGGCGTCTCTGGGCAAATCCAAGATGACAGACTCGCGTTTGACAGTTGTAGGGAGCAATTTTAGCAATTTTGATGATTTAGCCACTGAAATTCAGTCAAGAAAATTTCGAGTTTAATTTCTTGTGCTGCTAAATGTGGTAATCCATGTTACTGATGACACACCGGGTTGCTAGGGCACGCGCAGCACGCATTCGCGATATCAATATTCTAAAGCCCCCTCTCAATAATAAAATCCCCCAAAACATATTGGCGCCTCCTTTTAAAATCATACTGGCAAATAAAAAGCCAGAAAAAAGCGGAGATTAGATACGGAATTCTTTCTACGCAAGAGTTAACTACTCCTTCTTTCTGTATATCTCCCCATTTAAAACTACCAAGGTGGATACTGCAACGCGCTGTATTGGAATTTTGGCATACTCAGGTATGGTACGATATTACTAGTGAGTAAGCTGACCAGCGTGGAGAGGGGACAATCGCACTGTGGCACGGTACCGAACAATCGTACCTTGTGCGAAAGCGGTCTGAGAGTTTGTATTAAAAACAAACACTCCGCCGTAGACCACAGTTCAGCGTGGTATTGTGAAGTGGTATTGGATGACATGCTGTCATAGCTTCTTGGTACATAGCGGCTACCCTAGTTGCAACACGCCTTTGAAAAAGCGAGGCGCTAGAGAGCACAATTCGTTTGAATGCAAAATACAATTTCACCGCTTGATGGGAGAAATTCCTGCACAATGTACCTTTAAAAATCACAGGAATGGGTTACAGACTTACTTTTTTTTTACATGCTCAGAAATAGTGATTTTTCAGCTTCTCGTTTCGGCAAAGTAAACACTAATGTGGTGTTCAGCATCATTTCCTGAGCATGTTGGGGAAAAAAGTAAGTCTGTAACCCATTCCTGTAATTTTTTATGAATTTTAAAAGAAAAAAAAAGCGAAATTGGCTAAAGAAAAAGAATACATAAATAAATAATAAAAAGAATACTGCTACAGGGATACATTTGGAATGGAATTATTAGAAATATACTTGTATCAAGACTGGCGGTATGATTTAAATCCATTCAACTTTGCTTACTCTAGTCCAGTGGTTCCCAAACTCGGTCCTGGGGCCTCCCTGTGTATGCTGGTTTTTGTTCCACCCTTGATTGCAATCGTAGGATTTTAACAGGCTGTTAATTTGTCTTATTTAGGTGCATTTAAATTTAGAGCAGCAATTTATCCTCTTTTGACATTCAGTATTTTGACAGATATGCATACATACAGTGAGGAATAAATTCCACATCCACATTGCGATATATGAGTAACAACTATACAAAAAGAGGAAAAAAAATTTTACCCAATCAAAGGAAAAAAATCAATGGGTTCCTAATTGGTGAAACTGTGGGCACATGGTTGCAAAAACTTACAATTTACTAGACAAGCCAATGATAGTCACAAAATGCACCTAATTAGGACAAATTAAGAGCTTATGAAAATCCTATGATGGCAATTCTGATTGGAACAAAAACCAGCATACACAGGGAGGCCCCAGGACCGGGTTTGGAGACCCCTGCTCCAGTCAATATAGTTAATCTCCTTTTGTCTACTACTACTCCTAGTACCAACCAACCCCTAGAAGACCAAACAACATCTAGTCCCAACCAACTATACAGTATAACCCATAGAAAACCAACCACAAAATTTGGAGCCCTGATTATACATATATAATAAATTACCGTAACACTTCATTTCATTACCGTAACAGCCTTGTATATGTTACGGTAATGAATGCAGAGCATTACGGTAATGAATGGCAGTCCCATGTTGCTAGCAATAATTAGCATAACTAGCATGACTCGGCAGAAATATTTGCACTAACAGTTTGGCTCTATAAAAGTTACTTTTCCACAGAACATAAAATAATTAGCTTCAAAACTATTTTAAATATACCCTGTTATGGTAATGAACAGTAGTAGTGTGCCAAGGGGTGTATATAATTACAATCTTTAACATATCTACCGGAAGAACTTGAAAGATGATCTTACCTGGTAGCCTTTTTGCAACTTCTCTTCCACACAATGCATCATGGGACAAAAAAACTTTATTGGAATACAGGGATTTTAATGGAGCCAAATATCTCTGTTACAGAAATGAATTGTTCATACTCCGGACACATGTATTTGGCCCAGAAAATAATTATTCACAAATGGTTGGCCCAAAATGGTAACACTGCTAGTTAAAGGGTATAACCCCAACCATTTTTTGTATTTATATGTATATTAAATTATGGGGATGTATTGTGATAATTTTGGGTTTAAGGTAAAAAATAAAAGTCCGGACATGTTACGGTAATGAACTTTTAGGTTGAAATGTTGTCATAAAATATAGAGTAATCCATCAAATGCAAAGACAACAGTAGTCCTACAATTAGTACATATCATAGGTTGATATATAATGCAAAAGTATGATTGTTTTAGTAGTTTAGTCTATCAAATCCTTACAGACATGAAAAAATGCAATTTCGTGAGAATCACCCAAATGCAGTTTGGACGCACGGAAGCTAGCTAAGATAGTAAAGTCATGGCCAAATCAAATCATATTGCTTAAACAGGATTTTCCACAGTTAACATTAGTGTGACAAAGTGGTTTTTAAATCCATCGACTCTCAGCAGAAGGTGCAGATCTTTTACCATTATTGCCTTACAGTTCCCTGCAATGTTTGCCGTTTTTCCCAAACTATGCCTGTAATGCAGCTCGTAGCAATTTGTATGGAAGTTGCTTCCATGTGAGACAAAGTTGTCCAAGTTTTGAAGCATTTGATTGGACTTGTAGATGCCCACTCAGTTATACGTTAATTGGAACGATTGCGTTTACTCTCTCTCAATAGTCAGTCTGCCATGGGATGCAATGAGAGCAGGAGATATCCGTGAGGTTGAGAGACCGTTTAGTCTAATGCCTTCATGCTGATACGGAAAATGCAGCAGTGAATGTGCACCTTGGGGCCGTGTTTGTAATTAAAGCCGTGACATATCTTGTCTTTGCCACAGAGGTGCAAATAACAGCCTACTGTATGCATCTGAGGTGGCTGGCATCCTTCTGAGTCCGTTACATTCGCTAACTAGATGGCTAAATAATCAAAAGAGTACCGCAGTTTAATCAGCGATCGGTCACACAGCATATGCTACTTCGCTTTGCTTCGTACACAGAGTCTAGTTTTACCAGGCTAGAGCCATACAGTCCTAACAAGCAAAAATACCGCAGTGCTTTGAATCACTCCCGATTTGAGTTAAGCCGCTTTCATACCGGACGCGAAACGAATTTTTCGCATGACAGATTACATTAAAAGTCAAAGCTAAGACGCGAATACACGCGTTTTGCCTGTATTCGCGTCTTTGCATTAACTTTGAATGTAATTTGTAATCAGCAGTCGCTGTCAGTAGACGCGAAAAGGTTTAGTTGTTCTTCGTCCTGGAGTCGTCCATCGTCCGTGTCCGGGTCTCCGGGGTCTGCACCATGCAGCTTCTATCAAACAAAAAATAGTCGTAGGTACGTGTCTGATCCAATTACACGCCAATCTTTTTTTCTTCTTTTTTTTAATAGGCTAGACAGGCCTATGTGTCAGATTCAATTACAAACCAGTGTTTTTCTGTTTTGTTTTTTTCTAAACTAGTAGACTTGGCTGCGGTCACAATAAGACACTTGTTATCAAGATTCCCGGCATTTGCGATGATAATTTATCTTACTAGTGTTATGTATGAGTATTTTATGTAAAGCACTGTTTATCATTTGTAAATGGAGATTTGTTACATGCTGTTTTTGCTGCCTTGCTGGTCAGCTATTTATTTTGTTCATCAGCACCCTCTGGTGGTGCGTCTGTAGCAAAACATGATCTGATGTAATATCACTTCTTTGAAATAGACTATTGCTTTCTAGAAGCTTCTGGCATCTCTTCCTGCCTGGAGGGGGCGGGATTACCCAGGAATCCTGTAGATCTTTCCAAAATGTTGCTCGTCTATATAAATGCTGTGAATTTGGTCACCAGAGGCAGAGTTCTTGTTTTGGCAACAGAGTAACATAGTGGCATTAGTGTGTTATTAGAGGATTGAACAGTGGATTATTTGTGGTTTTTTTTTTTTTTTTTATCAGTGAAGAATAAATTTGTTTAAGATGTCATTGCTGGTTTTCTTTGTTGTGATTTTCACGTCATAACAAATTGGAGGTTCCACCGAGATAAACCATTCATTGGATCAACGATTGGATTCACCAAAGATTAAAGCTGAATTATTATTTTAAATCTTGTGACTATTTGAAAAGCCAGCAATCATGACTTTTGATGTTGAAAGTTTTTTGAAAACTCCAACCCAGGAATCAATTGTGCTGGCAAAGAAGAAGGACTTGCTGCAAATAGCCTCAACCCTTGGATTATCTGATGTGAAATCATCAATGAAGAAACAAGAAATATTGAACATTTTGGTTCAACATTTCATCGATGAAGATATCTTTGGGGAAGAAGCAGCAGAATTGATTAAAGATGTGGAAGTGCCTGCAACAGAGCTGCAAAGACTTGAATTTCAGCTACGCCTGAAAGAACTGGAAGAAAGAAGATTGGAGAGAGAACTGGAAGAAAGAAGGATGCATTTGCAGTACGAATTGGAAATGAAGAAAATAGAAGCAGGTACTGTTACAAAATCTTTTGGACTTTCTGATCATTTTGATGTGGTTAAACACATCAGACTTGTTCCTCCCTTCCTAGAAAATGATGTAGACCAATACTTTACCCATTTTGAAAAAATTGCTGAAAATTTGAAATGGCCAAAAGAGCATTGGACAATGATGTTACAAAGTGTTCTTACTGGTAAAGCTTGGAGAATCTATAACCAGTTATCTGTCCAACAGTGTTCTGATTATGATTTTGCCAAATCTGCCATTCTGAAGGGTTATGAAATGGTCCCCGAGGCTTACAGGCAAAAATTTAGGAATTCTCGCAAGGAAGCCAGTCAAACTCATGATGAATTTGGCAGGTTGAAGGAACAGTTGTTTGATCAGTGGTGTAATTCCATGAAAGTTGAGAAAGATTTTGACAGAATGAGGCAACTTATTCTGGTTGAGGAATTCAAAAGGTGTATCCAGCCTGATATCAAGACTTTCCTTGAGGAGAAACAAGCCATTACTTTGTAAGATGTTTCCACCCTAGCTGATAGTTATGCATTGACTCATAAGTCTTCTTTTGTCCAAAAATCCACTTTTTCTACATTTCAAGGCAAGTCTCAGTCCAAGACTTCTTCTAATAACGCTTCTAATGATTCTAAGGCCCCTTCTGACAGGAAACCTTCCAGTGAGAAGCAATCCTCTGATTCTTTACCTTCTATGTCTTGCCAAAACTGCAAAAAGCAAGGTCTTCTTATTTCTGAGTGTTATGCCGTCAAGAAAAAACAACAATGAGAAGAAACCAAGCCGACTGCTTTCACTAGGAGAGAATCTCTTGTATCAAAGGTCAGTTCATCTGATCTTCTACCTTCTGTGTCTGATTCTGCTATGGAGGGTTTTGAGCCATTCATCACCGATGGTTTTGTCTCACTTTCGCATGATTTTTCCTCATCTGCTCCTGTTCGAATTCTAAGGGATACTGGGTCTTCCCAATCTCTTATTCTTGCAGATATTCTGCCCTTTTCGGACAAATCGTCTACTCAGGCTAATGTCCTTATTCTTAAGCTTCTGGCATTTTCCTGCCTGGAGGGGGCGGGATTACCCAGGAATCCTGTAGATCTTTCCAGAATGTTGCTAGTCTATATAAATGCTGTGAATTTGGTCACCAGAGGCAGAGTTTTTGTTTTGGCAACAGAGTTACATAGTGGTATTAGAGTGTTATTAGAGAATTGAATAGTGGATTATTTGTAGATGGGTTTTTTTTTATCAGTGAAGAATAAATTTAAGTTGTCATTGCTGGTTTTCTTTGTTGTGATTTTCAAGTCATAACACTAGTTAACAAGTGCCCCGTCCCCGATCGTACTGCTAGAGAAATAGACCCGGCCTGACAGAACGAGATCAGTCATAATATTACCGTACCGAAGGGGTTTTAAGATGGCCTGGATGTATACCAACCGTATTTTCAAACATTTCCTATGGAAAAATATCAATCGTTCAGGGGTCCGTTTCCCGAAATCACAGATGCTAATTTACGTCGTAGGAACCATTGACAGTGAATGGACGAACTATGTAAGCTGCTAACTTAGTTAGCAACTACGCTTTTGGTGAACGCAATGGACGATAATAGACAGAAATGCCACTTCAAGCTTAATCTTCTCCAGTTATCGGTCAGAAAAATGTCGGAAATCAAAACGCTGCTGAGTGCTTATTATTGATATGTACCGAAAAATTAACCAGACCGCATTAGTTTACAAGGGTTCCAGCGGCAGGCACGCCCGTCATAAGGTGGCCAGCTCTGCACACATTGGCTGATCTGGAACGAACAACGTTACGCCTCTAGTTTATATATCTCGTTGCTTGGCTCCCTCTTGGTGTAGCCCCATTCATGAGCCTCCGAGGGCTATTTTAACATTCTGACATTTACTGGCCCAGTGGAGTCACATAGCGTGCTATTGACAAAACCTGCAAAAATGGAAATCGCCAGACACCACTTGTCTTCAACCGTTGCATGCGTCAAAACTTTCTTTTGTCTTACCTTGTGTCTGGTATCGGCGTAACAACGACATATTAAAGATTCGTTCAGCACCAACCATTCATCGTAACTCCCTCTCGTTCCGAAAAATAAGTCTGGAAATGATAAAACTTCACCCGTGAAATCTGACTTCCTGCCCGGAATCGTTCACAGCACAGCCATGTGATTGCGACACGCGCGCTGATTGGCTGGCACTTGAGACATTCTTCTTCTTCTTCTTCTTCTTCTTCTTCTTCTTCTTTTTTAGTTTCATGCCGGACAGAACTTTTGTCTTTGGTGCATGCCGCCACCAACAGTACTGAATTTCGTGTTGTATTTTAACTGTGTGCTTGACTTTCATTAAAAAAAAAAAAAAAAAAACTCAAAACTATCACATATCCTTCTCTGCTTCAGTTATTTCCCAGACTTTCTGTCTCTCCTTACTTTTCTACAGTCTGACAGCCACTGAACCCTCTTTCCAAAATTCTCTGTATATCTTCCCTCTTTACATCTACTACGCCCAAAATCTCTCTTGCCATATCTACCACCATCTTAATTCTCTCCGTTTTGCTTTCTATCTCACAAGCACAGTTTAAGACCATTGTAATGAACGCTAAAAAACTTCTGCTGTTCATCCTAATTTCGTCCTCCTCAAACTCCTTTTGCTTCTTATCCACTGGCTGCACTCTGGCCTGCTCTTTCCCCACCGTTTCTTTTTTACTCACGACCCTGTTAGTTGCTTCTGCATATGATATTTTCCCCTGTACTTTTGTCCTTTCCATCTCTCTTTCCATTTTCCTTCTTTCACACTACCCTGACCCCATCTCATGACTTCCCCCACAATGAAAACATGCTTTTGCCACTATACAATCATCTTCAATGCATCCCTCCTGTCCACACCGTCTACACCTGTGCATTTCTTTTTTACAGACAGCTGCCACATGCCCATACTCCTGACACCGGAAACAGCGCAGTGGAGCCCTTTCCTACATTCTCACCCTGTAACTCACATAATCAACAAATATTCTTTCCGGTACATCACTGTTAAACTCTAATAGCACTGACAGACTTTCTTGCACCGTTCCCTCCCGGTAGCTTCTCTGTCGCTTTGCTCCACACAGCCCCTCCACCTTCAAAAAATCATCTAAGTCTATGTCCAATGGAACACCACTGATCACACCCTTAACACACGGTTTTTTCTTTAAAGGAAAACTAGTTACCTGTATAAGATCATACTGTTTAATTTTTAATGCTTTATCTCGTTGTTTGACATTGCGACATTCCACAGTCACTAGCCCTCCCCGTGTTATCCTTACAGCTTTCACATCTCCAATTTCCTTTCTTACAAATTTCCCAATGTCATGAGCATTGCTAAATAAACAGTTTGCTTCAGCACCCTTTATATCTGTCTTTATTCCTACAACAAATGTTTCTTCCTCATTTTCATTATCACTTCCTTTTTTCCTTTTCTTTTTCACTCCCTCCGCCACCTCACAATCCATTTTTTCCAAAACCATTCATCCGTAATCCAAATCTAAACCGAGAAACCGTGCAAAATATTCAAAAACCAAACAATCCGTGAATCTATTTTAAATCTCACGCCAAAAACCGACTCCGACCTTCTCTCCCTCGCTCCGTGATGGTTCTCCCTTGAGAGACCTGGCAGGTCTAATTTCTTAAAGGTGTCCTGGAAATTATTCCACATACAAGGAGTGAATGCACTAAAAGAGGTACCTCCCAAATTTGTTCTAGTCCTGGGAGCCTCTAGCAAGAACCATTCTTGTGATCTGTTATGCTGACTTCTGATTTTGAAGGATAAGAGCTTAGTAAGATATGAGGGAAGTTTGCCTAGCAAAGCTTTATAAATAAATAAAATACTATGTAGCTTCCTCCTAAAATGAAGGGAAAACCACCCCACAGAATTATATAAAGCACAGTGATGGGTTCGGAAACCATCACCTGTGATGAAGCGCAATGCGCTAATCATCATCGTTGGTGTCATACACCAACATGCACATTATAAAAGCAGTTTATTATTTTAACCTATTTGCAAATGCTTTGGTACATTCATTGAACTAAGTATAATTATCAATCCTGACCCACATTGTCAAATTATGTCCTGTTGATAAAAACCTTTTGCAGTTTCCTTTTGAATAGTTTTACCCCCAAAACATCTTGGCATTATTTCATCAAATCATTACATGCAAAATGAACAGGTTGTCATTGTCTTTTGTCAGATTTCATTGACTTTCTTTTTGAAATGTCTCCCAAATTGATGAAATTGCCCTCACATGAATCTTGCAATTCTAGAATGATCATTTTCAAAAGTTTGGCATTATTTCATTGCCAAATAGGGTACTGTGTATGCATGGTATGGATGGTCATGTAACAGGTCTCAATCAACTTCAACTTTAATTTTTCTTTTGAAACTTCAACTATTAACTTTCTAGTTGCTTTTTGTTGCTACTGAATTTTTTTCACCCCCACCTAACTCTCTTGGCCCCTGATAATCCTCTTCGCCCCCGTAACCATCTACTTTGCCACCGCAATAAATCTGCCGTGCCTCCGCCGTTCCTCTTCGCCCCTAGTCGCAAATCTGCTTGGCCCCCGTCCTTCCGCTTCGCCCCCCAATGGCTGAGATTAACTGGCACTGCTCATAGTCAAGACGGAAATCGCGTAGAAAGTAACAATAATGGTTGTGCCACAAAATGCTACGTAGCCAAAGCTCCGGTACAGATTCTGGACAACCTTTCAGCCAAGTGGTGTTGTACAAATCCTACGCAGTGTGGACATTACCTCCCGTGCGTGCCGAGAGAGGCGGTCCAGCGAGGGAGGAAACCACCTCTTGGGTAGGATTTGTACATTTTCAGGAAAAATGCAAAGCTGCAGTAATACTGCTTTGTATGAATTTCAATAGTACAGAAGTTACACAATACTCAAAGTGAGAATTTTCAGATGTTCATATATGATTTATACTTTCTGTATATTTTTGCTGTGCTGTTTCCACTCTAGTTTGTTGCCAAATTGCATAATCCATTGTCATACTGCGCTCAAAATTCAGAATTATATGTGACAAATTGTACATGACAACATGATTTTGCATGCAATGACTGAAGCAATGAAATAATGCCGAACTTTTGAGAATGACCATTCAACAGAGAACTGTATAGTTGATTCTGACTGCCACGACATAAGCAACTGATAATGTTAGAAAAACCTAGAGAAGTGTATGAAAGCAATTGCTTGCTGTACAAATGCAGGTTAAATTCAATTCAAAACTAATTAAATTCAATTCAAAACCAAAATTCAATTCAATTTCTGTTGGAACAAATTTCGTTCCATATTGATGTCCCATGTAACAGTTGTGACAATTGCACTTACAGTTTAGAGAATGTTAAGACTGTTTCAAGAAATGAGCCAAAACGATTGAGAAAAACTGTAAATGATTTTTGGCTAACTCCAAGCCCTTGCTTTTGTGTCGTCTGGTCAGAAAAGGCTTTCTGGCAACCCTTCTAAAGAGCCTGTGGCTGTGGAGGTGGTGTCTGATGGCGCTTTTTGAAAGCTGGTGACCCCAAGATGTCACCAAGGCCTGCAAGTCCTTCGCGGTGATTCTTGGAGATTTGTTGCTTTTCTTACAATCCTACTTAGTATCCTGGGGGGCAAAATGCCATTGTGTCCTCTACCCTTGAGGTTTTCAGCAGTTCCATATCTTTGGAATTTTTAATTGCCCTGCCAGTGGGCCGTGGCATATTCAATCGCTTGTGAATCTTCTTCTAGCTAATGCTAGATTTATGAAGGTCTCTGACCATCTGTCTCTCTTGAACTGAAAGTTGTTTTGTTTTCTTCATGGTGTTGGATGACAAAGGGATATTATATGCGTGTTACCTCATTTTTATACCCCAGTGAAACCGAAAGTGATGTAATCGCTCAATAGAGTTCCTTAACACTTAGAGGGTCATTCCATGTCAAATCATCCTGATGTTGAGAAATTTTCCAAGTCACCACCTCAAAAATTTTTGAAAAAATTCACGAGTAAATATTCACACAAAATAAAAAAAATGCCAAATATTAGGCCAGTATCTCAAATAGATTTCAAGTTATAGCCCTCAAAATTTGAATAATATTTTAAGTTTTTTGGCGAGCCCATTTTCAGCCAACTTTAGCAACTTATTGCTCCAAATTGATTGCATATACAAGGCTGAAATTGGGTATACTCACCATATTCATCCCCTAGAATCTGAAAATGGCCTTAGCTTTTGTGTATCTTGATCAACTTTCGTATGGTAAAGCCTCAAAATCAGCCGAAAACACAAATCGCCCAAAAAGGAGACCACATTTTACGACCTGTAACTCAGGAAGTAAGTAAGATAAAAGGCTAGAATAAATTTTTTATGATTTTATGATATTTCTCTGTGTAAAATTGCAGTAATCCAAGTAATATCATTTGTAGAAGTTTTTCATGAAATAATTTCTAAGTGAATTTTTCCAGTTTGGCCCCAAAATGCCCTTTTTTTGGGGCAAAAAAGGACCGTGTCACCAGTTATTTATCGCTCTGAAATTTTTACTGTGCAATCTTATAAATGTGAAAAGTGAACAAAGAAAATCTGAATGATGTTCACCTTACTTTTTTTGTTATGAATATTTAAAATATTTTCCAAAATTGTGTATTTTTTCATTGACTAAATGGGTATAGGCCTGCTGCAAGTGCTGTTATCTACTAAATATAAAATAAAACATTGATTAAAATATTTTTGAACACAATACATCATCTAAAAGTAGAACCCCAATTCCGAAATAGTTGGGAGGAAGTGTAAAATGCAATGACTTTCAGATCACATGAGCCAATATGTTATTTATATTAGAACATAGATAACATTTCAAATGTTGAAACTGAGACATTTACATTTTTATCCACAAAATGAGCTTATTCCAAATTTTCTGGCTGCAACAGGTCTCAAAAAAGTTGGGACACAGGCAAAAAAAGGGCTGAAAAAGTAAATAATATATAAGAGAATCAGCTGAAAGAACATTTAGCAAGTAATTAAGTTAACTGGCATCAGGTGTGTAACATGATTGGCTGTAAAAGGGATGTCTTAGAGAGGCTGAGTCTCTCAGAAGTAAAGATGGCCAGAGGCTCTCCAACCTGTGAAGGCTTGCCTAAAAAAATTGTGGAATACTTTAAGAACAATGTTCCTCCACGTCAAATTGCAAAGGCTTTGAAGGTCTCATCATCAACAGTGCATAACATCATCAAAAGATTCAGAGAAACTGGAAAAATCTCAGTGCGTAAGGGACAAGGCCGAAGACCTGTACTGGATGCTCGTGATCTTCGGGCCCTCAGACGCCACTGCATCACTCACCGGCATGATTCTGTCATTAACATTACTAAATGGGCCCAGGAATACTTCAAGAAACCACTGTCTGTAAACAGAGTCCGCCATGCCATCCACAGATGCCACCTAAAACTCTATCATGCAAAAAGGAAGCCATTGTTGAGCATGATCCAAGGCGGCGCCATGTTCTGTGGGCCAAGGCTCATTTAAAATGGACTGTAGCAAAGTGGCAAAGTGTCCTGTGGTCAGACGAGTCCAAATTTGACATTCTTGTCAGAAATTATGGGCGTTGTGTCCTCCGGGCTAAAGCGGAGAGAGACCACCCCTCCTGTTATCAGCGTTCAGTTCAAAAGCCAGCATCTCTGATGGTATGGGGATGCATTAGTGCATATGGTGTGGAACACTTGCATGTTTTAAAAAGCACCATGAATGCTGAAAGGTATATAAAGATTTTAGAGCAACATATGCTCCCCTCTAGACGACATCTATTCCAGGGAAGGCCTTGTGTATTTCAGCAGGACAATGCAAAACCACATACTGCAGCTATGACAACAGCATGGCTTCGTGGTAGAAGAGTCCGTGTGCTAAACTGGCCTGCCTGCAGTCCTGATCTTTCACCGATAGAGAACATTTGGCGCATAATTAAACGAAAAGTCTGTCAAAGGAGACCCAAAACTCTCCAGCAGCTGGAAGCCTATATTAAACAAGAGTGGGATCAAATTCCAATAGCTAAACTCCAGAAACTTGTCTCCTCAATGCCCAGACACCTCCACTCTGTGTTAAAAAGAAGAGCGGATGCTACACCATGTTAAACAGACCCCTGTCCCAACTTTTTTGAGACCTGTAGCAGCCATCAAATTTGAAATGAGCTCATTTTGTGGACAAAATTGTAAAATTTCTCTGTTTCAACATTTGCTATGTTATCTCTGTTCTATTGTGAATAAAATACTGGCTGGTGCAATTTGAAAGACATTGTGTTTTGATTTTATTCACAATTTACACTTTGTTCCAACTATTTCAGAATTGGGGTTGTACAATACATGACAGAGGTCTTGTCAGAATATTTAGGTGTTTGCTAGATTCCACAGATTTATTTCTTAATTTCATTGGTTTCATTGTTTGTGTTGGGGATGACTGTTTGGGGATGACATCAGTGCCTCAAACATGCCATGACTTGACTGATCTTGACAGGCTTCTGAAGTAATCCTAAATGAGCCCAAACTTGTATTAATGAATTGCACAATAATAGTTCACTATAAAAGGAGGCAGTCTCACTTGAGGATTATTACATCATCATGAGCACTGAAATGGAAGGGAGTAATTTACCTTGGTGCAGTATTGGAATCCATTTAGATGATGCTTGTCATTCAAGGAAATTTACAAGAAAAAGTGGACTATTGGGAATAGATTCTTTCTCAAGTGAGGATACTGCCTTAATGCAGTGGCAGTCTGGTGTTCTGCAGATTGATTCTGTGTGTCGTCATCATGAGAAAATGTGTTTAACTTGCTATGAGAAGAATCAAAGGTACTGTGCAGATCCCAGAAACATTCACCACAAAAAAAGCAGCAGGCCTATACTCGCTTAGGTAACGAAAATTTTGGAACAATTTAAAAATTCATGACAAATAAAGCTGAACATCATTCTAATTTTTTTGTCAGACATTGTTCACGTTTATAAGATTGCACAGTAAAAATTTCAGAGAGATGATTAACTGGTGACATGGTAATTTTTTGCCCCAAAAAAGGGCATTCTGGGGCAAAACTGGAAAAATTTTCTTCGAAATTATTTCATTAAAAATCTTCTTCATATGATATTACTTGGATTATTGCATTTTTACAGAGATATATATCATAAAATTAGAAAAAATGAATTCTAGCCTTTTATCTTCCTGAGTTACAGGTCATAAAATTTGGTTTCGTTTTTGGGCGTTTTGTGTTTTCGGCTGATTTTGAGACTTTAACATACAAAAGTGGATCAAGGTACACAAAAGCTAAGGCCATTTTAAGATTCTAGGGGATGAATATGGTTAGTATACCCAATTTCAGCCTTGTGTAAGCAATCAGTTTGGGGCAATAAGTTGCCAAAGTTGGATGAAAATGGGTTCGCCAAAAAACTTAAAATATTATTCAAATTTCAAAGGGCTATAACTTGAGAACTATTTGAGATATTGACCTAAAATTTGGCATTTTTTCATTTTGTGTGAATATTTACTCATGTGAATTTTTTTCAAAGAATTTTGAGGAGGTGACCTGGCATCCCCTGGATGATTTGACGTGGAATGACCCTAGATGAAACTTAAATACGTGGAATTTAATACCTGGTTTAATTCTGGTAAATGTTATTCACAAAAATTTTAAGGGTGCCATTAATTGTGAAACCTTCATTTGGAGGAAATTGTTTTATTAAATCAGCAAATGATTTTGGTTGGTTCCATTGGAACATTAATGTCATACAGTATCTCTCACATGTTGTTATTCAGAGTTTCTTTTTAAATACAATTTTTTTTATTTTTAAAGTGTTGTTTGTGAATTGCCAGTCAGGGGTGCCAGTAATTTTGGAGCCCACTGTAGCTGTAAATGCACTCTGATTACCTCTGAGAAAGCACTATATAAATTCAATGTTTGTTCATTCATTCAAAATAGTTTCTGAATTTTTGAGAGCATACAGTCGCCCTCTTCTGTAGTCCCCACCCAACCAGCAATCCTGACCAGAAATAAATTCACAAATGAAAGCCCCTCTTTGGCATGGGTGTCCTGGACCCATGTATGTGGCAGTGGTGCAGAACTCGACGTGGGGTCAGTATCTCTCAGCTGATTACCTGTGGGGACAGATCCTACTACTGCAAATGTATTGAAGAACATAAAAAAGGGAAGCACTGTGTTGGACATGGATACAGTGAAAAAAAAAAAAAAAAAAAAAAAAACACAGTGTGTGACTCACATTTGTGCCAGAGTGGACTAGATTCAAATACCAGTCCTCCTAAATCCTAAAATCTACTGTTTTCCCTCAGTTGTGGCATTATCATCAAGAAAATACAACCTCTCACTCATTATCCAACCGAATTACAGCTGGGCAGGATTGCGGCTGGGCTGGAGCCTATCCCAGCAAAATCCTTTGGTTTATTAGCTGCAACTTCACCAAAATTTTTGTTTTTACATCATCGCATTGAGGCATTGCAAGCAAGTTGGTATATAAGCACTTTTAGTAACTTGCCAACATCATTAACTACGAACAGCAAATTAAGTTTGCGGCTGGGTTTAACCTACTCTGTTAGCACTAAGATAAGATACTCTTTATTTGTCCTCTGCATTTGACCCATCCTATTGCTAGGAGCAGTGGGCAGCCACAGAGCAGCACCCGGGGACCAACTCCAGTTCTAAAGCCAGTTCCCTGGTCTGGGGTACTGGCAGGAGTGTTCCTATAATGCATATTTTTGTGAGTGGGGGAAACCAGAGTACCTGGAGGAAACCCATGCAAATACGGGGAGAACATGGAAACTCCACACAGAAAGGCCCCAGGCCAGATTCAAACTCACAACCTTCTTGCTGTGAGGCAGCAGCGCTAACCACTTTGCCAGCAGCAGCAGAATAATTTCTGTGGAAAACACAGACATCACAATCCTGGATTATCCTAGCTAACTTTCCAAAGGCACCTAGTGGCCAATGTGTTAGTCGGTTGTCTGTTGCCTAACATACGAGGTGTGTAAGAAAAGTTCTAGAACTGGTGTCACAAAAGAAATATTTCAAATCCAAACTACAAACTACGAGTTTTCCCCTTCAAAGTAATCCCTCTGGAGTCTAACTTTTTTCCCATCCTTCTCTGCCAAGCCTCCATACACTCCTGGAAGGATTCTTCCGGGATCCTCCACAGCTCCGTCGTCCACGGCCATCTTGATGTCGTCCACGTCTTCAAAATGGGTCCCCTTGATGACCCCCCTTGAGCTTGGGGAAGAGGATATATTAATTGCTGCTGAAAGATGAAAACCTATTGGATGGCGGATCTGCAGGAACCAATAGGGTGTTATGACCTTTGCTTCCCACAAGAGTCAAAACAGCAGCGGCTCAGACCACTGTTAAGTACAGGCTTCAAACTGAGCGCCCCCCCCCCCCCTTGAATTTAATAACTGTACTAAGTTCTAGGAGGAAATGGGAATCAGTAGGAGGAGCTGCGATATACCAGTTAAGCTCCTTCAGGTAGAGTCTTGAGTCATCAAGGATCGCTGGGCCAATCAGAATTCAAGGAATTGCACCCCTGGGTATCTGCTTGGGACAAAGCCACATCCTATGCCTAGGAAGAGGTTGTCATTCAGTTTTTTTTTTCTTTTGAATCTTCGCGGCTGATAGAGCGAAGAAGATTTGTGGGTGTTGGACGAAATGCAGTCTTGCAGTGGGAAAACAATTGCTTAAGCTGAACGTACAAAGCCATGACTATACATCTTTTGGTGCACTGTAGGAAATACAGGCGAAAAACAGACTGCAGTACAGGCGTCAGTCAGTTTCTGGGTTGGGTTGTTTCTCCGATGGGCGTGAGGATCATCAGGCTCCGCAAAGATGTATGAAACACTTCTGTTCTTGTGGCGTGGCCGGCTTTTTCCAAATGTTGGAGCCTCCTCCTGGCAGCTGCAGTACCCTATAAAACCACTGAAAAAACACCGCATCCCACTGAACTTGCAGCAAAATAACTGAATAAATCAATGTGTGGTGACCAACCTGAATGAACACGCCACATTCGCACAAAGTTTAATTACAATTCTTCTGCTAAGAGTATGGGGCTGCTCCTGAGTAAAATACACTGAGCTCAAGTCCAGGGGCCTGTCTCACGCAGCTGGATTTGGCTTAAGCGAGGTAACTTCTGGATTAACTCTGGGTTTTCCGTATCCACGAAGGTGGTTTTGCTTTTTTATCGGGGTGCGCTGCCGTGGCAACATCGCTGAACACCTAACCTGCTCCGGAGCAGGTTAAGTTCAGGATAAGAGCTCAGCAGGTATAAAAGCCCCACCTACTGACCAATCAATTCTCTTGGAAAATGGCCTGCCCATTTGATGAGAACCCAGTGGGTCTAGGTGCACAACTTGTGTGAAGAGCGCTCTCAGGCGCGAAAAGAGTGTTCATAATCGCTGTAATCCTTTTGATTTGCCTGAACAATGTCTTTACGAGAGGTACAGGTTTTCCCATAGAAGGACTACATATATCTGTCAGCTGCTGGAGCCGTTCATTACTAATTCCACAATTCCACTGTGATCATCCTACAACAGAGACAGTGTGAAGAAGTAAAGCCATGTAGTATAAGATATAGTAAGCGTACTAACCACTTTGCAGTATGTTTTTATACGTATTTTTTTATTTGCTCCCATGCTCTTTTTGCTCCACTAGGGTCGCATCTGAGATGATAAGGCCAAAATCACATGCCATAACGACAAATTTCATAAACACATAAATTCATGGAACACACAAATGTTACTATAGTCAGATCTACTCGTGCCGTCCTGGTGGGGAAGTAATATTATAATCCCACTAATTTACGCATTGACACAGTCGGCGATTTTTTTTGCCAGCATTCCTTGCGGTTTTTGGCAGCAACAACTATGTTGCTTTTTGCCTGGATGATGGATTTATATTCCTCGTATTTATTTAAGATTAGGCAGCTGCTACGGGTACAGCAGTTTTCCAATGCATTTCAATGCAGAGAGTACAACAGTCCCAACTTCAAACCCTGCCCTAACCTAACCCTGACCAGACATCCGCGGTCTTGATTATCAGTCTCCGAAACTGGTTATCAACTCATTAAGTGAACCCAGGAGTTTCCAATCTAGATCTGTCGCGTTCACATAAAAAGGCGATGTCTGCTGCACCGACCACTACAGACATGGAAAATTCCTCCCGAGCCGCATACTTCACGGCGGAGGAGCAGACAATAATCTTATCACAGTGTCTAGAGATATGGCAGTTTATGGGTACAACTGTCGATTTGAAGGGATTGGGATAAGGATTAGGGATTGTGGTTAAGGTTAGGGTTAGGGGTCATGGTTAGGGTTAGAGTTAGGGTTAGGTGCAGCTGGGTAACTGAGGGAAACCCCGGGCATGTTAATCCAGCTTCATGAGACAGGCCCCAGATGGCCTCTAGAGGAAAACAAATGTTCGGAAATCTCATGAATCTGACCAGAGAGGCTGGATCTTAAACTGCAAGCTGTAAGCTTCCTGGATGAGCAGAATGCAAGGTGGAAGCTGATACTATGAGCTGCGAGCTTGTCAGTAAGGAAACACACCCCTCCCTCCAAAACCAAGAGCTGTCAGCTTATACTTCAAGCTTGCTGGGATGACTGGGAGGTGTGAGCAGGAAATGGTGAGCTCAATTTAGGGAGCTCCACAGTCATTGCATGTTTGAGAGCTTCCTCTTATACCCAGAAGAACTATGAATATGCCATAGAATTGTCCTTATATTAAAGATTAACGTGGCATAAAGCATACATAATGTTTAACGCTGTTTATAAGTTGGCAAGTTGTACACAGTGGGCTCCAAAATTACTGACACTTCTGACTGAACTGGACTGTTAAATTCAAAATATGATATCAATTCAGTAACCAATCTAACTTTATAGTCAATGACAATGCAGTATTTTATATCTGATAGGAAGTGTTGTGCAATAACGTCTGATGCCTCTCGTGAAGATATCTTAGTCCAATTACTTGTGGATAATTTGACGCCAGCGAAATGATCAATTTGCAATATTAGTATCTTTGAAGTATAAAGCTACCTAGTTTCTGTGATTATTTTAAAACTGTACTTAATTGCGCATGTTAAGCGGAAAGACTGCAAAGTGGCGAAAAGAGCCGGGATCCATCGGACAGTTAAATGAACATTCCTAGAGCTAGTCTAATTCTAGCTGGCTATATTCACTCGCTCAAGCAAGATCCGCCATCGTTGATGGCTTTCGCTTGCTACCAGGCTCTACTCTGATGATTGCATCATCGTCTTCCGAACTTTCTGATGTTGAGACATTCGCGGCACTGGTTTCATTTTGGGAACTAGTCCCAGGAGGTGGACGAACCAGCCAAGCGTCCATGATCGGCTGTTCGCGCGCTAACTGGTACTGAGCCTAATGTGCTATGCCTTTACAGGTAGGCTACTTGCGACAGCGGCGGCTATACGGGCCTATCTTCAGATAATCGATAAAACTAGGTTGATCGGTACAGTCTGAAGCCATCCGTGTTGTTGCTGATACTGGTACTGGTGACCTATCTGTAACGTACCGGCAGCAATTTTTTGCGTAGCGGCGGATTTTTCCAGCGTACCGGCATGCGACTTTTGCGTTTGTCAGCGTACCGGCCCGGTTCGCTAAAATGGCCTGGCTAGAACTATGTGGAGTTCAACAACAGGTTATTAAGCTGAACACCACTCTGTCCAGCCTCAGGACCTACGTTCCTATAGTTAGCCCCGATCAGTAGTGTAGTCAGCAAATTTAAAGATTCTGTTGCCGGGGTAGGCGGAGGTGCAGTCATGTGTGTAGAAGGAATATAGTTGGGGGCTCAGCACACAGCCCTGGGGGGAGCCGGTGCTGAGTGTGCGGGAGGAGGACAGGTGGGGGCTAAGTTTCACTGTCTGTGGGTGGTTAGTTAGAAAGTCCTTTATCCAGGAGCAGGTGAGTGAGGACCTAATGCCAACAACTTGGAGGGCCAAGTATGTCGGTAGTATGATGTTAAAAGCTGACGTGTAATCCTGAGAGCATTCTCACACACCAAGCTCCCCTGCTGCTCCAGGTGGTATAGAGCAGTGTGAAGAACTGTGGCTATGACATCTCCAGTGGATCAGTTAGCACGGTAGGCATACTTACATACCGTGGAATCACTCTCCTTCTCATCATGGGTAAACCTTTGCATGTGTAGCACTGAACTGAGCAGCGTATACCCAGTACATAATGCAAATCAGAACCGAGAGAGATCAACCATGAACATGAATTCCTCTCCCTTCGACAACTTCAGAAGTGCCCTGAACAGATACAACCACTGTACGTTGCATTCAATGACTAAGGCTTTTGTCGTAGTCAGCAGGAAAGGCCTCTTTATTCTACTGCAGCGGATTGTATGTCCCCCCAAGCTCCTCGGGATGATCACATCCTTCCACGAAAACATGCAAGGAGCCGTTCAGTATGACTGCTCATCAGCAGATCCTTTCCCAATCAAAAAGCAGAAGTGAAGCAAGGCTATGCTTTTGCTCCAACATTGTTTAAGGTCTTTTTTCTTTTTGCTGCTGTCTTGTACCTTCAGCCAGTCAAAGAGCCGAACCTCTTCAACCTTAACTGCCTCCAAGCAAAGACCAAAGTCCGGCAGGTACTCTTATGAGAGATGCTGTTTTCTGATGACGCAGCTTTAACGGCACACTCAGAGGAGGTCTTACAACGACTCATCAACTGCTTCGCTCATGCATGCAGGGAGTTTAGCTTGACCATCAGCCTCAAGAAGACTAACATACTCGAGCAAGATGCGAGTAGCACTCCAAGCATTTCCATTGGCAGCTTCACCCTCAGGGTAGTGGAAGACTTAACTTTGGCTTCACCCTCTCCAGCAGTCTCTCTCCTGACACTGAGCTCAACAAGCGGATTGGCAAAGCTGCAACAGCCATGGCTTGTCTAGCAAAGGGGGTATGGGACAATGCCAAGATCACTACCAACTCCAAGACGCAGGTGTATCGCGTCTGCGCACTTAGCACAGCAGTGAAGCATGGACCCTCTACTCCCACAAAGAGCACAGACTCAACACCCTCCACCTATGCAGCCTCAGAAGGATCCTTGGCATCACCTGGCAAGAACATGTCTTAAACAAAAAAGTCCTTGATCTGCCACGTCAGACGCATAGAGGTTGGCTAAATCCCCAAGGACATGCTATTGGGGAACTTGCCACTGGTTCTAGACCTGTCCAAAGACTAATAATGCGTTACACAGTGGCGGAATGAGACAATAATTCAGGCCAGGAATTTTGACTCCATCCCAGGCCACTGCCACCCTGTTCACATAAACCACCAGACCACTAATCCTGTAGGCTAACCCTATTTGTTGATGTAACAGGAACCAGACAAGTCAAAAATTTGGCCACTGCCTTCTTCTGGGAGGAAAGTTATCCAGATTCCAAAATACACAAAAATTGGACTGGGAAAAATCTGAATACTTAGTTTTCAATGTATACTATGGCTATGGGTGAACCAAGGGCGTAAGTTTAATGTGAGAATTGGTTGGGATCACGTATGTGATGCCAGCGCGCATAGCGCGCGAGCAGGAAATTTTATTTAAAATCTGAGTGCAAACACTGCCTTTACTGTACACAGAGATTATCCGAATGAGTGTTTCTCTGTTTTTACCCCTCGGCCGACTTCGGCCAGAGGGGTATTATCGTCACCTGCATGTCCTGTCTGTCGTCAAGTAAGTCTGTCGTCTATGCGTCAAATCCATAACTTTGTCGGGCCAGTACTCAGCAACTAATGATCATGCTTCACCAAATTTAGTATGGTCACTCATTATGACCCATAGATGTGCAATGTCAGGTTTTTTGCTGGATTTGACCTTTGACCTTAGCGCTGTGACCTTGACCTGGAAATCTTGTCCGGGTCAGTACTCGACAACTAATTATTGCAGCTTCACCAAATTTGGTGTGGTAATTCACTATGACCCATAGATGTGCAACATAAGGTTTTTTGCTGGATTTGACCTTTGACCTTAGCGCTGTGACCTTCACCCTGGAAATCTTGTCTGGGTGACTTTTTCTGGGAGCAGTACTCAGCAACTAATACTCATAGCTTCACTGGTTGGTGATAACTCACTGCTGACACATAAGTGTACTGCAATGTCACGTTTTTGCTGATTTTACCTTTCACCTTAGCGCTGTGACCTTGAAGCAGGAAATCTTGTCCAGGCCAAGGGGTATTCAGCAACGCGTTATGTGACGCTACGCAAGGTGCCTCCAAAATTTTCATACAAAGATGCCACATACTTAAACTTGCCACAACCTTAACTGACAGCTGCAAAACTATCTCCGTGCTTATGAAACCTGCTCAGATCCTAGTAACCTGGACAGTGGTATCAAGTGGCTGGATATATAACTAAGTTAGCAAGCCAGCTCGCAATCCTCCCTATAAAGCATCTTAATATGCGGTAACGCAATTGCAACCGCGATAAACACCTCGAAATGGACCACCTACTAAGAATTGGACAAGCCGCAAACCGAGCGTTAATCGGACTGGATCGTGTTAGATTTACAATTACGTTTTTCTTTCATTACCCCCACTGAGCCATTTTGGTTGGGACATTTTGACTTTCAAAGGTTAGCTGTATTTGCTGAACATCATGAGACTAACTTTAATGCTTTCCCTATAATTCCATAGAACAAGTCATAATTATGACCTCACCTGAAGCCCTCATACATCTGTATCCCCAACAGCTTGCTCTGTTTCTCTAGCTTGCTGCTGTGGTTCCTGCACATAAAATAATTAATTAATAATGGCACCTTCGCGGGATTTCTCCACTGAAATTCACCTCATAATTTGACATATCCACCTGGCTTATATTTACTTCTGCTAGCAACCCGAACCAACATGTGACAGAAACCAGGTTTAGTTCGCTAGTTGAAACTAGCGAACATGTTTAATTAACATTCATTGACATTATTTTCCGGTAAAAACTAACTTAAGGTAGCTAGCAAGTTTTCACTTTAAGTAACTATCTGTTTCTGACTAGTTAGATCACTTATTCAACCAACATTACACTTGGCTTTTCAGTTTGGCGAAATGGCAGCAGCATGACAACATGGAGGCGACTTTTTTTTCCTCACGCTCTCAGCAGTGGCGTGCGTGATCTGCATGGGCCTGAGTGCAGACCTCACGGGCCCCCAGTGCCGTTGCACTCCCTGCACCCCCTATTGTTACACCACTGACTCTCAGACAATGGAATTTCCACAAAAGTGATACGTACCTAAGGTAATAGCAATGTATGTTATGAGCAGAGCTATGGGAAAAGTGCTATAATTACGCGATGAAGAAAAATCTGGAACAAATGCCAAATTACAGTTCTCTTCTACAGGTAAGCCATTGCAAACATGTAATCAAAGCTGGCGATCCAGTTGTGCATCTCAAGCCCCGCTTTGGACAAAAATGAATGTTTATGACCTGAATAGCGTGGTCAGTTTACCCTTGACTTTTATATTTCAGATAGCCGCGCCTTTTCAACCAATCAAATGCTGGAATGCATAAATAGATTGTCTTAGACACGTAGCCTCCTAATTGGGTCTTAAATGGCTTGTCTGGAAAGATGATAGACTAGGTTTACTTCTAGAATATTGGTAGGGACAATCTGGCTTCCCAAAATATTGGTAGGGACTTGTGTCCCGACCCTTCCATATACAAACCTACGCCCTTGGGGCAAAACCCTCAAACTCACCAAGAATGCACCAATCACACTATCATAGTGCATACAAATACACAATTAGCCTACATACAAGGTAAGTGAGAGATACAGTTAGCTCAAAAGGTCAAATGTTTATATTTACTTTCAAGCATCAAGCATATCAAAAGTATCAAAAACTACACACACACACATACACACACACACACACAAATGAATTTAACATAAGCTACAATGGTGTAAATAAGTAAAAATAAATAAAAAAGATTACAATTTTCACATTTGTGTCCAAAAAGCAGACCAGTTAGAGTAGCCAATAAGTAATTTCCTACAGTAAACCAGCTCAAATGTTCATATTTATTTTCAAGCATCAAGTATATCAAAAGTATCAAAAACTACACACACACACACACACACACACACACACATTGTAAATTCTACACACTAAAACAGACTATAGATACAAAAAATATATCATTAATATATAATGAAAGATCAGCATCTGTAGTCCAGTACAATGTGTTGCATTTGTTTTTCAGCTGTTCTACTGATAATAAGCTCAAAAGCATTCTGTCATTGTCAGTTGTCAACATTGTCAATTTGATGAATTGTATAATCAGTAGTTAGAACTACTTTTTCCAAGTAGCTTTAGTAGACCAAACTGGATTTCTTCCTATGATAGCTTTTCATAGCTTTCCTGTCATTAAGCTACTTTAAGGGTAAACTAATTAGTAGCTTCAAAAGCTATGCTTTCAAAGTAGCTTCCCCTACACTGGTTATTTTTTAAATTAGCTTCCGCAAAGTAGAACTTTATTAAAGAGGCAATATATAACTTTTTACCTGGCAACCCGGTAGCATTATTATAAAATTTATAGCTAGCAGTTCAGCCAGACTGACAACAGAAAAGAACTAATAATATTGTCTGTCCATCAGTATTCATTCAGGTCAGGTGACTGAATCGCTAGTTATTCGCCTTCCTTGTTCTTTCATCAGGTTGATAGGTCGTCATCATCGACCCAACCCAAATCGATGTACTTCTTAATATGAGTATCGATGGACAGACACAAAATATCAATGGTTATTACCTTTTCGTTGCCAGACTGAATCCGCAAACTACCCACTGCAATATAATTATGCGCTATCCGGCAGCGGTTAAAAGTTATCGATTGCCTCTTTAAATGAAAGTTAGCCATTATGGATGTATGTCTGTTTTGGCAAGTGTTTTGACTGACCTGCTTCCTTACTGGCAAACATATCAGTAATTTTTTAACACTTTGCTGCTTCTGTTTTCAGTGCTTTGCGTTTTCATCCTCCACCTCTTTGCTCCACCTTTCTGTCTTGTTTGCTCCATTATTCCAGGCGCGTCTAAAAGGCAGGTAACGTTCAGCTGCTCTGTGCGTTGCTGGGTGCCGTAATGGTTTCATTTTCACAGCGATTGCCTGATTCGTGGATTCTGTGCAATCCGTCAATTAATTCCTAATTCGGTTATTAGCCTATTGCAGGTCAAGCTGACTGGATGGCTACCTTCAGGCCACCGGGCAATGTCCCGGTACTCCCAATGGGCAGTCCACACCTGGCGTTACAAAGACGTTCGTAAACGAAACATTAGGGCAGAACCCAGCAGGTTAAGAAGCTGTTGCTGTTGACTGCAGTAAGTGGTGGACTGCTGTCAAGGCAGGACTCACAAGGAGTGAGGAGAGGAAAGAGGAGCAGCAGGAAGAGAGGAGAGAGTGCAGAAGGCTGCATCACAACACTCATACCCAAGTGTGGACTTCATCTGCAGCAACTGCTGCAGAATCTGCCGATCTTCGATCGGATTATACAGCCACAGCAGGCGCTGCAGCTCACCAAAAGACTAATACCATGATGCAGACATTGTCTCCCGAGACAGAAGGATGCCAACAACAACAGGGCAGAGCACATCCTTCTGCTTCAAGCCAATCTCCATCAGTATTGTTTTTTCCCAGGTCTCAGTCTGATGAAGCTGAACCAGCAGGTGATATGAAAACTTTTTTATGGGTCTGCTTCAAGCTATCTACAATTTTAACCTCTTCCACTCTGGAATTTTCATCGGAGAGATATTGGCACTGCTCTCACCTCGCCTTAAAGCGCATTATATCTTCAAACTCGATCGGATTTAGGTTTCCTAATTACCAACTAAGTGTTAATTTGTTCAGTTGCGAGGATCAATCCGTATCCATTTTCCCTCAGCTTGCTTTATAGTTCATTGCAGTAACTATCTAGCATTTTCCTGTCCACATTTATGGTGACATAAAATGTCAGTGTCTTACGAAGCTTCTGAATTCCTGCAGCTCACAAAACGGAATATTTTATTTCTGCGTCCACATCCGATCGGCTTGAGGTGCTGATGAAAACGTTTCTAATCAGTGACACTATTGCTAACTCCTGGATAAGCCGTTTGTGAATCTTACCACCCGTGGTTGTGCTAGCGCAGTGGCGGTTCTAGAACCGGGAATTGGGGGGGCACAGACATGTCACTGACAATTGGGATAGTCCTGGCTAGTTCTCAATCATTTCCTTTATTGGTAGCGTTTTCCAATTATACGTGGTGGCAGCTTCTGAAGACACAGTTTCTTCTCTCCATATCGCGATCTAACAGTGATGAAATCGTAGAATTAGAATCAGTATAACTGAGAATTGGGGGGGACAAAACATCCGTTTTAAACAATTATTATAGTCCTGAACTGTTCTCAGTCATTTTCATGACTAACAAAAGGTTCACTCCGAGAGCACTCCACACTTAACAGGTGTTGCTTGTTCTCACCGATTAGGTAGGACGACAATCATTCATCTGGACGCGTATTTGCTGAATTAAATCAACATTATTCAAAATTGCATACCTGCACAAATAGCTTGAGCCACATGCGTTTTATAGCCTATTTCACTGCTGAGTGCCACTTTTTTCCTCAATGCTGAGGCCAATTTTTGAATAACGTTGATTTAAATTAAACAAGCTTACACGTCGAATGAATGATTGTCATACCTGTCAGGGAGGGCTGCTACCTATTAAAAGGCGCTCAGGTAAACGACTGAAACAAGTCGGAATAACATTTAAAACCAAATGTTTTGTCCACCAATTCAGACCCATCGCTATTAGGCATATGAAATTGCCAATTACGATCATTAAGCGTCAGAGACAGTTTATTTTAAAACAATGATTGATTGATTGATTGATTGATGATTAGTGAGTGACGCTTGAGTCTCATCACAACATTCCTTCCTATGCTTTGCTTATCCAGGAGTAAAAATGCGGTTTTGCCGACTTTGATGCGCGTGGTATGGCTTCTCATGCAAAAATAAAACTCTGTCTACAACCAGTGAAATTACCAAATTGCAGGTTAACACTCCACCCATTTCCCAGTAAGAATCGGATAATACAGTGGGGTGTAAAAATTTGGGCAACCCTGGTTTAAATGTCTCTTACAATTAATCTCCAAGTGATTGAAAGCAAACCTGAACACTAAATGCTACAAAATTAAACATGACATACCTGTATTTCATCACATTTTTAAAACAAGAATAATTTTTTATTTTTTTACTTTTTACAGTTTCAAAATAATAAAACAAGGAAAAAAGGCCTTCTGCAAAGTTTAGGAACCTTGTCGGCTAGTACTTTATAGCTCCTCGCCGGGCAGCTATAACAGCTTACCAAATGCTTCCTGTAGCCAGCTAAAGTCTTTCCAATTCTTGTTTTTGATTTTTTTCCCATTCTTCCGGCCAGAACACCTCTAGCTCAAAAATATTCTTCAGCCTTCTTGCATGCACGGCATGTTTGGGAATCTCTCCACAAATTTTCAATAATATTCATCTGGGGACTGTGATGGCCATTCAAAACCTTCATCCGTCTTTTTCTGGAGGTACTTCAGGAATTAGTTGAGGTATGCTTGGTCATCATCTTGCTGGAATACCGTCTTCAATTTCTGGACTGAGCTTTGAACGACAGCCTCTAGAATGTCTCGATATTTGATGGAATCCATTCTTCCTTCCACCTGCACAATATTGCCTGTGCCCCCAAAGCATAATGGATCCACCTCCATGCTTAACAGTTGGCAAAATGTTCTTCTCTACAAATGCTTCATCCTTTTTTCTCCAAACATAACTTCTTTGGTTGTGGCCAAAAAGTTCAATTTTGGTTTCGTCAGTCTAAAGCACATTGTTCCAGCCAAACTTGGGGTTTTCTCAAGGATTTTCCTCTGCATACTTAAGACATAATTTTGTGTTGAGGTCGTAGGAAGAGCTTCTTTCTTTTAACTCTGCACGTGTAGGTCTTTTTGTTGTTTAAAAGATGCAGCTGTATTGTTGTCCTGCGAACAACTGGACCTGTGTCTGCTACTCTTTTTTGCAGCTCTTTTGCAGGGATGTGTGGGTTCTTCTGAGAATTTCTCACCAGATCTCAGGCCAGTCTATCTGAAATTTTTCTTGGTCTTCCAGATCTTGCCTTGACTTCAATTGTTCCATTTATTTTCCATATTCTTACGATGTTTCTAACAGTAGATACGGGTAGTTTGAAATGTTCAAGAGTTTTTATAACCCTCTCCTTGTTGGTGGAAGTGAATTACGTATCTTGATTTTGACATCCTTGGACAACTGTTTAGAGGAACACATGGTTTTTTTTTTAACACCAGACGCAGCTTAGCCACCACAGTCGGGATACTTTTTAGAAGCAGGGATGGAAATTAGCACCCACCACCCGCCAAATGCGGGTGAATTTGTGTGCTGGCGGGTGAATTGAATCAGTTTACCAGCCACTGTGGCGGGTTCATTCCAGTCAGATCTGATCCAATTAATATTAATGATCGATATCTTTGTTAAGGCATAACAGTGCACTTTCCACAACCCTAGAGTTAGATCCGGTCAAATTTTATGTTTCTGATTGGACCAAAGTGTCAGTTGGACTTCACTAACAAGCCTTCACTTGGACTCTTCACCGCTAATAATTATTACTCAGCGCTCCGGTCAGCCGAGCCGGCTGTATATGTCTGTGGAGCCGGCTACCCCGTTGCTTGGCAACCATCGACTCTAAGTTGGAACTATTTATTGTGGCGCATGAATAAAGGTAAGCGGGAGCTACTTTTTTGTCGGAGTTTACAAGAACCGAAGTAAATTAAAATGTGGCGTTACATCGGGGGAGTTAAAAGAACCGCTGAGAGTCACGAAGAGGAGCCGAAGGTAAAACTAGAAGATATTTTAATGGAAAATGAAAAGAGCAGCACAGACTGGGGCACGCTGGTATTGGCTTGTGTATGAGGAGGAAAGTCAAACGATGTGCTGCTCGGTTTGTCATCAACATGCATCAGACACTCAGAAATCGAACAGTTTTATCGCTGGCACCAAAAATCTTAAACTGGAACCCGTGAAGGACCATGAATTATCCAAATGCCATATTCATGTCTTAAAAATTGCTAAGGGGAAATCAGTGCCTGAAGACAGCCCAGCCATGAAAACCCTCAACAGCCTGAAGACCGCACAGCTGGAAAGGATGGCACTATTATTTAGGAATGCCCACACAACTGCTAAAAGGAAGGCCATTTAACGACTTCGAATAGCAATGCACGTAAGTTATGTTTGTTTACTCTATGTATTACTGTTAGTTGGATTTTAGTGAGTTAATGTCATTCTCGGTAGCCACTAAGCTGGAAGCTAGTTAAGCTATGTTGCTTCGCAATGTCATTCTCGGTAGCTACTAAGCTGGACCCTGCTGAAAAAAGTCAGAGAAACCATTAGGCAACCATTAGGCATATTCCATTGGTTTCTAATGGTTCCTGGTGGTTTTGTAATGGTTTCTAATGGCTACTTATGTTTTCCTAATGGTTCAGTTTGTTTTTCTAATGGGATTCTATTATCTCCTACACAAATCTACAGGACTTTAACTGGTCCCTACTAATGGTTCCTACATGAGTCTAATGGGCAATTCCAGCATTACTCACGTTACATTTAAAGCACGGGACTCTTGAATAAAGGTGTCTCCCTATTTTGTGAGTAGACTAAATATTCTTATTCTTTACACAGTAACCATAGGAAGCCACTCTCCAAAGGTCCACATATATGATAACATTAAAAAAAATTCTGCATAATAATGTGGATTTCTTCCAGGCTGACTTTTGTCAACATTACTCACGTTACGCAAAAAGATTAGGTTTTACATCCTAATGGGACCAGTAGGTTCCCAATGGTATTACATTCTAATGGGACCAGTAGGTTCCTGATGGTTTTACATCCTAATGGGACCAGTAGGTTCCTAATGGTTTCTTCTAATTCCCATTAGACCATTAGAAACCTAATGGTTCCTAATGGTTTTTTCCTAATGGTATTCTACTGGATTTTTCAGCAGGGTGTCCGCATAAAATGAAGAAAATCACAGACAGAAATGTCTCAAACATGTTTTTAGAATATAGATATGCCTCAGCATAAGGAGAATTAGAACATTCTTGGAGGCGCTTTTCTTGAGACAAACAATCTGTGCCCCATTACTTTAATAAAACTCCCTCAGAATCACTCTGCTTCTAAGAACGCATCCTTTGCTCTGCTTAATGTACGTTCTCTTAACAATAAAGCACCTTTCATTAACAATGTAATTACCAATATGGATTTTGACTTTTTGTGTTTAACTGAAACTTGGCAGGTACCAAATGAGTTTATCACACTAAACGAAGCCTCCCCACCTGGGTATGAATTTACTGATAAGCCACGCTTGACTGGACGTGGGGGAGGACTTGCTGTGCTCTATCGCTCATGTTTTAAGGTTGTGTGTGTGCCCCTGCAGAATTTCTCATCCTTTGAATGTCTTGCTCTGAAATTCACTGGTGGTTAACCACTACTCCTTTTACTTATTTACAGGCCTCCTAAAGCGTCCTCTGTTTTTGTAAATGAGTTTGCTGAACTGCTGTCTTCTGTGTGCCCTATGTATTCATCTATCCTGGTCTTGGGTGATTTTAATATACATGTTGACTCAAATAACGGTAACTTTACAGATAATTTTCTCAATATGCTAAACTGTTTTGATGTAACTCAGCATGTAAACTTTCCCACTCACTCAAAAGGTCACAGAAGACAGCAGTTCAGCAAATTCATTTACAAAACAGAGGATGCTTTAGGAGGCCCGTAGATAAGTAAAATGAGTAGTGGTTAACCACCAGTGAATTTCAAAGCAAGACATTCAAAGGATGAGAAATCCTGCAGGGGCACACACACAACCTTAAAACATGAGCGATAGAGCACAGCAAGTCCTCCCCCACATCCAGTCAAGCGTGGCTTACCAATAAATTGATACCCTGGTGGGGAGGCTTCGTTTAGCATGATAAAGTCATTTGGTACCTGCCAAGTTTCAGTTAAACACAAAAAGTCAAAATCCATATTGGTAATTACATCATTAATGAAAGGTGCTTTATTGTTAAGAGATCGTACATTAAGTAGAGCAAAGGATGCGTTCTTAGAAGCAGAGTGATTCTGAGGGAGTTTTATTAAAGTAATGGGGCACAGATTGTTTAAGTCCGCAGTGCGCTCCGCAATGTTCTAATTTATGCTGAGGCATATCTATATTCTAAAACATGTTTGAGACATTTCTGTCTGTGATTTTCTTCATTTTATGCGGACACCCTGCTGAAAAATCTACCATTAGGAAAAAACCATTAGAACCGTGGGTTTCTAATGGTCCTATTAAGTAGAAGAAACCGTAGGAGCCTACTGATTCATTAGGATGTAAACCATCAGGAACCTACTGGTCCCCATTAGAATGTAATACCATTGGGAACCTACTGGTCCCAGTAGGATGTAAAACCTAATCTTTTTGCGTAACGTGAGTAATGTTGACAAAAGTCAGCCTGGAAGAACCATTATGCAGAATTTTTTTTTAATGTTATCATATAATGGACATGAGTGGCCTATAGTTATCATGGTGGAAGAAAGAATAAGAATATTTAGTCTACTCACAAAATAGGGAGACACCTTTATTCAAGAGTCCCGTGCTTTAAATGTAACGTGAGTAATGCTGGGGTGCCCGTAGACTCGAGAACCATTGGCCAAGGGACCAGTTAAGTCCTGTAGATTTGTGTAGGGAGATAATAAAATCCATTAGAAAAACAAACCGAACCATTAGGAAAACATAAGTAGCCATTAGAAACCATTACAAAACCACCAGGAACCATTAGAAACCAATGGAATATGCCTAATGGTTTGCCTAATGGTTTCTCTGACTTTTTTCCTTCGTCCAGCTTAGTAGCTACGAGAATGACATTGCGAGCAACATGGCTTAACTAGCTTCCAGCCCAGTGGCTACCGAGAATGACGTGTCACTAAAATCCAACAAACAGTAATACATAGAGTTAACAAACATAACTAGATGCAATGCCATTCAAAGTTGTTAAATGGCCTTCCTTTTTTAGCAATTGCGTGGGCATTCCTAAATAATAGTGCCATCCTTTCCAGCTGTGAGGTCTTCAGGCTGTTGAGGGTTTTCATGGCTGGGCTGTCCCCTTAGCAATTTTTAAGACATGAATATGGCATTTGGATAATTCATGGTCCTTCACGGCTTCCAGTTTAAGGTTTTTGGTGCCAGCGATAAAACTGTTCGATTTCTGAGTGTCTGATGCATGTTGATGACAAACCGAGCAGCACATCGTTTTTTACTTTCCTCCTCATACACAAGCCAATACCAGCGTGCCCCAGTCTGTACTGCTCTTCATTTTCCATTAAAAAATATCTTCTTAGCCTTTACCTCGCTTCGGCTCCCCTTTCTCCTTCGCACTCTCCTCAGCGGTTTTTTAACTCCCGCGATGTAACGCCACATTTTAATTTACTTCGGTTCTTGTAAACTCCGACAAAAAAGTAGCTCCCGCTTACCTTTATTCATGCGCCACAATAAATAGTTCCAACTTAGAGTCGATGGTTGCCAAGCAGCTTGGGCTGTGGCTCCACAGAACGCTACAGCATTTCGACTGACGGAGTAACTGAGTAATAATTATTAGCGGTGAAGAGTCAAGTGAAAGCTTGTTAGTGAAGTCCAACTGACACTTTTGGTCCAATCAAACATAAAATTTGACGGATCTAACTCTTGGGTTGTGGAAAGCGCACTGTTATGCCTGAACCAAGATATCGATCATTAAGATTAATTGGATCAGATCTGACTGGAATGAACCCGCCACAGTGGCTGGTAAACTGATTCAATTCACCCGCCAGCACACAAATTTGGTGCTAATTTCCATCCCTGCTTCTAAAGTATCCGACTGTGGTGGCTGTTGCGTCTGGTGTTAAAAACCATGTGTTCCTCTAAACAGTTGTCCAAGGAGGTCAAAATCAAGATACGTAATTCACTTCCACCAACAAGGAGAGGGCTACAAAAAACTCTTGCAACATTTCAAACTACCCGTATCTACTGTTAGAAACATCGTAAGAATATGGAAAATAAATGGAATTAATTGAGAGTCAAGGCAAGATCTGGAAGACCAAGAAAAATTTCGAATAGACTGTGAGATCTGGTGAGAAAGTCCAGAAGAACCCACACATCCCTGCAAAGAGCTGCAAAAAAGGTAACGAACACAGGTCAGTTGTTGCATGAGTTAACAATACAAGCGTGCCTTAAACAACAAGACTTCTACGGCAGAGTTGGCGAAAAAAAAAAAAAAAGAAAACCTTTCATACTGACCTCAACACAAATTAAGTGTCTTAAGTATGCAGAGGAAAACCTTGAGAAACCTCAAGCCTATTGGAACAATGTGCTTTAGACTGACGAAACCAAAATTGAACTTTTTGGCCACAACCAAAGAAGTTATGTTTGGAGAAATAAGGATGAAGCATTTGTAGAGAAGAACACTTTGCCAACTGTTAAGCATGGAGGTGGATCCATTATGCTTTGGGGGCACAGGCAATATTATTGCAGGTGGAAGAATGGATTCCATCAAATATCGGACATTCTAGAGGCTAATGTTCAAAAGCTCAGTCAGAAATTGAAGAGGCGTTGGGTATTCCAGCAAGATGATGACCGAAGCCACCTCAAATCCACCCTGAAGTACCTCCAGAAAAGACGGATGAAGGTTTTGGAATGGCCATCACAGTCCCCAGACATGAATATTATTGAAAATCTGTGGAGAGACCTCAAACATGCCGTGCATGCAAGAAGGCTGAAGAATATTTTTGAGCTAGAGGTGTTCTGTCAGGAAGAATGGGGAAAAAAATCAAAAAACAAGAATTGAAAGACTCTTAGCTGGCTACAGGAAGCATTTGCAAGCTGTTATAGCTGCCCGGCGAGGAGCTATAAAGTACTAGCCGACAAGGTTCCCAAACTTTTGCAGAAGGCCTTTTTCCTTGTTTTATTATTTTGAAACTGTAAAAAGTAAAAAATAAAAATTATTCTTGCTTTAAAATGTGATGAAATACAGGTATGTCATGTTTAATTTTGTAGCATTTAGTGTTCAGGTTTGCTTTCAATCACTTGGAGATTAATTGTAAGAGACATTTAAACCAGGGTTGCCCAAATTTTTTACACCCCACTGTATTGGCCGATTCTTACTGGGAAATGGGTGGAGTGTTAACCTCATTTGGTAATGTCACTGGTTGTAGACAGAGTTTTATTTTTACATGACCATACCACGCGCACCTAAGTCGGCAAAACCGCATTTTTACTCCTGGATAAGCAAAGCATAGGTTGCCTAAAATTGCTATCTTGACCACACAGTTTAGGGAAAGCGTATAGCGGGTCCTCAAACCACCCGCTACCCATTTGGCAATTGAAGACACGGCTTCTCTCCCCCTATGCGATCTAACAGCGACAAATGGGCTGCATTCAGTTCAGAAAAATAATTAATTATAATTAGGTCTATGCACTGGCACTCAGCGAAGTAACTTTTTTTTCCAGCGAGAGCGACATTTCAGAACTCTTCAGCGAATGAAGGTAATTCTGGTGACAAGTACGTGGTTTCGTCCGTTTACATTTTCCAGTCGGACAGCTGTCAATTATTTTTTTTACAGCAAGTTGCGTGACCGTGCTGCAAAAACAGGTGTGCGTACTTGTCGCCGAAATTACCTTCATTTGCAAAAGAGTTCTGAAATGCCGCTCTCGCTGGAAAAAAAATTACCGTTGCTGAGTGCCAGTGCATAGACCTATTTATAATTAAATTATTTTTCTGTTCTGAATGTAGCCCATTATTTTGTCGCTGTTAGATCGCATGGGGGAGAGAAGCCGTGTCTTCAATTGCCACTTGAATATTCTTGAATTGGAAAACGTGTTAATAAGGGAAAACCATTTAGAATTTGCCAGGACTAATTGTAGTCAATAAAGGGAAGGATATTTTCTCCCAAATTTTCAGGTCTAGTGCCGGCCCTGAGTATTATTTCCCACAGAACGAGAACGCGTGGCAAAACTGCGCCTCTCCCGTCATGCAGTGACGGAATTATGTCACCTGGTTGCAGATGATGTTTACACCGCTGCCAGCTGTCCGTATGCCTTGCCCGTTGCTGTTAGGGTTACTGTGGCACTATTTTTCTATGCTAGTGGGTCATTCCAACACCCACTCAGCTCAATTGGAGGCATGACCCAATCATGGTGAAACGCATTTTTCTTTTTCTTTCTTTTTGAAGTTTCCATCACAAAAGGGGTAGGCTTGATGTTTTTTTTATTATTATTACATACCAAACATTAAACAATATGTCAATGTCAAATAATAATAATAATGATACAATTCATGGTTAACTTTACAAAAACAGATCCTCCCCTGTCTGGATTTGACCTCATGCACGAGCAATTTAACTTCGTCTTCGGAGAAACGTGGCGACCTTCCTCTCTCCATCACGGGTTTCGGTTTGAGGATTTGGGATAGCGCAGCCTGCTGCTAAAGGCAATGGCACCTAGCACACTGATTGGTTTAACTGGCGTAACGCCCAAACCACGCCTATGCATAATGTAACGGGTAGCGCAGGTGTTTTAGGGATATAGGCAGGTGTGCAAGATAGCAACTTTTGCGGGGGAACGCCTCTTACGCAATGCTAAATCCCCAAATAACGGGTTTAGGGACTCTGGCGCAAGATAGGGCCCTAAATGCCTACTTATAATATCTGTTAAATTAAGACAGGAAAAAATCAATTCACCAAAATGAAATTTTGCAGGACGTCTGTTTAGATTACACTCTACCTATGCAACGAGTTTCAAGAAAATCGAAAGTGTGGTACCTCCCGAAAAATGGGGTCAAAGGTCAAAGTCATATGACTTGACCTAAAAGATGGCCAATATCAAAAGGTAAATGTGTTGCATATCATTTGAAAGAGAGTTTTCTCCTCTTTCCAACGATTTCAAATTTTGTATAAATTGGATCATTTTTGTATGAGTTATGGCCAATTTTGTGTCTTGAGTCAGAAAGTTCTCTAAAATCCATCAAATCTTTGAAGTGCTCTTGTTCCCATATAAATGATCGCAATGAGCTGAAAATGGGCATGCATTGATTTCTCTGGATAACCCTAAGTACACCAAATTTCATTAAAGTCTGAGTGGGGGCCGGGAAAAAACCGAGTGAGATGGCATGGATTGAGCCTTGAGCAGATCGGGATTCCAAGCCAGATGACCATAGAAGGAGTGGAAGCTTGTTCCTAACAAACTGGACAGAGGAACAGATTGGAGGAGTTAACAAGAATGCAGTTCCAATCCTGGACCCTGCTTAGACTTGGGAGCTTGTTCCTATTGAACTGGATTGATGAACTGACTTTGCTGGATTAAACTGAATGCGGTCCAAATCCTGGACCCTGATTAGGATTGGTAGCTTGTTCATCTTAACTAAGTGATGAGAAAGACCTTAAAGAACAGCCATTGTTAAAAGTACACATTGCATTTCACAAAGACAAAGAGTTTTCACTAGAAATACTGATTGGTTTCTAAGCACAAATGGTAATTTTACAATCCAGCAACTTGCAACACAAGGCAGAGGGCTTAAATAGTCACATGACTATTAGAGGATAACCAAAAATGAGATTCATCCGAGGGCGGGAGAGACAAAAAAGACACAAACCAATCACAAGAGACATACACCCTTATAGACATGCAAGTTGCTGAATTGAGAAGAGACACAAGGAATTTACACTTGGGTTGTGACAGTCTCACTTGTGTCCATCCCTCCAAGAAACTGTAGACAGCCATGATGATGCTGACATCAGGGATCTGGTGAGGCTATATTATCTGTATCAAATGAAAAGTTTGTTTCCAAAACGCAATTAGTGCCAAAATTACAAAAAATTGAGATAATACCATAGAGTGATAGCCCTGTGCTTTTTTGACATGGTGCAAAACTATGTTTGTAGAAATTTGTACAATAAGGTGTATTTTTTCATGTTCAAAGTTTATGTTATTAAAAAGCAATAGGTGCCAACATAGAAAAAGCTGATTTACTCAAAATGAGTAAAATGGATATATTGCATTTTGGAAACAAACTCTTCAAATGTTTTTAATGAAACACCAAAATTTATAATTCTATTTTTTACTTAAAAAATTGGAATTTCAGTTATACTTTTTGTCTTCAGCAACACTGAGAAAAAAAAAAATCTAATGTCAGATTTCAATTTTTTTTTTTTTTTTTATGTAGTGTGTCTAAGTCTCAGGGTGCTTAAGACCGTACTGTTGCAGGTTTCTACATTATAGCTTGCAGCCTAATTATCTAGTTTTGATTTTGTTAATCTGGATAGTGTAGTTAGCAGAGGCGTTTAGATTTTGAGAGTTGCATGCAGTATCTCAAGAATCATTTGCTTGTGGTTGGCCTATTTGGTAGCAGGGCTGATTCAAGTTAACTTCACGCAACTGTTTGAAAGCTTAAGGAAAAGACATATCTTATTTGTGAGCCTGGTGCTATGGAATGGAAAGGTGTCGGGTGAAGGTTGTTCGCTCGTCTGTATTTACTTTAAGCGCATAAGAAAAATTACGCAGAGCTAATTTGCTCATTTTTGCATCACCCTCGTTTATTTCCTTTAAAAATTGCAATTTTACTCAGTGAATTGTCGTTTGGCAGATAATCTAAAAAGCCTAAATAATTACTTGATATAAATCTCCTTTGTGCTCAGCTCCTTTACAGGTCTTCAACCCCATTTCCTGAACAAGTTGAGACTGTGGAAAATGTTTTAAAAAAAACAAAAAAACAGTAATTTAAAAGGAAAAGGAAAACGGCGATTATTAAGTAATCTTTTAACGGCACTGAAAATGGTTCAGGACAGAGAGTGTTTTTATCCTATCACCTTATTTTAATACCTGTATACAGCAATTGCCTCAGTCTCCATCCATTGGTCCGTCCACAATTTACTATTCTCACTCCGCAGACATTTCTGTTGGATTCTTTTCATTTTTTCATTTTTTGTTTTGTGGGTCAATGGTGACATGATGAGACTCCCTGTTGATTTTGGTGACGATGGGAAAATTTTTAGTCAAGTAACATGTAGTATACAAAGCTGCCATGTGGGCACATTACTATGCTTTGTGTAGCTATCTTTTTTTTTTTTTAGAAATATACATTCATCTGACCATCATGCCTGCAAAATGATCACAAAAATTCAGGATAGAGGCAAATAAAACTAGGAAGGTGTTGCACTGTAAACAAGAGTCATCAGAAGACGACATATCCCCACAGCCCCCGCAATCTAATCTCAGAGATCCCAAAATATCAAGAAGCACCAGTTTAGGATCTGATTAATACGCACAGCAAGTTTTGTTAACAAAAAATATTGGAGGGTATAGGAGTTCTGCCACAGAAATGAAATGACCACAGATGAATGGACGAATGGTGCGACCGCACTGACGACTATATCCCCTCGCATGGCTATATGCCGGGGGGACAATAATAAAAGGCTGACTCAACTCTACAAACAAGGCACCCGGATGCAAAGCATTTTTCAGTTTGCTAATCATCTTGTTCAAAGCTCTTTCAAAAATGGGTTTGGATTAAGTACAGCAAACTCAAAAATGCTTTGCATCTGATTGCTTTAATTCTCTAAGTTTCATCAACTCTATTTTTACAGAGTGCAACTGCTAAAAAAGTGGTGCACACATGCAGAACAGGTGAAGCTACCATGCTTGGATACAAAATGAGCGTCCACAAAAGGCCCAGTTTATTACAAGCAATGACCGGCCAAGATGGACCACTGCAAAAAAACTAAGCGACTGAATTATCTGAGTTCATAAGCATGATAAAAACAGCAAAGAATACCCTGTCCAGGCTTCAAGCACCCAAGCAAATTTTTGTTGAAGTTGACCTGTAATGCTATGCCATAAACCAGTGAGCAATGTGTTAAAGCAGTATTTTTTGGAATTTGAATATAGAGCTTAATATGCAGTAACCAATGCATACTTCTTGCAATGGACTCCCCAAGATTCCATGCCCCTGTGATGAAGGGAGGGGTTTAAAATTTCTCTCCCCATTCACTTGCATTGAAAAAGCCAGAGACTCACATAAATTTAAACAGGGTCTTTCAGATCTGACGTTTCCAACATATCAACATATCTATCGGAAACAGACCCTTTTATCATTTACTGAATACATATATTCACCAAAAATTAAATGTCTGTTTCCGTTTGTCATTTCTGTACTTGGTTTTTCAGCAATTATAATTTTAAAACAGGTTTAAACATGATTGTATCCTGTCTTTTGGACAAAGTCCTTTGACTTCAATCATGACCTCATTGCGCCACTATCCATTCTCCCATTGGTCTGATCTTCACGTGAGGCCGGTCTCTTCCGGGGTACATTAACTCAGCAGTTTGGGGTGACATGTTGCTTCAGTTTGTAAGCACCGCTTTGACCAGCACAGCAAAATAAAAATTGAACTAAACCAATGTAACACTTTTCAGTCAAAATTTAGACCATTTAGAGGGGAAAAAAGTCATATATCAAACACCTAGTATTGGAGAGGTTCTTCAACTTATGCAAACCATATATTCTGTCATATTCATACATGCAATGCTAGTGAAAGGGAAGGTTAATTTCAAACACCTCTTAATCACAGAGCCATGAAATCCTGCTTTTCAAAAGGGTCTTTTGGGCAAACTTTTTGTTTTTGAGGCTTGTCAATGGTTGACCTCTTCTGGACTCTAGTGCAGTCTTCCAATGATAACTGACATTGGCCCAGACATGCCTATACTTCTGGATCTGGCTAACTGTTGAAAAGGGGATTTCTTTGCCATGGAACGAATTGCTTTGTTATCCACCACAGTAGCAATCTATAGTTTTCCAGGCCTTTTGGTGCACTGAGCTTACCAGCGAACTGTTTCATTTTTTACCACAGGTCTGTTAAATACTCAGTTGTGATTGGTTGAAAGAAATTCTGAGGGCGTATATTATTCTCAGATAACTGAAGTCCAATGAAGAAGTCCCAAACACGGATGGCCCTCTCACACTGTGTATGAATTTGCCATGTTCAAATTCCAGGTTAAGTTCTACTGACACTACAAGTTACAAAGTTGAAAATATTGGATGTGAAGGCTAAAATATGTGAATATTTGTGAATATAATAAAATATGTGAAGGCTAAAAGGCGGCATGGCATGGCGGCTCAGGAGGTAGAGCGGGTGGGCTAGGAATCGGAAGGTTCCTGGTTCGATCCCGGCCCCTCCAGCGAACGTGTCGAAGTGTCCTTGAGCAAGATACCGAACCCCACACTGCTCCTGATGCGCAGGTTGGCACCTTGCACGGCAGCCTCCGCCATCCAGGTGAATGAGAGGCATAATTGTAAAGTTCTTTGTGTCATCTGACTAGAAAGGTGCTATATAAATGCAGTCCATTTACCATCCATGATTATCACAAACTGGAGAGGGCACATTGATTCAACGACTGTCTGGGTAAATATATGATACAATGGAGTTAATGCCAACAGCTATTTTTCTTTACAGCAACTAGGACTATATGATATGTTACAAATGTGACCACACACTTACAAATAGCAATATGTTTCAGCAGTTTCGAAGCAATAGAGGTGGAAGGAAATAGTTGACGTACAAATGCAATGTTTGGATAAAAACATATATATTATATAAACATATGGGTGCATGGTAACCACGATATCAGCGCAATAAACAACACCAAGCTAGTCATTACACAAAAATAATTGTATGTAGCTGCAGTGGGCTCCAAAATTACTAGCACTCCTGACTGTCAATGCATAAACAATACAAAAATATGTAAATATCAAGAATATAATTATAGAGACGTGGAATATTCCAACGTGTGACATACTTTATTAATGTTTCAATGGATACAGCCAAAATCATCGTGTGATACAAAAGAAATTTCATTAAAATCAAGGTTTCATAATAAATTTGGCACTCTTCATTTAGTACTTAGTGCAACCACCTCTGGCAAGGATAACAGCATCGAGTCTTTCCCTGTAATTTTTGACAAGGTTAAGGCACACATTTGGTGGGATATTGGATCATTCATCCAAGAAGATCATTTCAAGATTCTTCACATTCTTGGGTTGGCATTTGGCAACTGCCCTCTTCAGCTCAGCCCACAGGTTTTCAATTGGATTGAGGTGTGGCGACTGAGATGGCGATTGAAGAACTTTAATTTTGTTGTCATGGAACCATTTCTGTTTTGATCTTGAGGTATGCTTTGGGTCATTTTCTTGTGGGAAAGTCCACTTTCAGCCAAGTCCCAGACTTCTGCGGGACGCAACCAGATTGTCGGGCAAAATATTCCGATACATGGTGGAATTCATTATGCCATTATTCTTAACCAGTGCCCCTGGACTTCTTGAATTAAGACCGTTCCAAACATGATTGACCCCCCCCATCATATTTCACCGTGGGTATGAGGTGCTTCTCCTTGTATACATCTCTGTTTTGACGGCGAACATGCCGATGCTGTATCTGATCGAAACGAGAAATTTTAGTCTCATCTGACCAAAGCATCTTGTTCCAGTCATAATTTAAATCACGTTTGGCAAACTCCGAGCGCTTGCTTCTGTGTCTTCAGGTCAGAAAAGGCTTTCTGCTGACAACCCTTTCAAATAGCCTGTGGTTGTAGAGGTGGCGCCTGATGGTGCTTTTTGAAACCTGGTGACCCCAGGATGCCATCAAGACCTGCAATTCCGTCACAGTGATTCTTGGGGATTTTGTTGCTTCTTTCACCATCCTCCTCAGTATTCTGGGGGGCAAAATGCAGTTGTGTCTTCTACCCTTGAGGTTTTCAACGGTTTCACATCTTTTGAATTTTTTAATAACTGCCCTGATAGTGCTCAGTTGCAAATTCAGTTGCTTGTGTATCTTCTTGAAGCCATTACCAGATTTATTAAGATCTATGACCATTTGCCTCTTTTGAACTGACAGTTGTTTTGTTTTCTTCATGATGTTAGACGACAAAGGGCTATTGTATGTGTGTTACCTCATTTTTATACTCTAGTGAAACAGGAAGTGATGTAATGGCTTAATGTAGTTCCTTAATGCTTTGATAAAACTTAAATGTGCGGAATTTAATACCTGGTTTAATTTTGGCAGACGTTATTTACAATAATCTTCAAGGGTCCCATTAAGTGTGAAACCCTGATTTGGAGGAAATAGATTTTTAATTAAACGAGCAAATGATTTTGTTTGGTTCCATTGGAACGGTAATTTTGGACAGTACTTCTCACATGATGATATTTAGAGTTCCTCTAAAAATATATTTTTTAGAATTCTTTAAAGTAATGTTCGTGCATTGTCAGTCAGAAGTGTCAGTAATTTTGGAGCCCACTGTGTACAACTTGCCAACTTATAAACAGCGTTAAACATTATGTATGCTTTATGCCACGTTAATCTTTAATATAAGGACAATTCTATGGCATATTCATAGTTCTTCTGGGTATAAGAGGAAGCTCTCAAAACATGCAATGACTGTGGAGCTCCCTAAATTGAGCTCACCAATTTCCTGCTCACACCTCCCAGTCATCCCAGCAAGCTTGAAGTATAAGCTGACAGCTCTTGGTTTTGGAGTGGGAGGGGTGTGTTTCCTTACTGACAAGCTCGCAGCTCATAGTATCAGCTTCCACCTTGCATTCGCTCATCCAGGAAGCTTACACCTTGCAGTTTAAGATCCAGCCTCTCTGGTCAGATTCATGAGATTTCCGAACATTTGTTTTCCTCTAGAGGCCATCTGGGGCCTGTCTCATGAAGCTGGATTAACATGCCCGGGGTTTCCTTCAGTTACCCAGCTGCACCTAACCCTAACTCTAACCCTAACCATGACCCCTAACCCTAACCTTAACCACAATCCCTAATCCTTATCCCAGTCCCTTCAAATCGACAGTTGTACCCATAAAACTGCCATATCTCTAGACACTGCGATAAGATTATTGTCTGCTCCTCCGTCGTGAAGTATGCGGCTCGGGAGGAATTTTCCATGTCTGCGAGTGGTCGTGTGCAGCAGACATCGCCCTTTTTATGTGAACGCGCACAGATCTAGATTGGAAACTCCTGGGTTCACTTAATGAGTTGATAACCAGTTTCGTGAGACTGATAATCAAGACCGCGGATGTCTGGTCAGGGTTAGGTTAGGGCAGGGTTTGAAGTTGGGACTGCTGTACCTCTCTGCATTGAAATGCATTGGAAAACTGCTGTACCCGTAGCAGCTGCCTAATCTTAAATAAATACGAGGAATATAAATCCATCATCCAGGCAAAAAGCAACATAGTTGCTGCTGCCAAAAACCGCAAGGAATGCTGGCAAAAAAAATCGCCGACTGTGTCAATGCGTAAATTAGTGGGATTATAATATTACTTCCCCACCAGGACGGCACGAGTAGATCTGACTATAGTAACATTTGTGTGTTCCATGAATTTATGTGTTTATGAAATTTGTCGTTATGGCATGTGATTTTGGCCTTATCATCTCAGATGCGACCCTAGTGGAGCAAAAAGAGCATGGGAGCAAATAAAAAAATACGTATAAAAACATACTGCAAAGTGGTTAGTACGCTTACTATATCTTATACTACATGGCTTTACTTCTTCACACTGTCTCTGTTGTAGGATGATCACAGTGGAATTGTGGAATTAGTAATGAACGGCTCCAGCAGCTGACAGATATATGTAGTCCTTCTGCGGAAAACCTGTACCTCTCGTAAAGACATTGTTCAGGCAAATCAAAAGGATTACAGCGATCGCGAAACACTCTTTCGCGCCTGAGCGCTCTTCACACAAGTTGTGCACCTAGACCCATTGGGTTCTCATCAAATGGGCAGGCCATTTTCCAAGAGAATTGATTGGTCAGTAGGTGGGGATTTTATACCTGCTGAGCTCTTATCCTGAACTTAACCTGCTCCGAACAGGTTAGGTGTTCAGCGTATGTTGCCACGCAACGCACCCCGATAAAAAGCAAACCACCTTCGTGATACGGAAAACTTAGGGTTAATCCAGAAGTTGCCTCGCTAAACCGAAATCCAGCTTCGCGAGACAGGCCCCAGGTCAGGACTAATAACTGTTTTAAACGGATGTTTTGTCACAATTCTCAGTTGTCTGCGCCCCCCAAATTCCCGGTTCTAGAACCGCCACTGGCAGACATTTTTACTTGGAATCTTCTGATTTTGAATTTGATCTTCGGAAACCACTCCTTTTAAAATGCTTAATAACCGCTACCTTTCGCAGTTTACATCTCCTGATTAGCCACAGTTGCACAGACTAATTGGTAAAAACCGACGACCTTATTTACTCTTGATAGCATTGTTATGAATTGCACCACAAAATTATGAGGCGTCTTCTGCGCATAAATGACGACGTAAAAAATATCAATATGTCTTTGTAATTTCAGCGCTAATGTTGCTCGTTCAGCAGCACATTTGCGGAAAATCCGTTCTATATTTTGAATGTTGTTACGGCTAAAGGGCGCTGTAGGTTGCACAGCTGTGTGACAATCCCAAGGACTGTGAAAACAAATGCAGAAAAGTCAGCGAAAGTTTTGGAATTACAATACCATATCAATTATATAAATTTAGGCAATGGGAATTCACCTTTCATTACCATTTCTAACTATAGGTCATGTATTGGGGTCTTGGTTGCTCAGTCGATAAATTGTTTGATTGTTAATCAGGCCAGCTTAAATAAAAACAGCTTGCGGGCAGTCAAGCCGTTAAGGGCGAGCTTATTGAAAGCCCACTGAACTCCTCCATGGCCCGCATGAAAGGAAAGAGAACAACTGACGTCACGAAAGAGAATAACTGACGCACAAGCACCGCGGCACTGGCGTTTGATTGGATAATGCGCTCGAAATGCACACTCGCCCACAATACAGGGCACTATGTAGTGAATGTTCCACACTGAAAACAATATACAGCCGTAGCCAAAAGTTTTGAGAATGACACAAGTATTGGTTTTCACACAGTTTGCTGCTTCAGTGTTTTTAGATCTTCTTGTCAGATCTTACTATGGTATACTGAAGTACAATCACAAGCATTTCATTAGTGTCAAAGGCTTTTGACAATTACATGAAGTTTATGCAAAGAGTCAATATTTGCAGTGTTGACCCTTCTTTTTCAAGACCTCTGCAATTTGCCCTGGCATGCTGTCAATTAACTTTTGGGCCACATCCTGACTGATGGCAGCCCATTCTTGCATAATCAATGCTTGGAGTTTGTCAGAATTTGTGGATTTTTGTTTGTCCTTCCGCCTCTTGAGGATCGACCACAAGTTCTCAATGGGATTAAGGTCTGGGGAGTTTCCTGGCCATAGACCCAAAATTTCGATGTTTTGTTCCCCGAGCCACTTAGTTATCACATTTGCCTTATGGCAAGGTGCTCCATCATGCTGGAAAAGACATTGTTCATCACCAAACTGTTCTTGGATGATTGAGAGAAGTTGCTCTCGGAGGATGTTTTGGCACCATTCTTTATTCATGGCTGTGTTCTTAGGCAAAATTGAGAGTGAGCCCACTCCCTTGGCTGAGAAGCAACCCCACACATGAATGGTCTCAAGATACTTTACTGTTGGCATGACACAGGACTGATGGTAGCGTTCACCTTTTCTTCTCCAGACAAGCTTTTTTCCCGGATGCCCCAAACAAACGGAAAGGGGATTCATCAGAGAAAATGACTTTACCCCAGTCCTCAACAGTCCAATCCCTGTACCTTTTGCAGAATATCAGTCTGTCCCTGATGTTTTTCCTGGAGAGAAGTGGCTTCTTTGCTGCCCTTCTTGACACCAGGCCATCCTCCAAAAGTCTTCGCCTCACTGTGCGTGCAGATGCACTCACATCTGCCTGCTGCCATTCCTGAGCAAGCTCTGCACTGGTGGTGCCCCGATCCTGCAGTTGAATCAACTTTAGGAGACGGTCCTGGCGCTTTGCTGGACTCTTGGGTGCCCTGAAGCCTTTTTTCACAACAATTGAACCTCTCTCCTTGAAGCTCATGATGATCTGATACATGGTTGATTTAGGTGCAATCTTAGTAGCAGCAATATCCTTGCCTGTGAAGCCCTTTTTGTGCAAAGCAATGATGACTGCACGTGTTTCCTTGCAGGTAACCATGGTTTACAGAGGAAGAACAATGATTTTAAGCACCACCCTCCTTTTAAAGCTTCCAGTTTGTTATTCTAACTCAATCAGCATGACAGAGTGATCTCCAGCCTTGTCCTCGTCAACACTCTCACCTGTGTTAACGAGACAATCTCTGACATGATGTCAGCTGGTCCTTTTGTGGCAGGGCTGAAATGCAGTGGAAATGGGTTTTTTTTGGGATTAAGTTCATTTTCATGGAAAGAGGGACTTTGCAATTAATTGCAATTCATCTGATCACTCTTCATAACATTCTGGAGTATATGCAAATTGCCATCATAAAAACTGAGGCAGCAGACTTTGTGAAAATTAATATTTGTGTCATTCTCAAAACTTTTGGCCACGGCTGTAGAGAGTGAGTGAGCGAGTGGACAAATGTGCATTCCGAATGCAGCCTTAGATTCCCCAAGTAAAAATGTCTGCCCCCTGGTATTGACGCCGATTTGAAGACTTTCCGGTTTAAAAATGCGTCGCACTGAATCATTACCAAATTAAAATTTATAAAACTATGCATTTTAGACACTTCAAGAATTCTACTTTCTGCTGAAATATACTTTTCTGAGGTGCTGTCTCCTCATTTAAACAAATTTATTCTTCACTGATTAGGTCCAAAAATTTCTATAAATAATCCACAGTGTAATCTTATAATAACACTCTAATGCCACTATGTAACTCTGATGCAAAAACAAAAACTCTACCATCTGACCAAAATCACAGCATTTATAAAGACTAGGAACATGCTGGAAAGATCTACAGGATTCCTCGGTAATCTGGCCCTGTCCAGGTAAGAAGATGCCAGAAACTTCTAGAAAGCACTAGTCTATTTCATCACAAACCAGTGGTATTGCATCAGATCATGTGTTGCTACAAATAAACTGTTATACAGACATACCAACAGAAGGTGCTAAATGATGAACAAAATAAACAAATAGCTGACCAGTAAGGCAGCACAAATAGTATGTAACAAATCTCCAATTACAAATGATATCCAGTGCTTTACACAAAATACTCATACATAACAGGGTGTATGCAGCAACACCAAAAAAGTATTGTTTCATTAATAAAAAAATACGATCGTGAGGAGAATACAAATGAACATGTTGGGTAATTGTAGCAGGTAGCAGTATTTAATGGGGGGCAGGGAGGTTAGAGAGTGTTATACATAGGGAAATTCAGACTGCCCTGATGGAAGCTGACAGTGCTACATGCACTATTGATGATATATTTTTATTTCAACAAAGCGTAGTGGGGGGCTTGGAGCAGCAGGCACATGGGAAATTGAAGGGGAAGAGCATTCGTAATAACCTGAAATGTTTTTATTTAAATGCAAGAAGCATTAAAAAATAAATTTCCAGAACTTGAGGTTGTTATGATTAGTGAGGGCTATGACATAGTTGGGATTACAGAGACATGGCTTAGTGAAGAGGATGGAGATGAATATAATATAGAAGGTTATAAGCTCTTTAGGAAGGGTAGATGTAATAGGCGAGGAGGGGGTGTAGCACTCTATGTGAATGAAAACATAAATGTGCAGGAAATTCCTGAAATTGAACATTCCTTGCCCTGTGAAGATATCTGGGTCAGGCTCATTGGCAAACACGAGACAGGTTTAAACATAAAAGTATGCTATCGACCGCCAGCTTTGGACAGCATTGTCAATGAAATGCTCTTTAAGAGGATTAGGCAAGCTTGTAGAGGAGGAGGGACCATCATTATGGGAGACTTCAATTATCCTGGTATCGATTGGGAAATGGTGAGAGGACAGGGTAAAGGGGAGGAAGAATTTCTAGATGTAATAAATGACAATTTTTTGGTGCTGTATGTTAATAAACCTACACGAGAGAAGGCAATTTTAGATTTAGTGCTCTGTAATGACCCTGATAGAATTAGCGATGTTGAGGCACTGGAGCCACTTGGGACTAGTGATCACTCTACTGTTAATTTTGATGTTTCATGGGAAATTAAAATGGTGTCTTTGAAAACCAAAATTTTCAATTTTAGGCAAGCAAACTTTGACAGGATGCTCTCGTATCTAAGCAAAATAAAATGGGAGACACTCCTGCACTGTGAGTCTGTAAATGCGATGTGGGAAAGATTTAAGGGGGTTTTACTTGATTCAAAATGCACATTCATTCCAAAGGTGTCCAAAAGTAAGCTGAAAAAGCAGAATCCTCAGTGGATGACCACAGCTATTCGGAGGAGTTTGAGGGAAAAGAGGAATCTTTATGAGATGTACATAAAGGATAACAATGAGAATACTATGGCTGAATACTGTAAAATGCGGGCTGTGGTCAAAAAAGAGCTGAGGAATGCTAGAAGACTGTATGATTGACAAATTGCGGAAGGGGCAAAAACTAATCCTAAGCGCTTCTTTCAGTACTGTAGCAGAAAAAGGAAAGTCAAAGAGGAGGTTGAGTGCATAAAGAATAAAGATGGATTGCTGCTATATGAACATAAGGATATTGCAGATACCTTAAACAGTTACTTTTTTGAGAATTTTACCTCAGAGCAGGTTTTTATTTGGCCAGAGGGCATGTCCAATGCTCAAGCTTATTTCGCGGAAATTGAGGTTAGGGACAATGAAGTATTAGACAAGTTGCATAAACTAAAGGCAGATAAGGCAGCGGGTCCTGATGGCTTATATCCTATAGTGCTCAGGGAAGTTTGTGAGATCATCTTTAAACCGCTCTCCTCTATCTTCAGACAGTCTTTAGAAACTGGAGAAATGCCAAATGATTGGAAGTAGGGCAATATAATACCACTGTGTAAGAAAGGGGACCGTACTGAGCCAGGAAATTACAGGCCAGTCAGTTTAACTTGCATTGCATGCAAAATACTGGAATCTATCATAAAAGACGAGCTGGAATTATTTCTTGAACATAATATCTTGAGGGATAGCCAACATGGTTTATGTAAGGGAAGGTCATGGCTGACAAACCTGGAATTTTTTGAAGAGGCCACCAAGACCTATGATCAGAGCAGGGCTTATGACATCATATACTTGGATTTTCAGAAAGCATTTGATAGAGTGCTGCATAAGAGACTCATTTTTAAAATGAGCTCCATTGGAGTTACAGGAGGTATTCTGGAGTGGATTCAAAATTGGTTACAGGACAGAACACAAGGAGTGGTGGTCAGTGGAATCTCATCTGAACTAGTTATGGTGGGGAGTGGCGTCCCCCAGGGATCGGTATTGGGACCCCTGCTGTTCCTCATCTACATTAATGATCTTGATTGGAATATTGAGAGCAAATTAGTTAAATTTGCAGATGATACTAAATTGGGAGGTTTGGCAAATAGTTTAGAAAGTGATTCAGGATGATTTGGATAGAATCCAGAATTGGGCAGAAATCTGGCAAATGAAATTTAATGTAGCGAAATATAAAGTTGTACATGTAGGGAATAAAAACATTAGACAGGATTACTTCATGGGAGGTTTAAAACTGGAATGTGCTCCACATAAAAAAGATCTAGGAGTGATTGTTGACCAAACCCTCACAGGTTCTAGCCATTGTGCCGTAGCAGTTAAAAAAAGCCAGTTGGATGCTGGGACACATTGCCAAAAGTATTGAGTACAAATCCAAGGAGGTCATACATCTCTTGTACAACACATTCGTCAGACCATATGATACGCGATATATATATATATATATATATATCTATCGCGTATCACAGAAGGTAATCCAACTTCAGCTGGTTAACACACCACATTTAGTTGTATATTGTTTCACCATTTCTATGCAATTAGCCAAGGAAGAGGACATCCTTAGCTCTTCACGGATACCCTTGACTGCAACATTACTGTTGCGCATGACTGATTAAATGACCTTTGAAAATGGCAGATTCAAATTTCATTTTTCCAAGTTTTGTTTATTAATGAAAGCCCTCTGCCTACGCACCGACACCTTCAACATGTCCACCTCCCCTTTTGATGCAAAGCTGACAGCGACGGAGTATGCCCCCAATTGCACATCTCACCATAGCCTGATCATTCCACAAAGCCTTAACTTCATTTTGAATGTGCTCTTGCAGTTCGTCAAGATCTAGGAGGAGTCACAAACACTTTGTTTTTCAAATGTCCCCAAAGGAAAATCAAGTAATGTGCCGATTTCTGGATGTCTTTCATGCATTACCAAAACTTGTAAAAATGAAATTCTGATCTACCATTTTCAAAGGTCATTTAATCAGTCATGCACAACAGTAATGTTGCAGATATCCATGAAGAGCTAAGGACGTCCTCTTCCTTGGAAAATTGCATAGACATAATGAAACGATATAAACGTGGTGTATTAACCCGCTGAAGTTGGATTACCTTTTTTTGATACACACTGTTTATGCAGTCCATGGTATAGAGCTACAGCCTATTTTTCTATAGTGCTTTGCGCATGTACCCATTTTGTTTGCCTGTGAAGTTTGGCTCTATGCTGCAACACTAACAAAAACTGGCCCATGGGCTATGCTGTTTCAATAACAAAAATACCACCGTCCAAGGAACTAAAAAATAGTAATGTACATTAATATGTTAGGTAATTGCAGTATAGGCCGCAGTTAGGGTTGCCACCTTAAAGAAATGAAAATAAGGAACAGGGCAGGTGAAGAGAAGAAATGCTTTATTAACAACCTAGAAATGTGTATTCAGCAAGAATGCTTAAATATGCATGATAATCTTTCAAAATAATTGAAAAAAGTTTGAAAAAATTGAAAAAAGTGCATTTTCTTAGTGTCCCCAATAACAAAAAACAACTCAGAGAAAATGGGAAAAAAAAATAGCAGCAGAAACAATAATCAGCTCGTCATACTTATCACTTCTTTTTCCAAGTGTACTTTAAGTTACTTTGGGCTGCGTGAAGTAGATGTCTGTCCTTCAAAGCCATGGTGTGGAATTCAGCCCAGGACATGTCAAAATTCAAGGTGACAAGAAGTTCCCTCTTGATGAGTCCCACAGAACACCTGTTCCTTGTGTCAGTCCATTTTTGAGCCATCTTTGAGAATATCCTCTCCATGTATCCCGTAGATGATGGTATGCTCAGAATGAAAGAAAGTACAGACAGCATGTTTGGTACATCTGCTCTCTGAAACACAGCCATCCACCTTGCAGCAGAGCCTTTGGATGCCCATTGCTCATCTTCTCAGAGTCTTACCAAGATAGAGTCAGCTGCTGTACACTCATCATACAGTTTATCCGTGTCAAGATGGAGTCTGCTCATGAGTTTGAGTTTTTCAACAACCCTCTCCATGTCACTGAATGTGAGGGGGCCATCTTCCAAAGAGAGAGGGACTGCACACTGAAGAGCCAATTGTCCTTTGAGAAGTCAAACCATTTCTCAATGTAGCTGATGGCAATGTTGAGAAATTCTGTGAATTCAGGCTTGGCAGTGTGGGCATCAGATAAGGACAAGCTTGCCATCCTCACTTTGGTTAGGTATCATTGAAGCTATCGTCTCTCCTTTGGGTAAACTTGTCTTTGCAAGAATTCATTGTGTAGAAAAGATCAATACAGGTTGTGTCATTTCTCTCAAGTATCTTCTCAGTATTTTCAAAAAGAGGGAGGATGTTGTTGCAAAAGAGGAGGTAGACCTCAATAACGTCTGCTTCTTCATCGGTCACCTCAGCTGCATCCATATTTAGCCTCAGCAACGTCATGATTTGTCTGGGACATTCTTCCCCCAAGCTGAGAAAGTAAGACTTCAAAGCAGTCCAGCTTTGCAATAATTGAGAGGTGGCTGAGTTGAGGGACAGCCATCTAGTTGTTACATGGCGTAGGATTTCCTGAAATTCCACCTCACAGGAGTTACAGAACTCCTTCAAGGATTTTCTCTTGCCAGAGATTGAAAAAAAGCTGTACACCTTCAAGATAATGTTCTTAACATCCACCGACAGTTTGTCGAGTGCATACTTCACAGTGTTGTGAATAATGCGTGCATGGCAGTTACCTTGAATTAGATCTTGCCGTTCTTTTTTCAAGTTTGTGAACACAAAATAGTTGATTCCATAGTTAACATTTGTGTTGTCAGCACTGAATGCTGACACACATTGCATTGATACACCCAGTTTCTCCGTGGAGCTTAAGATGCAGGACAATATTCTGCTGGCAGATTCATCTGCATTTTCAATGAAATCAACCATTTTATTTGAGACGCCCATGTCTGGTCTGAAAAATTGAACCGGTAGGATAAACATCTTCCTGTTGCCCTTATTGGAGGCATCCGCTTGAATTGAAAAGTGGAGAGAAGCTGGAAATCTCATCAACTTCAGTACATCGAATTGATGGCTCCGCCTCAATGTCTCGGACATAATTACTTCCTACATTACTAATAAAGGCCCCTGTAAGGTAACAGGAAGTGACCAGTTCCGCCATTTTTGTTTAGGCAGACAAAATTATCTATATGTATCATACCCATTAATACAAAAACTCTTGAAGCCACGCCCTAAACTCAACAGGAAGTGGGCCATTTTGATTTGAATTTTTGAATTTGAAAACAAACTCCTCCTAGGGTTTTCGACCGATTGACTTCAAATTTGGTACAGATCATCTAGGACCAAGCTGACTGCACTGTGCTCAGCATGTCTGCCGGTCAAAGGGCGGTTGCTAGGGCGTGACAAAAAATTGCAACTCGCCAAAAAATTTCAAATGCTCATACGCCAACATATTTGATCGTGAAAGCAGCTTCAAACTTGCTGCACTGATGATGGCTCATTTCGAATGTCATGATTACATAATTTCCCACTTTACTAATAGCGCCTCGGTGGTAACAGGGAATACAGTTCGGTTACTTTGTCGAGGCAGACGTAAATTCGACACACATATGCATCATACCCAGACATACAAAAACTAATTGAAGCCACGCCTAAAACCCAAAAAAGAAAGTCGGCCATTTGATTTGAATTTTGAATTTAAAACGGTAACCTCCTAGGTTTTCACCGATTGATTTCAAATTTGCAGATCATCAAGAGACCAAGCTGATCAAAAATTGTGCTCTGCATGTCTGGTCGCCGCGTGGCTGCAAGGGCTACAAAGTATGCCGACTCTACAAAAAAAAAATCAAATGCCCACGCCCATATACTTTGTTCCAGCAGCTTCAATCTTGCTGACATGTTGCTGTCTCTTCCCCTGAACGTCCATATCATAACTTTTCACTTGATTACTAGCGCCTCTGGTGGTAACAGGAAGTGACCAGTTTACTTTGAAAAAACAAACTCCCTAGAGATTTTGCCCGGACGACTTCAAATTTGGTACAGATCATCTACAGAGCAAAGCTGATCAAAAGTTGTGCTCTGCATGTCTGTCGGTCAAAGGGCGTGGCTGCTAGGCGTGATAAAATTTGCTACTCGCTAAAAAATTACGTACTCGCTAACAAAATTTCAAAATGCTCACGCCCAACATACTTGGATCGAGTGCAGCTTCTAAACTTGTTGAAATGATGATGGCTCACCAGAATGTCATGATATAATAACTTCGCACTTACTAATAGCTCGGTGGTATCAGGAAGTGACCAGTTCGGTTACTTTGTCGTAGGCAGACGAAATTCGATTCACATATGTATCATACCCAGGCATACACAAAACTCATTGGAGCCATGCCCTAAACCCAACAGGAAGTCAGCCATTTTGATTTGAATTTTTGAATTTTAAAACGAATCCTCCTAAGGTTTTTCAAAGGATTGATTTCAAATTTAGTTCAGATCATCTAGAGACCAAGTTGATGAAAAATTATGCCTGCATAAGCTGTCAGTCAAAGGGCGTGGCTGCTAGGGCGTGACAAATTTTGGCGACTCGCCAAAAAAATTTCAAAATGCTCTCACGCCAACATACTTGACCACAGAAGCTTCATACTTGCTGGAGATGATGATGGCTCCGCCCTGAACGTCACGATATAATAACTTCCCACTTTTACTAAATAGCCCTGGTGGTGTGTGTAACGATATGACCTTTTTTTTACTTTTTAACATGTACCGATGACACATAGTGGAACCCCTCAACTTCATTCCACTTCTAAAAATGCAGAACAAGTTGGTGAAGCTACATTTTATGAATGCTGTGAAGCTACAACAATGGCATTCGTGGTGGCAACGCGCGAAGATGGATCCCTACAGAAAATAATGCATTGTGTTTTTGATGTCATTACTGAACTCGTAGATCATCATAAAAATTGATACACAGGTCAAGGCATGGCAAGCTATTAAATCTGATAGGGGCCTCGCCCATGGGGGGACTAAAATGTCTCTATAGCGCCCCCTTGTGGAAACAGGAAATGCCATATTTTACATTGACATTGGCCGATTTGCTCAAAACTGCGCATTTGTGCTGATGGTCTGCCCCTGAATGCACCTGCCCACATTTGGTTATGCTCATAGCGCCACCTGGTGGATGAACTATCAACTTTTCATTACTCCTTCCTGCTTTGTCCGATTCCCTCGAAACTTTATCACAGGTTGGTGCCTGTACTTGACCTGTCCACTGGTCGTGAGTGCACACCTGCACCCGTCAGGATCTCACCACTACCCCCAACGTGAACAAGGGTGTTAGGGTCTGCTCAACGCTGCTTGCAGCTTTAATTATAATTATTATTCTTAAGTGGCATTCACAGGGCCAATTTCGGCCCCTTTCCTTAATGGCAGCAAGCAATCATTAGGTCCTTTCATTAGGGGATGCTTGCTCGAGTACTGGAGTGTGGAGAGTCATCAGATCCATTTCCTGCCACCAATGGAACCAAGCAAGGTAGCTTTCTTGCTCCCACTCTCTTTTCCATTATGTTCCCTCTCATGCTACTGGATGCCTTTCATGACATGGATAAGGGCGTATACATACAGTTTCGGACAGACAGTAGCCTTTTCCGCCTCTAGTTCCGTACAAAGACACTGCCTATGCTCATTCGTGATCTTCTCTATGCGGATGACTGGGCCTTAGTCGCTCACACCCTCGAGGACATCCAGCAAATAGGAAGTGTTCACTCATGCATCAGAAAGGTTTGGTTTGACAATCAGCATAACAAAGACGGAGGTTATGTATCAGCCCGTGCCAAACCACTCCCACACAGATCCAGATATTACCATCAACCACGCGCTTCCCAAGTCTGTTGAGAAATTCTGCTATCTAGGCAGCATCTTGTCCAACTCATCAACCAACGATGACGAGATAACTCAGGGCATAGCTAAAGCGAGCAGCTCCTTTGGGAGGCTAAGACGGAGATTGTGGGACGAGCACAATATCAGATTGCGAACTAGAGTTAAAGTATAAAAAGCAGTGGTTCTAGTCACCCTTCTGTACGGATGTGAAACTTGGACAACCTATCGCCGTCACATTAAGCTCCTGGAACAGTTCCAACAGCGCTGCTTGAGATCAATATGTGGTATCAAGTTGGAGGACAAGGTCTCTAATGTTGAGGTTCTGGAACGCTGTAATATTTATAGCGTGGAAAGCCAAATCATCAAGGCACAGCTTGCTGGGCTGGCCAACCGCGCCAGAATGGAAGACACCTGAATACCCAAAGCACTTCTCTTTAGCCAGCTGAGAAACGGGCAGAGGGCAGTTGGAAGACCGAGGCTAAGATACAAGGACACCCTAAAGCACAATCTTAAGGCATGTGATATTTCTCTTGATGCCTGGAAGGAGTGCGTTCAAGAACGTGCAACATGGCGTAGCATCTGCTGTGAAGGGGTACGGGTGTTTGAGGAGAATAGAAGAAAACACCTTAAAGATCAAAGGGCGAGAAGGAAGGCCAACTCAACCAACACAGTAGCATCCACCTTGTACATCTGCAGCACCTGTAATCGGGCTTGTCGCTCAAGGATTGACCTCCACTCCCACGAAAAGACTCATCAGTCGCAGTATGCTCGTGCGTCGCCTTCGACGTGAGAATCCATCAAAAAATCATCATCATCATCATCATCATCGGTATTGATATGTGTTACACTTCACTAATGTCAACTATCGATTTTGGTCACCGTGGCGACAGTATTGGCCGAATAATATGCAAATTAATGACAAAACATAGTGATTTCCTTGTGGACGCAGTTCAGGCTGCAATTTTTGGCCGATTACTTTCATAGTTGGTATGGACATCTGATACCCCTCACTTATGACACCTATTAATTTTTGTTGCCATGGCAACAGTATTAGCCGAATAATGTGCAAATTTGTGCTGAAACTACACTTTCCTTGTGGATGCTGTACAGGCTGTAATTTTTGACCGATTGCTTTCATATTTGATCTGTACATGTGTTATACTTCACTTATGACACCTATCGATTTTGGTTGCCATGGCGACAGTATTGGCTGAATAATTTGCAAATCAGTGGCAAAACATAGAAATTTCCTTGTGGACGCAGTACAGGCTGCAATTTTTGACCGATTACTTTCATATTTGTTATGGACATGTGTTACACTTCACTTATGACACCTATATGATTTTCGTGCCATGGCAACAGTATTGGCTGCATACGCAAATTAGTGGCAAACAGAGATTTCCTTGTGGATGCAGTACAGGCTGCAATTTTTGACCGATTACTTTCATATTTGGTATAGAGATGTGTAACACTTCACTTATGACACCTATTGATTTTTGTTGCCATGGCGAAAGATTGGCTGAATAATGCACAAGAAATGGGAGAGGTGGGCTTTCGGGGGCTACACCCATGCAGTCGCAGCCGACCGGACTGTCTAGTTACAATCGTCACAGCTCTGCATCGTACCTAACAACACGCTTTAGCCGTGACTCAGAATATTGGCCGGCACGGTGGCATAGTGGTTAGCATCAAGCGCCTCACAACAAAAGGTTGTGTGTTTGAATCCGCCTGGGGTCTTTTCTGCGTGGGAGTTTGCATGTTTTCCTCGCGGTTCGCGGGTTTCCTCCTGCACTCCACAAAAATATGCATTATATAGGAACACTCCTACCAGTACCCCTGACCAAAGGTACTGGCTTTAGAACTGGAGTTGGTCCCTGGGCGCTGCTCTGTGGCTGCCCACTGCTCCTAACAATAGGATGGGTCAAATGCAGAAGAAAAACTAGATAGTGACTTTTTTTCACAAAAGATATTGTGGAGTCTCGACGGAGGTCCGGGGTACTATAGACGGCGGTCATCACAAGATCCGAAGCTCCTATTCCAGAAGTACAACCCCAATTCAAATAGTTCGGACGGCGTAAATTGTGAATAAAAATCAAAAATCTAAATAACTTCTTTAGATCACATGAGCCAATATGTTATTTACAAAAGAACATAACATTTCAAATGTTGAAACTGAGATATTTTAATCCACAAAATGAGCTCATTTTAAATTTTCTGGCAGCAACAGGTCTCAAAAAAGTTGGGACACAGGCAAAAAATGGCTGAGAAAGCAATTAATATGGAAGGGAATCAACTGAAAGAACATTTAGCAAGTAATTAAGTTAACTGGCATCAGGTGTGTAACATATGAAAGCTATAAAGGCTATAAAAGGGATGTCTTAGAGAGGCTGAGTCTCTCAGAGGTAAAAATGGCCAGAGGCTCTCCAACCTGTGAAGGCTTGCGTAAAAAAAATTGTGGAATACTTTAAAAACAATGCTCCTCAACGTCAAATTGCAACTTGAAGGTCTCATCATCGACAGTGCATAACATCATCAAAAGATTCAGAGAAACTGGAAAAATCTCTGTGCGTAAGGGGCAAGGCTGAAGACCTTTACTGGATGCCCGTGATCTTCAGGCCCTCAGACGCCACTGTCTACCACTCAATCGGGGCATGATTCTGTCTTTGACATTACCAATGGGCCCAGGAATACTCAAGAAATCAACGTCTGTAAACACAGTCTGCCGTACATCCATACAGATGCCATTTAAAACCCTATCATGCAAAAAGGAAGGCCATTGTTAAGCATAATCCAGAAGCGCCGTGGTGTTCTGTGGGCCAAGGCTCATTTAAAATATACTGTAGCAAAGTGGCAAAGTGTCCTGTGGTCAGACAATTCCAAATTTGACATTCTTGTTGGAAATCATGGGCGTTGTGTCCTCCGGGCTAAAGAGGAGAAAGACCACCCCTCCTTGCATGTTTTAAAAAGCACCATGATTGCTGAAAGGTATATAAAGGATTTAGAGCAACATATGCTCCCCTCCAGATGACATCTATTCCAGGGAAGGCCTTGTGTATTTCAGCAGGACAATGCAAAACCACATACTGCAGCGATTACAACAGCATGGCTTCATAGTAGAAGAGTCCGTGTGCTGAACTGGCCTGCCTGGAGTCTGATTTTTCACCGATTGAGAACATTTGGTGCATAATTAAATGAAAAGTCCATCAAAGGAGACCCAAAACTCTCCAGCACCTGGAAGCCTGTATTAAACAAGAGTGGGATCAAATTCCAATGGCTAAACTCAAGAAACTTGTCTCCTCAATGCCCAGACGCCTCCACTCTGTGTTAAAACACAAAGAGCCGATCTGTTCCTGAATTGTTTTCTGTTTGAACACGGTCTGTTTCAGTTATACTCTAATAGGACATGTAACAATCATTTTTGGATCTTGTTTTCAGTAATGTTAACACTGTTCGAACGACCAGGATCGATCAGGCTGTTTATTCAATACACGATGCATTGACTTGTGAGCTTGTAATCACTCAAGCTAAACATCCATCCTTGAAGACGGACCGCATTGTCTCCAACTGGATCAATGACGTGACATGCAGATTTTTGTGTCCGAGCGCACTACTTGGTTTAAAATAATTTTAAATGATTCATAATAAGCATCATTTTATTCTATAAAACCTGTTTAATTTGAACATATTTCCAGTTTATCATAAAAATGATATATATTTTATGTTTTGCCATCTCAAACCCTCAAAATGTCAGGTGGCGCAACCGTCCGAGCAAGTTAACACTATGTGAAATGTATTAAATAGTCATTTAAAATATGAATTATGAATTGAAAGATAATATTAATATGGGGGCATATAATTTATATTGAAACCTTCTAAATAAACAGAGTTTAATAGTCTAATTGTTCTTAAATTGTTTAGAATATTAAAACAAATTTGTCCGGAAATCTGCATATCTGAAATGTCAGGGCGGTGCAGCCGCATTCATACAACTTTTATTTTAAATTGAAGAGAGAGATGAGTAAACAGGATATTGCATCATCGCTTATCTCAAGTGACCTTGCATCGATGAGTGAAAAAGGTATGTAGATCTCTCTCAAATATTGATAAAAAATAGCTACTTTCTCTTCATAGTTAGACTTGTTCAGTTTACATGAAAGGTGGTACAACCAATAAAAAACTAAGAAAAAGTTATTTTATTCTAAAACTCTTTATTGTATTGTAAAAATGAATGAATGAACTTGCTAGCAAAGTCAAAAGGTTACATAGGTGTCCAAGTAAATGCCTGAATAATTGGGAATTAGTAGCAAATGTCAGGTGACGCCACCGCATCGTCAGGTGGTGCAACCAGGTAAAATACTAATTTAAACCAAGAAATGGGAGATTGACGTGAACAAATGTTTGGAAATTGTGATATAAATAATCATTCTACAACAATATACTTTTTAAATTTGTAAAGTATTTATTCACATTTTAAATCTAAAGTTGGATGTTGGAAACCAAAATACTCCGCCTCTACAATAAAGAATCCATAAGTTACTTTTAATACCCAGCTCAACTACAAAATAGTAATGTTTTAGACAGAGTAGACACTGGTATACTTACCAAAAAATCACTTAGAAAAAAAAGAGGGAAGTGTGTTTTTTTTTTAAGAAACTATTGATTGCGCCACCTGACATTTTTTGGCAGGTGAAATTGCAAATACAGTCTAAAACTGTACTAAAACCCTGTAAATGTTGTGCAACCATTAATACTTGTTTAAACCCACTCTTCCAACTTCAAATAAATGTATTCTTTACATTTTTTAAGATTTATAAACAAAAACATTTTTAAAAGGCTTATTTGTCATTGACCCAACCACAGAAAAGTGGACTTCAATCATGCTGCTACTTTGTTGTCAAGAGTACCTTGGTCAATCTTGGAAAACTGTGACACTGTAGACGACTGCGTTGAGTTGTTTTATGGCATTGTTTATTCTGTAGTTGACGGCTGCGTACCCAAGGTGAACACTGGTAGACGTAAATTTCGAGCATGGTATGACGCGGCTCTCATATGCCTACTGCGTGAAAAATAATCATTATTCAGGCAATATAAACAAAATGAAATATGTTACTAGTCTTTTTCAGATGCACGACGTGAATTTCATTCAGCAAACAAAGTGAAATATGATGAGTATATGATAAATTTAGAAAAAGACATTGGCAAGAATCCTAAGCGGTTATGGAGTTATGTTAAAAAGAAAACAGAATCCCGGTCAGTTCCACCATGTATTAAAAAATAATGTGTCAGTTAATAGGCCTTCTGACGCTACAAATTTGTTTAATGATTTTTTCAGTTCTGTTTTTATCATGGACAATGACACAGAGAATTACCCATCTTTCACTGAATACTCAACAGATACATTTAGTAAATTATCAATGCGTACTGATGATGTGCTACGAGAGCTTTTATCTCTTGATGTGAATAAGGCAATAGGCCCTGACAACTTGTCGGGTATTTTCTTGAAGAATTGTGCTAATGAATTATGCATTCCTCTGTCCATCATTTTCAACAAGTCACTTCGTCTTGGGGTGTTTCCTAGTGTTTTTAGTTAAAAATTATAGACCAGTGTTGCTATTACCTATTGTAAGTAAACTATTCGAGAAACTGGTTCATAATTATTTGTTTGAACATGTCAAACATGCACTATCTGAAAAACAACATGGCTTTGTTAGAAAGCGGAGTACCCAGACAAACCTTGTGACGTATATCGATTTTCTTACTGAATGCTTTGACAAAAAAATACAAGTTGATGCCATATACACAGACTTTTCTAAAGCCTTCGATACAGTTAGTCACAAATTGTTTATTCACAAGTTGAGAGGGTATGGCTTTAGTAGCCAGCTGATATACTGGTTACATAGTTATTTGTCATCACGAGTACAGCGTGTTGTAATAAACGGACACTGCTCATCCTGGGTGCCTGTAACTTCAGGGGTCCCACAGGGGTCCCTTTTAGGACCACTTATGTTTATTTTGTATGTAAATGATATGCCAAATGTGTGTTCTAATTCTCAATGTTTGTTATATGCGGACGATGCTAAAATTTACCGAACTATAAGAACGCCCGATGACTGTATGCTCTTACAGAAAGATATTGATCAGTTGTTGGTCTGGTGTAAAATATGGAAGTTGTACCTCAATGTTATTAAGTGTATGGCTATATCATTCACAAACAAAAGAAATCAGATACTGTATGAATATAAGGTCAGTGATACACCTCTGACTAGAGTTACAAAAGTAAAGGATTTGGGTATTACTCTTTCCAGTGATCTCAGTTTTAATGACCATATACAATGTATCGTAAATAAGAGTTTTAGGATGCTCGGTTTTATAAAACGGTCAGTGCAAAATTTTAGAGAATTTCAGTTATAATTATGATTTTAAAAGGAGCCAAACACCTATGTGATGATAAATGACTTCACATTATAACTATCCTTAAAGAAAAGGTTTTTTGCTTGATGAGTCATATTTTCAAAATAAATGAAAACATTTCACAAATTCAGCTAGGGCATGCAAACTTTTGAGCACAACCGTATCTTCGCTATATTTAACAATAGGATCGCACACTACAGAACACAATTGCAGGGGGGTCAATAACAGGAGGACTTTGTTGATTTACCTGGTTTCATAAAATGTCAATTTTATAAAACTGTAATTGTTATAATTTGGGGTACCCAATGGCATGTCTGGTGTGGAAACAGCATGCAGCAGTTAAACTGTATGACTGTATTTGGCAATGAATCAGCAGTTGACACTGATCACATACATCGGTGCTTCATGAGACGTTTTGGAGGAAACAAAGTCTCATTTCAACGTTGGTAACATTGACTCATCATGTTTCGTGCACAAAGAATGTTTCATACAAATGATCAAACATCTATCGATCGCTATATTAATGCGATAAATTCCTGTGAGTTACGACAAAATTTATCATTTGTGTCATCAGTTTCCCCCTCTTTCAGCGAGTCTGTCGAGGTCGCCGTTTGAACGTCATCGTACATGACGTGATGAAGATCAGCGAAGGGTCACTCTAGAATGTACAGGAATAAATTAACGTTACTATAAAGGCTAAAGATTTAGTGGTTCCAAGTGCACAAAGTTCACGTTCACTTTAAATATTTTGGTGGTGAAAAAAGACCTGGGACTGTCTAAAAATGACCCAGGCTGCGGCCCAGTAACCGGGCCCTACACACACCCTTGACGTGACTAAACAACTTAAACTTACGCCAGCAGTCACAGTTAAGATGTTAAATATGCCAAAAATATGTATCTTAGCTAATCGTTTAAGCTAACCGGAGATAAAAAGCCGACATGTACAGAATACTGTGACCTTACCATGGCTCTAATTCTCACTTGTCATCATTCGATTCATTGCTTGTTGTGCTTCTTGGCCTCACGGTCAGTTGACTGAAAAATGTTGAGACTCCAGGTGCCGAAGATGCTGTCACAAGACCACGGTGTTTTTTTCCCTTGCATATGACTTAAAATCGCCGCACCACTCATATTGGCGATGTCAAATGATTTCATACAAAACCTGGATTTAGCTTTCTTAAGGCATTTGGGATCTTTACCCAATCAGTCTTTATATTTTGGGTTAATGAGCCAGCCTTGGTTGTGTAACTCGTTATATAGGCAGCATAGCAGTAGAACATGTGTAGGTAAACAGTGTCAATGGTGAATAGCAGCATAGGCTATGTTTCATGGAATAAGGGTTGCATTTCATCATGCTCACTACCTCCATCAGTACGTTTTTTAGGAAAATAAACAATGGTGGTAAATGATGGTCTCACGCCTGCCATCAAGTTGTAATATTATTGTTTGACAGGCGTCTCTGGGCAAATCCAAGATGACAGACTCGCGTTTGACAGTTGTAGGGAGCAATTTAAGCAATTTTGATGATTTGGCCACTGAAATTCAGTCAAGAAAATTTCGAGTTTAATTTCTTGTGCTGCTATATGTGTTAATCCATGTTACTGATGACACACCGGGTTGCTAGGGCACACGTAGCACGCATTCGCGATATCAATATTCTAAAGCTCCCTCTCAATAATAAAATCCCCCAAAACATATTGGCGCCTCCTTTTAAAATCGTACTGGCAAATAAAAAGCCAGAAAAAAGCGGAGATTAGATACGGAATTCTTTCTACGCAAGAGTTAACTACTCCTTCTTCCTGTATATCTCCCCATTTAAAACTACCAAGGTGGATACTGCAACGCGCTGTATTGGAATTTTGGCATACTCAGGTATGGTACGATATTACTAGTGAGTAAGCTGATCAGCGGGGAGAGGGGACAATCGCACTGTGGCACGGTACCGAACAATCGTACCTTGTGCGAATGCGGTCTGAGAGTTTGGATTAAAAACAAACACTCCGCCGTAGACCGCAGTTCAGCGTGGTATTGTGAAGTGGTGTTGGATGACATGATGTCATAGCTTCTTGGTACATAACGGCTACCGTAGTTGCAACACGCCTTTGAAAAAGCCAGGCGCTAGAGAGCACCATTCGTTTGAATGCAAAATACAATTTCACCGCTTGATGGGAGAAATTCCTGCACAATGTACCTTTAAAAATCACAGGAATGGGTTACAGACTTACTTTTTTTTACATGCTCAGAAATAGTGATTTTTCAGCTTCTCGTTTCGGCAAAATAAACACTAATGTGGTGTTCAGCATAATTTCCTGAGCATGTCGGGAAAAAAAGTAAGTCTGTAACCCATTCCTGTAATTTTTTATGAATTTTTAAAAAAAAAAAAAAAGCAAAATTGGCTAAAAAAATAAAAAATAAAAAGAATACATAAATAAATAATAAAAAGAATGCTGCTACAGGGATACAATTTGGAATGGAATTATTAGAAATATACTTGTATCAAGACTGGCGGTATGATTTAAATCCATTCAACTTTGCTTACTCTAGTCCAGTGGTTCCCAAACTCGGTCCTGGGGCCTCCCTGTGTATGCTGGTTTTTGTTCCACCCTTGATTGCAATCGTAGGATTTTAACGGGCTGTTAATTTGTCTTATTTAGGTGCATTTAAATTTAGAGCAGCAATTTATCCTCTTTTGACATTCAGTGTTTTGACAAATATGCATACATACAGTGAGGAATAAATTCCACATCCACATTGCGATATATGAGTAACAACTATACAAAAAGAAGAAAAAAATTTTACCCAATCAAAGGAAAAAAAATCAATGGGTTCCTAATTGGTTAAACTGTGGGCACATGGTTGCAAAAACTTACAATTTACTTGACAAGCCAATGATAGTCAAACCTGTTTTGTTACGTTTTTGTTACTGAGTGCAAGCACATTATTTTGAGAGAATTCTAATCACCTGTGCTGAGCAACCTGATTTGGTAGTAAGTGATTTACTCAGTGCCTGACTTGATCAGTTTAAAAATGTTAAAGTATTATCTGAAATGGCTTGCAACATCAGGGGGAAAAAAAAAAACAAAACTGTATATTCAAGGGTCTTTTATTCTTCATGGCACACATGGATATTTCTAATAAAATTTGGCTTAAGACTGCAAATAACTTCTTTAAACACAAAATGCACCTAATTAGGACAAATTAAGAGCATACACCAGCATACACAGGGAGGCCCCAGGACCGGGTTTGGGGACCCCTGCTCCAGTCAATATAGTTAATCTCCTTTTGTCTACTACTACTCCTAGTACCAACCAACCCCTAGAAGACCAAACAACATCTAGTCCCAACCAACTATACAGTATAACCCATAGAAAACCAACCACAAAATTTGGAGCCCTGATTATACATATATAATAAAGTACCGTAACACTTCATTTCATTACCGTAACAGCCTTGTATATGTTACAGTAATGAATGCAGAGCATTACGGTAATGAATGGCAGTCCCATGTTGCTAGCAATAATTAGCATGGCTAGCATGACTCGGCAGAAATATTTTCACTATCACTTTGGCTCTATAAAAGTTACTTTTCCACAGAACATAAAATAATTATCTTCAAAACTATTTTAAATATATCCTGTTATGGTAATGAACAGTAGTAGTGTGCCAAGGGGTGTATATAATTACAATCTTGAACAAATCTACCGGAAGAACTTGAAAGATGATCTTACCTGGTAGCCTTTTTGCAACTTCTCTTCCACACAATGCATCATGGGACAAAAAAAAACTTTATTTATTGGAATACAGGGATTTTAATGGAGCCAAATATCTCTGTTACAGAAATGAATTGTTCATACTCCGGACACATGTATTTGGCCCAGCAAATAATAATTCACAAATGGTTGGCCCAAAATGGTAATACTGCTAGTTAAAGGGTATAACCCCAACCATTTTTTGTATTTATATGTATATTGAATTATGGGGATGTATTGTGATAATTTTGGGTTTAAGGTAAAAAATAAAAGTCCGGACACGTTACGGTAATGAACTTTTAGGTTGAAATGTTGTCATAAAATATAGCGTAATCCATCAAATGCAAAGACAACAGTAGTCCTACAATTAGTACATATCATAGGTTGATATATAATGCAAAAGTATGATTGTTTTAGTAGTTTAGTCTATCAAATCCTTACAGACATGAAAAAATGCAATTTCGTGAGCATCACCCAAATGCAGTTTGGACGCACGGAAGCTAGCTAAGATAGTAAAGTCATGGCCAAATCAAATCATATTGCTTAAACAGGATTTTCCACAGTTAACATTAGTGTGACAGAGTGGTTTTTAAATCCATCGACTCTCAGCAGAAGGTGTAGATCTTTCACCATTCTTGCCTTACAGTTCCCTGTAATGTTTGCCGTTTTTCCCAAACTATGCCTGTAATGCAGCTCGTAGCCATTTGTATGGAAGCTGCTTCCATATGAGACAAAGTTGTCCAAGTTTTGAAGCATTTGATTGGACTTGTAGATGCCCACTCAGTTATACGTTAATTGGAACGATTGCGTTTACTCTCTCTCAATAGTCAGTCTGCCATGGGATGCAATGAGAGCAGGAGATATCCGTGAGGTTGAAAGACCGTTTTGTCTAATGCCTTTATGCTGATACGGTATATGCAGCAGTGAATGTGCACCTTGGGGCCGTGTTTGTAATTAAAGCCGTGACATATCTTGTCTTTGCCACAGAAGTGCAAATAACAGCCCACTGTATGCATCTGAGGTGGCTGACATCCTTCTGAGTCCGTTACATTCGCTAACTAGATGGCTAAATAATCAAAAGAGTACCGCAGTTTAATCAGCGATCGGTCACACAGCATATAGCCAAAGGTACTGCAGTGTCTTTGGGAGTGGGTCTGGGAGTCACCGCCCCCAGCCCCCACGGTATGCTACCTCAAGAGCAATCACTGGTACAGCTAACAAGTGGGTTAAATTAGGGCAAAAACAAATGACGCCGCTTAATTAGGACGATCATTTACAAAGATTCTCCATTGTTAACGTTAGCTAGCTAGCTAGATGGCTACATAATCTACAGAGTAACATAGTTCAATAAGTTTATCGCAAGATTCATGCATAGCCACACATTCCGCAGAATCTTCGGAGTAGGTCTGTGTAAACGTCACCGCCCCCACAGTACACTGTATGAAGTTAAACAAATGGGCCTGCAGCGAGGCAGCGATAATTTCATTGGTCAACACAGAACCTGGGATTCTATTGGTTGGCAATTTGATATATGGACAACCACCATTCCAGACGGGCAACTGATTTTCACTGAAGAGCTTGTCTGTGGACAACCAGTCAAAAAATTGATTTGTCAGCTGCCGGATGGCTCACTCAGAAAAGCATCACGTTGCAAAGCAGAAGTGACCATCACGGCGCGGGTTTGATCCCCGCCTCGTACCAACCAGCAGTGGTCGGCAGCTCTTTTCAGAAGTAGCGCGCAATTGGCCAATGCGCTACAGGGATGCAAATTGGGAAGGGTCTGCTGGGAAGGGGTATGTAGTTTAGAGTTCCCCTAGGCGCCTCCTGCTGGCCAGACGGGCGCTAATAAGGAAGATTCCAAGCTCGCCACAGTTCGGGTATCCTCCGCCCTCATTCAGAGTTTGCGAAGTCTCAACCAGTGAATGTAAAAGAAGCAGTGGCTAACGGGCACATGCTCTGGAGGAAAGCCGCGAACTGTGTAAACTCTCCTGAGTTTGCAACAGGGAGCCGCATATGCGAAAAAAAAAAAAAAAAGCATATTGTACATAGTTCAACTTTGTTCAACGTTCTCGCGAGAACGGCGTTAAAAATGCCGTTTTAATATGCAAATTAACGGCATTATTTTCGGCGTTGTGGAAAATAGCGTAAAAAGCGCCGTACTCATATGCAAATTACACGTTAAGGAATGCACGTCAAAAAGTGCCATTTTTAAGTATGGTAATAAGCTCCTCCCATTGTTTTCTTTCAGCCAACACATTTGAAATGCTCTCCTCCAATCACCTGCCAAGGGAAACAGACCACCTCAATGGAACCCAGATTTCCTTCTGCAGATCTTCCTGTCAGAAAGTTTGCACAAGCCTGCAGTGCATACACTCCGTTGTGAGCCTGAAGGGAATAAACCATGCACTAGTGATGGGCAAATGAAGCTTTTGTGAAGCATTAAACCACTTGAGCCAATTGCTTCGAAAATTGGTTCAGTACTCGAAGCTCCAGTAAGGGTGACCTCTCCTGGCCAAGTGAGAGGCTGCAGTCAAAATTAGGCTGGCTAGTCAGTGGACAGGAGGGTTAATTGCACGCACGCACGCACTCACTCACTCACACTCTCTCTCTCACACACACACACACACACACACACAGTATATTATGTTGTATTTACAGATAAAGATTGATGAATGAGTGTTTTGTGTTATTAAGGAGAATGCTGGGGAAATATGGAATAGGCTGCTATAGCCTTATGGCAACACTAATCACACATACATTTACTGTAATGCTACTTGAAATAGACTTGAGATAGACCCTACTATAAGCTAGTACTGTACTGATATTTACTGTTCTATATGTAACTTTACTTTTCTTACGTACAGCCAGCACACCAACCTTATCAGGAGCAATTAGATTGAAATGTTCCCACATATCAGAATGACCTCTCTTCCTGGCTGGGTCCATAATGATTCACCACAACAACGCAATACAAACAACAACTCGACAGCAAAAACACACCTCCTACTACAACCCACAAATTCTGCATTCTTTACGGCTGTTATAAAGCCTTTATGGCGCTCAAATTCAAAACTGTCTCATACTGTCACCTGTCAATCAGTGCATCAGCTGATTGGCACACTCGAACCAGTCAGGTGATTCATTCAGGGAGCGAAGCAGTTACTGCTTCGGACGTCATATGTCACGTGATTTTTCCCGCTGCGAAGCAAGCTTTGAAACAGTAGTTCTATGCTACGGGTTTGAAGCACGTATCGATGCTTCAGTGTCTGCTATCACTACCATGCACACTTAAACATTTCTTTGACAAATAAGGTTGCTATTTTGTGAATAATGTTACCAGTTACATAGCATACTGTTTATATGTATGAGCAGTATCTGTGGTTCATCTGGTTAGATCCTTGGTTCCCAAACTGGTTCGTGTGCCACATACTTGGCTCCAACGAGCTATATAAACTAGAGGCGCAACGTTACGATTTCAATGTGCAAGTCTGGTCGCCATCTTGTGACAGGCGTCCATCACAGAAAGGTGTAACAAGCCTTCCAGAAATTTTCATTTCCACTGAGTGCCATACTAGCCTGACTTCGCCAGCCTTCGTACTTCCGCTCAATTTCATTTCGCTTCAGTACTCAGTCTGGTCACTCGGAGCTCTGCCTCGTTTACCATCCGCAGAAAATACGCCGGACCAACCAACGAATAGAAGGCGTGGCCGAGAGCCATAAAGTAGCCCTGCGCCGGGTTTGAAATTGTAGTCTCCGAAATCAACAATGGCTACGGACATAGATACATTGGAGGCCATTCGCTCTGTCATGGAGAAAATCCTGGGTATCAGCGACTTATAGCCACAACAAGATGAAGGTTTGGTTAGTTTTTTGAATGGAAATGATGTTGTAGCACTACTCCCTACAGATCGTCAGACCTACTTAATAGCCATCATGAAATAGGCACCCTGTTCATCTCTGTGAGAGACAGCTGAACCACCTCAGCTAGCTTGTAGCTTCTAGTGTTATATTGCCCGCGAATTTCACACTATTTAAGTGAGCAGCGAACTTTTTAAAAGCCGTGTTTTTGTTCATGTCACAAGACCAATTCGCTGTCTCAGTGTTATGTTGTCATTATCCATGAATGAAATGGCTGTCTGAGACAGCCAAAGCTTAGAGCCAAACCGTGTTGCTATAAAGTTAGATAGCGAGCTGGGTATGATGTTAGCGCAAGTATGGTTAACGGTTCAGTTTTCGTGTCAATGCCGATTTCGTCCTGATGTAAATAATGCGCAATTCTCACCGATTCTGCCGTTGGTTTCGGGTCTCTTACGTTTTTTTTAACAGCAGCAGTATCTGCAGGAAAAACGATAGCTCAACAGTTTGTTTCTTGTACGGAGAACAGAAAGAGCACCTTTGGTTCTTTTAAGTGAATGAGTGAAGGGTAAAATTTGGTAGATGGGCATATGTATGGGTACAGTATTAACTTTAATGTACTGATCAGTTTGTTTTCGCTGCATTCCTGGTATGAAGGACTGTGTTTACAGCAGATGTACTAGGCGGCTGAGCCGGCACATAACATACATCATCGCCAAACGTTAGTGATTAGTTTACGGGTACACCAATGATTTTAAACTTCTGACAAGCGCCCACCCACCCGGAAGTAAACACTTGTCAATGACGACAACCCAGACTCTGTGTGCGAAGAAAAGCGAAGTAGCAGAGTCTAGTTTTACCAGGCTAGTGCCATACAGTCCTAACAAGCGAAAATACCGCAGTACTTTGAATCACTCCCGATTTGAGTTAAGCCGCTTTCATACTGGACGCGAAACAAATTTTTCGCATGACAGATTACATTAAAAGTCAAAGCTACGACGCAAATACACGCGTTTTGCCTGTATTCGCGTCGAACTTTGAATGTAATTTGTCATGCGAAAAATTTGTTTTGTGTCCGGTGTGAAAGCGGCTTTAGGCACGTCCGAAAACCCACTGAAATCAGCAGTCGCTGTCAGTAGATGCTAAAATGTTTAGTTGTTCCTCGTCCTGGAGTCGTCCATCGTCAGTGTCCGGGTCTCCGGGGTCTGCACCATGCAGCTTCTATCAAACAAAAAATAGTCGTAGGTATGTGTCTGATCCAATTACACACCAAATATTTTTTTGTTTGTTTTTCTTTTTTTTAATAGGCTAGATAGGCCTATGTGTCAGATTCAATTACAAACCAGTGTTTTTTTGTTTTGTTTTTTTCTGAACTTGTAGACTTGGCTGCGGTCACAATAAGACACTTGTTATCAAGGTTCCCGGCATTTGCGATGATAATTTATCTTACTAGTGTTGTGTATGAGTATTTTATGTAAAGCACTGTTTATCATTTGTAAATGGAGATTTGTTCCATGCTGTTTTTGCTGCCTTGCTGGTCAGCCATTTATTTTGTTCATCAGCACCCTCTGGTGGTGTGTCTGTAGCAAAACATGATCTGACGTAATATCACTTCTTTGAAATAGACTAGTGCTTTCTAGAAGCTTCTGGCATCTTCCTGCCTGGAGGGGGCGGGATTACCCAGGAATCCTGTAGATCTTTCCAGAATGTTGCTAGTCTATATAAATGCTGTGAATTTGGTCACCAGAGGCAGAGTTTTTGTTTTGGCAACAGAGTTACATAGTGGCATTAGAGTGTTATTAGAAGATTGAACAGTGGATTATTTGTAGAGGGTTTTTTTATCAGTGAAGAATACATTTGTTTAAGTTGTCATTGCTGGTTTTCTTTGTTGTGATTTTCAAGTCATAACAAATTGGAGGTTCCACCGAGATAAACCATTCATTAGATCAACGATTGGATTCACCAAAGATTAAAGCTGAATTATTATTTTAAATCTTGTGACTACAGTGCCTGACAAAAGTCTTGTCGCATAAGGACATAGTAACTAAAAATAGCATATAACTTTATTTCAAACCAATCAATTGTTACAATAAATGGTCCATTTAAATGTCAAGGGCTTTCACATTAATAATTTGGTGCAAAATGAAACCGTCAAAAAGTGTTCTGATGTTCACAGCTTGGCTAAGCCCATAACATCTGTTTTTGCTAGGACAAAAGTCTTGTCGTCTCTTCAGATGATGCAACAAATCGCAGATTAGAGTTTAACCTATGACAAATACTGTAATTAACACATTCCCAGATGTGTATAGAAATAACCCCAGCACACCAGACTTTCATATGAGGTGCGACTAGACCTCTGACAACATACCAAAGATTCAACCACAGACCAAAGTGCTGATCATCAAGAGCCTGAAGACTGAGTCTGCTGCTGAGGTGGCAGACATCTTTAATGTATCCAAATGTCAAGTGGAGGGGATGAGAAAAAGATTTGAAGAAACTGGTGACGTTCATGGCAAGCGCAGGTCAGACAGACCCTGGTATGACAACTGTTTGAAAGGACCGTTTTGTTGCTTCAACTGTACAAGGCTAGCCCTTCTTCAACTACAGCGAAGCTACATGAGGAAATGTCACCAAAAATCCCGGTATCTACAAGAAGAGTTTGTCAAATTCTCTCTCAAAGTGGTTTTCATAGCCAAATTAGTGCACAGAAGTCTGCATTAAACAGAAAACAAAAAACCTGAATTGCATTTGCCAAGGCCCACAGCTCGCAGAAAGGATTGATGCTGGAAAAGTGGCTGAAAGTTTATTTTTCTGGTGAATCATCCATTGAACTGCATGCCAGTCGCCGTACAAGACCTGTTGGAACCCTCATGGACCCAAGATTCTCCCAGAAAACAATCATGTTTGGTGGAGGAAAAATCATGGTTTGTTGTTATATCCAGCATGGGGGTGTGAGGAAGATCTGCAGAGTGGATGGCAACATCAACAGCCTGAAATATCAAGAAGTTCTTGCTGCCCTACTTATACTGCTGCTCCTTCTCATTCTTCTGCCTCCATGTCACAGTTCCTGAAAGCGAAGAAGGTGAAGGTACTCCAGGATTGGCCAACCCAGTCACCTGACAAGAACATTATTGAGCATTTCAGGGGTAAGATGAAGGAGGAGGCTTGGAAGATGAGACCATAGAATCTTGATGAACTCTGGGAGTCCTGCAAGACTGCTTTCTTTGCCATTCCAGATGATTTCATCATCAAGTTATCTCAGTCATTGCCAAGACGTATGGATGCAGTCCTCCAAGCTCATGGGAGTCATACGCAATATTAATTCTTTTTTCCAAGGCACCATGGCTTTATGTTCTGATATTATAGTGGCATATTTGTGTATTCAAAATAAAGTGTATGTATAATTTCCACATTTTTTTTCAATGCGACAAGACTTTTGTCCAAGCAAAATCTGACTGTTCTGTACAAATTAAATTATAAAACTCAATGAATGACAAAAAACTCTATTTTGGTATATTTTGCATAATCTAGAGGGCTTTGCCTTTCATATAAGCCATTTTTGATTCCAATTGATCAACTACAAGTCAGGTTATTATTTGTTGTTCCAACAACTTGGATAAGTGACAAGACTTTTGTCAGGCACTGTATTTGAAAATCCAGTAATCATGACTTTTGATGTTGAAAGTTTTTTTGAAAACTCCAACCCAGGAATCAATTGTGCTGGCAAAGAAGAAGGACTTGCTGCAAAGAGCCTCAACCCTTGGATTATCTGATGTGAAATCATCAATGAAGAAACAAGAAATATTGAACATTTTGGTTCAACATTTCATCGATGAAGATATCTTTGGGGAAGAAGCAGCAGAATTGATTAAAGATGTGGAAGTGCCTGCAACAGAGCTGCAAAGACTTGAATTTCAGCTATGCCTGAAAGAACTGGAAGAAAGAAGGTTGGAGAGAGAACTGGAAGAAAGAAGGATGCATTTGCAGTGCGAATTGGAAATGAAGAAAATAGAAGCAGGTACTGTTACAAAATCTTTTGGACTTTCTGATCATTTTGATGTGGTTAAACACATCTGACTTGTTCCTCCCTTCCTAGAAAATGATGCAGACTAGTACTTTACCCATTTTGAAAAAATTGCTGAAAATTTGAAATGGCCAAAAGAGCATTGGACAATGATGTTACAAAGTGTTCTTACTGGTAAAGCTTGGAAAATCTATAACCATTTATCTGTCCAACAGTGTTCTGATTATGATTTTGCCAAATCTGCCATTCTGAAGGGTTATGAATTGGTCCCCGAGGCTTACAAGCAAAAATTTAGGAATTCTCGCAAGGAAGCCAGTCAAACTCATGATGAATTTGGCAGGTTGAAGGAACAGTTGTTTGATCAGTGGTGTAATTCCATGAAAGTTGAGAAAGATTTTGACAGAATGAGGCAACTTGTTCTGGTTGAGGAATTCAAAAGGTGTATCCAGCCTGATATCAAGACTTTCCTTGAGGAGAAACAAGCCATTACTTTGCAAGATGTTTCCACCCTAGCTGATAGTCATGCATTGACTCATAAGTCTTCTTTTGTCCAAAAATCCACTTTTTCTAAATTTCACGGCAAGTCTCAGTCCAAGACTTCTTCTAATAATGCTTCTAATGATTCTAAGGCCCCTTCTGACAGGAAACCTTCCAGTGAGGAGCAATCCTCTGATTCTTTACCTTCTGTGTCTTGCCAATACTGCAAAAAGCAAGGTCTTCTTATTTCTGAGTGTTATGCTCTCAAGAAAAAACAACAACGAGAAGAAACCAAGCCAACTGCTTTCACTAGGAGAATCTCTTGTATCAAAGGTCAGTTCGTCTGATCTTCTACCCTCTGTGTCTGATTCTGTTATAGAGGGTTTTGAGCCATTCATCACCGATGGTTTTGTCTCACTTTCGCATGATTTTTCCTCATCTGCTCCTGTTCGAATTCTAAGGGATACTGGGTCTTCCCAATCTCTTATTCTTGCAGATATTCTGCCTTTTTCGGACAAATCGTCTACTCAGGCTAATGTCCTTATTCAAGGAGTAGAATGTGGTTTTACAAGTGTACCTCTCCATAATGTTCATCTCAAATCAGGCTTGGTCTCTGGACCTGTTACTGTTGGTGTTAGGTCTTCTCTTCCTTTCAAAGGTGTTCATTTGCTTCTTGGTAATGATCCTGCTGGGGTAAGGTTGTGCCCTACCCTGTTGTAACTGACACTCCTTTGATTGATCAAGAATCTGACTCTATAGAGGAGGAAATTCCAGACCTCTATCCTTCATGTGCAGTTACTCGTTCTATGGCCAAAAAGGCTATTCAAGATGATGCTGACCTGGACTTCAACCTGGCTGACACCTTCATTGGGCAGTCTTTTCATCATGAACCTTCCAGTCCTGAGATGTCTGGGAAATCTTCAGACTTGTCCTTGTCAGGTCATTCTAATGACATTCTGTCTCGGAAACAACTTATTCAGGAGCAACAACAAGCTTGTGATCTAGCGCATCTTCTACCACAGGCTGCAAGTGAACAAGAGGCTACTCAAGTTCCTGTCTGTTTTTACTACAAAAAAGGTGTGCTTATGAGAAAGTGGCCTCCACCTGATGTTTCTGCAGATGAAGAGTGGATGATCACCTATCAAATTGTTCTTCCAAAGTCTTATCGTCAAGAAACTCTTAGTCTGGCCCATGACAATCCTATGTCAGGTCATTTGGGTATCAAGAAGACCCTTCAACGTGTCAGGAATCATTTCTTCTGGCTTTCCATGAGGTCTGATGTACAGGAGTACTGCAAATCCTGTCATACTTGTCAAATGGCTGGGAAGCCGAACCAGAATATTCCAAAGGCTCGATTTAAGCACATTCCGGCTTTTGAAGAACCTTTCGGTCGGATCATCATTGACTGTGTTTGACCATTGCCGAAGACTAGATCTGGTTGTGAGTACCTACTGACTATCATGTGTGCTTCCACCCAGTTTCCTGAGGCAATTCCACTTCGTAATATCAAGGCGAAGACTATCATCAAGGCTCTTACCAAGTTTTTCTGCTTTGTTGGTCTTCCTAAGTCTATTCAGTCTGATCAAGGGTCAAATTTCATGTCTGGCATATTTCAACAAGTTATGCATGAGCTTGGTATTAAACAATACAGGTCATCAGCTTACCATCCTGAGAGTCAAGGTGCTTTGGAGAGGTTCCATCAAACCCTGAAGAACATGATGTGGACCTACTGCCTTGACACAGAGAAAGACTGGGATGAAGGTGTCCATCTTCTTCTGTTTGCTGCCCGTGAAGCTGTTCAGGAGTCTCTTGGGTTCAGTCTTTTTGAGCTTGTTTTTGGGCATACAGTCTGTGGACCTCTGAAGCTTCTGAAGGAAAAGTTGCTGGCGTATGATGATATCCCAATGAACTTGCTTCAGTATGTCTCTGACTTCCGTAATCGTCTCTCTAAGGCTTGTGACTTTGCTAAGTCTAATCTCAAAGAAGCTCAGGGCAAAATGAAAGCCAGATATGACCTTCATTCAAAAGACAGAAGTTTTAAAACTGGTGACAAAGTCCTTGCGCTTTTGCCAGTTTCTGGAAACCCTCTAAGAGCCCGATATTTCGGCCCTTACACTGTCCTCAAAAAGGTCAGTGATCTAAATTACATAATTTTAACCCCTGGAAGGAGGAAACAAAAACAAATGTGTCACATCAACATGCTGAAAGAATACATTGACAGAGACACTCAGCAAAAGCCAGTCAATGTGGTAAATACAGTTGAACTGGAAAATTCTGAAGAAGGTTGTGACTGCCCCTCGGAAAATGAACCTGGTCCAGCCAAACTTGAAAATTCAGACATTCTTCAAAATATTGACAGCAAGTTGTCCCACCTGGACCCTTTTCAACAACAGCTAAAGCAGCTCATATTTGCATATAGTCACATATTCCCTGACATTCCATCAAGGACTGATATGGTTTACCATGATGTCATCCTACAAGATGATGCCAAGCCTGTAAAACAGCATCCTTACAGAATGAATCCAGAGAAGCAGAAATGCCTTAAACAAGAAGTCAAATACCTGCTTGAAAATGACTTTGTCGAACCAAGTAACAGTGACTGGAGTTCTCCATGCATCCTAGTTCCGAAACCCAATGGAACATATAGAATGGTGATAGAGCGTTCGCTTTCCTGTAGTCCATCAAAAACGGACTCATATCCTATTCCCAGGATTGATGACTGCATTGACAAAGTTGGACAGTCAAAGTATGTCACCAAATTTGATCTCAAGAGCTTCTGGCAGATCCCTCTAACAGACAGAGCAAAGGAGATCTCTGCTTTCGTCACACCCGATGGATTATACCAATACAAGGTCATGCCCTTTGGAATGAAAAATTCTCTGGCCACCTTCCAACATCTGGTAAACAGAGTGATTGCTGGACTACCAGGATGTGAGGCCTATATTGATGACATTATCATCACCAGTGACAGCTTCCAAGAGCACATCACCTACATCAGAAACTTCTTTCAGAGGGTGAGTGATGCCAAGCTGACTGTCAACCTTGTTAAAAGTGACTTTTGTAAAGCTACAGTTGTTTACTTAGGTCATATTGTAGGACAGGGTCAAGTCAAACCAACTGATGCGAAAGTAAAAGTTATCACTGAATTTCCTGAGCCTACAACTAAAAGACAACTAATGAGATTTCTAGGGATGGCTGGCTACTACAGAAAATTCTGTAAAAATTTCTCCATCATTTCTGAACCTTTGACAAATTTACTGAAGAAAAATGCAAAATTTGTTTGGGATGAAAAATGTCAAAATTCATTTGACCAACTGAAAGCTATCCTCAAAAACGCACCAGTTCTCTTATCTCCTAATTTCAAAAAGGAGTTCAAGTTGGCTGTTGATGCCAGTGATATTAGTGCAGGTGCAGTTTTACTGCAAGAGGACACTGATGGAGTAGATCTTCCTGTTTGTTACTTTTCCAAAAAGTTTGATAAACATCAGAAAAACTATTCAACAAATGAAAAAGAATGTTTGGCACTTGTTTTGGATTTACAACATTTTGAAGTCTATTTGACTTGTTCAGCTACTTCCATCAAGGTCTTTAGTGATCACAATCCCCTCACATTCTTGCATAAGATCAAAAACGAAAATCAAAGATTACTGAGATGGAGTTTACTTTTGCAAGAGTATGATTTAGATATTTCTCAGATCAGAGAAAAAGGTAATGTTATTCCAGATGCACTTTCTCGCATGTAATTTTACTTTTCTATTTGATTGTGAAAATTGCACTGGTTGTTATGTATATGATTGTTATAATGATCAATGATACTTTTGTGTAAAGTTCAAGATTATACCGATTATAAAACTGTGTTAATTTTAAAAAAAGAAAGCTTTTAGCAAAGCTTTCTTTTCTTAAAAAGGGGAGGAGTTATGTATGAGTATTTTATGTAAAGCACTGTATATCATTTGTAAATGGAGATTTGTTACATGCTGTTTTTGCTGCCTTGCTGGTCAGCTATTTATTTTGTTCAACAGCACCCTCTGGTGGTGTGTCTGTAGCAAAACATGATCTGATGTAATATCACTTCTTTGAAATAGACTAGTGCTTTCTAGAAGCTTCTGGCATCTTCCTGCCTGGAGGGGGCGGGATTACCCAGGAATCCTGTTGATCTATCCAGAATGTTGCTAGTCTATATAAATGCTGTGAATTTGGTCACCAGAGGCAGAGTTTTTGTTTTGGCAACAGAGTTACATAGTGGCATTAGTGTGTTATTAGAGGATTGAACAGTGGATTATTTGTAGAGGGTTTTTTTTTTTTAATCAGTGAAGAATAAATTTAAGTTGTCATTGCTGGTTTTCTTTGTTGTGATTTTCAAGTTATAACACTAGTTAACAAGTGCCCCGTCCTCGATCGTACTGCTAGAGAAATAGACCCGGCCTGACAGAACGAGATCAGTCATAATATTACCGTACCGAAGGGGTTTTAAGATGGCCTGGGGCCTATTGCACAAAAGTCGGATCCTGAGATCCTGGATCAACGCCAAAGCGAGGATTGTCATATCCCAAACAGCGCGTCGCTGGCTTAATTGATTGCACAAAGCCAACAGCGGGTGGAGGAGAATTGGCTTAGTGAAGCCCGTTGCCGCTGATCCTGCTGAGTGCGCGCGACTGCCACGTCAAATAGACCCCGAGATCGATCACAGAATCGCTGATCATCACCATGGACACTAAGTAGCTGCAGCAAACGATGCGCCAGCAACACTCAAAGACCACGCGTTCAAACAGAGGACGATGGGATCGCTGAAATGCTTCTGCTTGCTATTCCTTTAGTTTCTGTCTGAATGGTGCGAGACGTTTGAGAGGAGTATTAAAGTTAGCTAAACTCAAATGAGAGTAAAGTCGGGAGGTGTTTCAGTGCCGTCAAAAAAAGGGTTGCTGATGCATTTCAGCGTTACCGTGAACGAGATAAGCCGTCGCTGTCAGACAGATTTATAATCTCGCAAACATCGGAAAAAGCGAGTTTGTGTGTGAAAAGTATCTATCAATTTTAATGGTAAAATCACATAAAACAAAACTATGGCATTGTATGCATGTGTCAATTAGGTCTCGCACGTGCGGTATAGGCCTTTTTTGTCCTGTACGAACTGAATAAAAGTCCGATCTAAAGGATGTTGTCAGATTAGTTGAGTTTATTTGCTGCTATTAATCACCTCTGATGAAGACATACTCAAATTTAAAAGTAGAATGTTAGCGTCAGAAAATTACGTCAAGGAGCCTCCTGAAAATGTTTGATTCCAGTATCAAGGGCAGCGACATTGCACTCGTGTCTCAGCATTAAGGCAACGACTCTTCCTTACCCGTCGCAGTCTGAATAAAGACGGAGAAAAGTAGCAGCAGTGCTGTAGGTAGGGGTTACCGCAGCGATTTAAGACCGCGCTGAAACACGGTAACCTACTTCATGCAGCACTGCTCATTTTCTACTCTGATGGAAGTCTCAACTTGGGGAATAAGGACAAATCTGATAATGACGGATTCTAAATATGGTTAAAATGTGACATGGAAGGGGGACTGATTGAACTGTGATGGTCACTGTCACATGGATAGACCTATTTGAATATAATGATCGAATATTGGCTATTTTACTGACATCAATGGTCACAAGTTTCTAAAATAATTACTCTGGGCCTATTATAATTGAGATAACAACGTGTAGTGGACAATTCAGAATGACTGTTAAGGACGTTGATTTTCAATTTGGGCGACTGCTGAACGAGGAGAGGTGAAATTGGCTGCAGACAGGAGCTTAGCTAGTTCGTAAGCTTGCTCCGGTGCTGGCTAGCTCCACAGACTTTGTTTCCATAGTAACTAGTGCCATGGCTTAGCTCACACGCTCTGTGCAACCGAAATGGGGCTTGAGATCAGGCTAATCCCGTGCCGATCCTGGGCTAATCCCTTATCCTGCCTTTGTGCAATAGGCCCCTGGATGTATACACCGTATTTTCAAATATTCCCTATGGAAAAATATCAATCGCTCAGGGGTCCGTTTCCCGAAATCACAGATGTTAACTTACGCCGTAGGAACCATTGACAGTGAATGGACGAACTATGTAAGCTGCTAACTTAGTTCGCAACTACGCTTTTGGTGAACGCAATGGACGATAATACACAGAAATGCCGCTTCAAGCTAAATCTTCTCCAGTTATCGGTCAGAAAAATGTCGGAAATCAAAACGCTGCTGAGTGCTTATTATTGATATGTACCGAAATATTAACCAGAGCGCATTAGTTTACATGGGTTCCAGCGGCAGGCACGCCCGTCATAAGGTGGCGGCCAGCTCTGCACACATTGGCTGATCTGGAACGAACAACGTAACGCCTCTAGTTTATATATCTCGTTGCTTGGCGCCCTCTTGGTGTAGCCCCATTCATGAGCCTCCGAGGGCTATTTTAACATTCTGACATTTACCGGCCCAGTGGAGTCACATAGCGTGCTATTGACAAAACCTGCAAAAATGGAAATCGCCAGACACCACTTGTCTTCAACCGCTGCATGCGTCAAAACTTTCTTTTGTCTTACCTTTCGTCAGGTATCGGCGTAACAACGACATATTAAAGATTCGTTCAGCACCAACCATTCGTCGTATCTCCCACTCGTTCCTAAAAATAAGTCTGGAAATGGTAAAACTTAACCCCTGAAAGCTTCAGCTTCTTCTTCTTCTTCTCTCGATTTACTGGCTAAGTAAAAGCAACTTTCAGGTGCATACCGCCACCCACTGTACAAGAGTGTGTAGCACTATGTCATCAACCTCAAATTCTAACCATAAGGTTTGTGTTCTGTAAAAAAGCTAAGAGCGCCTTCCTTCCAGCTCTAATTCTTCCTTCTTCCCCTTCTGTTCCCAGAATTCCTGCCAGGGTCCACTCCTGTCCTGCTGCTCTAACTCTCTCCCGAAAATTCACTCGCTCTGCTGAGTAACAAACACAGTTAAAAATCACATGCTCTACATTTTCTTTAACACCACATCTGTCACACTTGTCATTATTCCTTTTCCCCAGTATAAACATTGTGTCATTTAGTCCAGTATGGCCCAGGCTGAGTCTCAATATGGTGATTTCCTCCTTTCTATTCCTTCCTTTATAATTCTTTATTGTAACAGACTTTTGTATATTGTAGAAGCCCCTGCCCTTCTGATCTTTCTCCCACCTCTTCTGCCTTATTTCCATTCCATTCTTTTTAATCAGAGCTTTACCCTCTCCTATTCTTAGCGATATATGCATTATACTGTTCTTTCCCAGCACCCCTTTTGCCAATTTATCAGCAGCTTCATTTCCTTTAACACCCTCATGTGCCGGCACCCAACAGAAATGAACATCAATCCCACCTCTATGTGGTCTAAACAAGCTGTGCTGAAGATCTATAAGCAAGTCCTCTCTATCGGAGTTTGCTGACTTTATATTTTCTAAAACTAACACTGAATCCGTGCACACTACCACCCGATCTGGCCTAACATCCTCTACCCACTGCAGACTTACGATGACTACCACCATTTCTGCTGTAAAAACTGAAATTCCATCTGAAATTCGTTTAGACATTTGTACCTTGAATTCTGGTATATATACCCCCACTCCCACATTACCGTTTGTGTTCTTAGAACCATCAGTGAAGATTTTAAGATAACTGTAATAGTTTTCTCTCAAATATATGCTTGTTTTAACCCCTGTTATGGCCCCAATTTGTTATGGCGTCAATTTGTTATGACGTCACGGACAGCAAGGGATGACAGACAAAATTCTTAAACTTCAACAGATTTAATTAAACAAACAGAACTAATCTACTCTCTACCCTACTGACCAAGATTGAAAAATAATAATAAAAAAAATAGTTACAGTCCCTTGGTAATTGAGATGGGCTGCTATGTTTGCGATGTCTTGGGACAGGAAAATGCTCCAACACAGGCAAAAATCCACAAAAAAGCTTCACAGGTCTTGAAAAGAGTGACAGGTCTGGTCAAATGTATCCTTCCACAATTTCTCCTTGCAATTTCTCCAACTACCCTACGCTCTCTCGATTTTTCTCCTTATATACTCTTTTCCAGCCCCCTCTGAGGCATGCCTGGGACATGCCCAAACCTAGTTTTAGATTGCTTAACAATAAAAATGTCAATACTGCCATCTAGTGGCTTTTTACCACATTACACCCCCACCTCTTTCGTTGTCCAATCCCTTTTCCTCTGCAAGATATTCATGTCCACTTTTACATCAGGATACAACCATGGGGGAACACTACTACCTGGTGTGGGCTGGGAAAACTCAAGGGCCTCCATTTTATATGTTTTAGCGCATTCATTTGCCTTCCACCCAAAGCCTCTCCCCTGGAACCTTGAATATTCCCAGCAGCTTTGCAATGCTATCATAGCTGGGTTCTCATTCCCACCTCCTTTAAGTTTAATCCAGTACACAAGCATGAGTTTATCTCTCCTCAGGTCAAGTGGTATTTCATCTGCTTCTATTAGTAGTGCATTGATTGAGGTTGTCTTTAGGGCTCCTGTGCATATCCGTAGTGCTCTGTACTGTAGTCTGTCAGCTTTTTGTAATGCTGTTTTGGCTGCTGCTCCATAAATTACACCCCTGAAATCTAACTTCCTGCCCGGAATCCTTCACGGCACAGCCATGTTATTGTGACGCGCGCTGATTGGCTGGCACTTGAGAGACCTTCTTCTTCTTCTTCTTCTTCTTCTTTTAGTTTCATGCCGGACAGAACTTTTGTCTTTGGTGCATGCTGCCACCAACAGTACTGAATTTCGTGCTGTATTTTAACTGTGTGCTTTACTTTAATTAAAAAAAAACTCAATCCTATCACATATCCTTCTCTGCTTCAATTATTTCCCAGACTTTCTGTCTCTCCTTACTTTTCTACAGTCTGACAGCCACCGAACCCTCTTTCCAAAATTCTCTGTATATCTTCCCTCTTTACATCTACTACGCCCAAAATCTCACTTGCCGCATCTACCACCATCTTAATTCTCTCCGTTTTGCTTTTTATCTCACAAGCACAGTTTAAGACCATTGAAATGAACGCTAAAAAACTTCTGCTGCTCATCCTAATTTCGTCCTCCTCAAACTCCTTTTGCTTCTTATCCACTGGCTGCACTCTGGCCTGCTCTTTCCCCACCGTTTCTTTTTTTACTCACAACCCTTTCAGTTGCTTCTGCATATTATATTTTCCCCTGTACTCTTGTCCTTTCCACCTCTCTTTCCATTTTCCTTCTTTCACACTGCCCTGACCCCATCTCATGACTTCCCCCACAATGAAAACATGCTTTTGCCACTATACAATCATCTTCAATGCATCCCTCCTGTCCACACCGTCTACACCTGTGCATTTCTTTTTTACACACAACCACCACATGCCCATACTCCTGACACCGGAAACAGCACAGTGGAGCCCTTTCCTACATTCTCACCCCGAACTCACATAATCAACAAATATTCTTTCCGGTACTTCACTGTTAAACTCTAATAGCACTGACAGACTTTCTTGCACCTTTCCCTGCCGGTAGCTTCTCAGTCGCTTTGCTCCACACAGCCCCTCCACCTTCAAAAAATCATCTAAGTCTATGTCCAATGGAACACCACTGATCACACCCTTAACACGTGGTTTTTTCTTTAAAGGAAAACTAGTTACCTGTATAAGATCGTATTGTTTAATTTTTAATGCTTTATCTCGTTGTTTGACATTGCGACATTCCACAATCACTAACCCTCCCCATGTTATCCTTACAGCTTTCACATCTCCAATTTCCTTTCTTACAAATTTCCCAATGTCATGAGCATTGCTAAATAAACAGTTTGCTTCAGCACCCTTTATATCTGTCTTTGTTCCTACAACAAATGTTTCTTCCTCATTTTCGTTATCACTTCCTTTTTTCTTTTTCTTTTTCACTCCCTCCGCCACCTCACAATCCATTTTTTCCAAAACCATTCATCCGTAATCCAAATCTAAACCGAGAAACTGTACAAAATATTCAAAAACCAAACAATCCGTGAATCTATTTTAAATCTCACGCCAAAAACCGACTCCGGCCTTCTCTCCCTCGCTCCGTGATGGTTCTCCCTTGAGAGACCTGGCAGGTCTAATTTCTTAAAGGTGTCCTGGAAATTATTCCACATACAAGGAGTGAATGCACTAAAAGAGGTACCTCCCAAATTTGTCCTAGTCCTGGGAGCCTCTAACAAAAACCATTCTTGTGATCTGGTATGCTGACTTCTGATTTTGAAGGATAAGAGCTTAGTAAGATATGAGGGAAGTTTGCCTAGAAAAGCTTTATAAATAAATAAAATACAATGTGGCTTCCTTCTAAAATGAAGGGAAAACCATCCCACAGAATTATATAAAGCACAGTGATGGGTTCGGAAACCATCACCTGTGGTGAAGCGCAATGCGCTAATCATCATCGTTGGTGTACATCGTACACCAACATGCACATTATAAAAGCAGTTTATTATTTTGACCTATTTGCAAATGCTTTGGTACATTCATTGAACTAAGTATAATTATAAATCCTGACCCACATTGTCAAATTATGTCCTGTTGATAAAAACCTTTTGCTGTTCCTTTTGAATAGTTTTACCCCCAAAACATCTTGGCATTATTTCATCAAGTCATTACATGCAAAATGAACAGGTTGTCATAGTCTTTTGTTAGATTTATACATTTCTCATTGACTTTCTTTTTGAAATGTCTCCCAAATTGATGAAATTGCCCTCATATGAATCTTGCGATTCCAGAATGATCATTTTCAAAAGTTCGGCATTATTTCATTGCCAAATGGGGTACTGTGTATGCATGGTATGGATGGTCATGTAACAGGCCTCAGTTAACTTCAACTTTAATTTTTCTTTTGAAACTTCAACAATTAACTTTCTAGTTGCTTTTTGTTGCTACTGAATTTTTTTTTCACCCCCACCTAACTCTCTTGGCCCCCGATAATCCTCTTCGTCCCGTAACCATCTACTTTGCCACCGCAATAAATCTGCTGTGCCTCCGCTGTTCCTCTTCGCCCCCGTCGCAAATCTGCTTGGCCCCCGTCCTTCTGCTTTGCCCCCAATGGCCGACATTAACCGGCACTGCTCATAGTCGAGACGGAAATCGCATAGAAAGTAACAATAATGGTTGTGCCACAAAATGCTACGTAGCCAAAGCTCCGGTACACATTCTGGACAACCTTTCAGCCAAGTGGCGTTGTACAAATCCTACCCAGTGTGGACATTACCTCCCGTGCGTGCTGAGAGAGGCGGTCCAGCGAGGGCGGAAGCCACCTCTTGGGTAGGATTTGTACATTTTCAGGAAAAATGCAAAGCTGCAGTAATACTGCTTTATATCAATTTCAATAGTACAGAAGTTACACAATACTCCAAGTGAGAATTTTCAGGTGTTCATATATGATTTATACTTTCTGTATATTTTTGCTGTGCTGTTTCCACTCTAGTTTGTTGCCAAATTGCATAATCCATTGTCATACTGCGCTCAAAATTCAGAATTATATGTGACAAATTGTACATGACAACATGATTTTGCATGCAATGACTGAAGCAATGAAATAATGCCGAACTTTTGAGAATGACCATTCAACAGAGAACTGTATAGTTGATTCTGACTGCCACGACATAAGCAACTGATAATGTTAGAAAAACCTAGAGAAGTGTATGAAAGCAATTGCTTGCTGTACAAATGCAGGTTAAATTCAATTCAAAACTAATTAAATTCAATTCAAAACCAAAATTCAATTCAATTTCTGTTGGAACAAATTTCGTTCCATATTGATGTCCCATGTAACAGTTGTGACAATTGCACTTACAGTTTAGAGAATGTTAAGACTGTTTCAAGAAATGAGCCAAAACGATTGAGAAAAACTGTAAATGATTTTTGGCTAACTCCAAGCCCTTGCTTTTGTGTCGTCTGGTCAGAAAAGGCTTTCTGGCAACCCTTCTAAAGAGCCTGTGGCTGTGGAGGTGGTGTCTGATGGCGCTTTTTGAAAGCTGGTGACCCCAAGATGTCACCAAGGCCTGCAAGTCCTACACGGTGATTCTTGGAGATTTGTTGCTTTTCTTACAATCCTTCTTAGTATCCTGGGGGGCAAAATACCATTGCGTCCTCTACCCTTGAGGTTTTCAGCAGTTCCATATCTAGCTAATGCTAGATTTATGAAGGTGTCTGACCATCTGCCTCTCTTGAACTGACAGTTGTTTTGTTTTCTTCATGATGTTGGATTACAAAGGGATATTACATGCGTGTTACCTCATTTTTATACCCTAGTGAAACCGAAAGTGATGTAATCGCTCAATAGAGTTCCTTAACACTTAGAGGGTCATTCCATGTCAAATCATCCTTCATTCCATGTCAAATCATCCTGATGTTGAGAAATTTTCCTAGTCACCTCCTCAAAAATTTTTGAAAAAATTCACGAGTAAATATTCACTCAAAATAAAAAAAAATGCCAAATATTAGGCCAGTATCTTAAACAGATTTCAAGTTATAGCCCTTCAAATAATATTCAAATTGATTGCATATACAAGGCTGAAATTGGGTATACTCACCATATTCATCCCCTAGAATCTGAAAATGGCCTTAGCTTTTGGGTATCTTGATCCACTTTTGTATGGTAAAGCCTCAAAATCAGCCGAAAACACAAATCGCCCAAAAAGGAGACCACATTTTATGACCTGTAACTCAGGAAGTAAGTAAGATAAAAGGCTAGAATAAATTTATGATTTTATGATATATCTCCGTGTAAAATTGCAGTAATCCAAGTAATATCATTTGTAGAAGTTTTTAATGAAATAATTTCTAAGTGAATTTTTCCAGTTTGGCCCCAAAATGCCCTTCTTTGGGGCAAAAAAGGACCATGTCTCCAGTTATTTATCTCTCTGAAATTTTTACTGTGCAATCTTATAAGTGTGAAAAGTGTTTGACAAAGAAAATCTGAATGATGTTCACCTTACTTTTTTTGTTATGAATATTTAAAATATTTTCCAAAATTGTGTATTTTTTCGTTGACTAAACGGGTATAGGCCTGCTGCAAGTGCTGTTATCTACTAAATATAAAATAAAACATTGATTAAAATATTTTTGAACACGATACACCATCTAAAAGTTCAACCTCGATTCGGGGTCAGAAGTTGGGGACTTAAGTTTAAAATGCAATGACTTTCAGATCACATGAGCCAATATGTTATTTATATTAGAACATAGATAACATTTCAAATGTTGAAACTGAGACATTTTACATTTTAATCCACAAAATGAGCTTATTTCAAATTTTCTGGCTGCAACAGGTCTCAAAAAAGTTGGGACACAGGCAAAAAAAAGGGCTGAAAAAGCAAATAATATATAAGAGAATCAGCTGAAAGAACATTTAGCAAGTCATTAAGTTAACTGGCATCAGGTGTGTAACATGATTGGCTGTAAAAGGGATGTCTTAGAGAGGCTGAGTCTCTCAGAAGTAAAGATGGCCAGAGGCTCTCCAACCTGTGAAGGCTTGCGTAAAAAAATTGTGGAATACTTTAAAAACAATGTTCCTCAACATCAAATTGCAAAGGCTTTGAAGGTCTCATCATCAACAGTGCATAACATCATCAAAAGATTCAGAGAAACTGGAAAAATCTCAGTGCGTAAGGGACAAGGCTGAAGACCTGTACTGGATGCTCGTGATCTTCGGGCCCTCAGACGCCACTGCATCACTCACCGGCATGATTCTGTCATTGACATTACTAAATGGGCCCAGGAATACTTCACGAAACCACTGTCTGTAAACACAGTCCGCCGTGCCATCCACAGATGCCACCTAAAACTCTATCATGCAAAAAGGAAGCCATTCTTGAGCATGATCCAGAGGCGGCCTCCTTGTTCTGTGGGCCAAGGCTCATTTAAAATGGACTGTAGCGAAGTGACGAAGTGTCCTGTGGTCAGACGAGTCCAAATTTTGACATTCATGTGAAATTATGGGCGTTGTGTCCTGCCGGCTAAAGAAGAGAAAGACCACCCCTCCTGTTATCAGGTTTCAGTTCAAAAGCCAGCATCTCTGATGGTATGGGGCTGCATTAGTGCATATGGTGTGTGGAACACTTGTACGTTTTAAAAGCACCATAAATGCTGAAAAGCATTTAAAGGTTTTAGAGCAACATATGCTCTCCAGGTGACATCTATTCCAGGGAAGTTGCCTTGTATTTCAGCAGGACAATGCAAAACCACATACTGCAGCTATTACAACAAAGCACTATTCCAGGGAAGGCCGTGTGCTGAATTGGCTTGCCTGCAGTCCTGATCTTTCACCGATTGAGAACATAATAATTAAACAAAAAGTCTGTCAAAGGAGACCCAAAACTCTCCAGCAGCTGGAAGCCTGTATTAAACAAGAGTGGGATCAAATTCCAATTGCTAAACTCCAGAAACTTGTCTCCTCAATGCCCAGACACCTCCACTCTGTGTTAAAAAGAAGAGGGGATGCTACACCATGTTAAACAGACCCCTGTCCCAACTTTTTTGAGACCTGTAGCAGCCATCAAATTTGAAATGAGCTCATTTTGTGGACAAAATTGTAAAATTTCTCTGTTTCAACATTTGCTATGTTATCTCTGTTCTATTGTGAATAAAATACTGGCTGGTGCGATTTGAAAGTCATTGTGTTTTGATTTTATTCACAATTTACACTTTGTTCCAACTATTTCAGAATTGGGGTTGTACAATACATGACAGAGGTCTTGTCAGAATATTTAGGTGTTTGCTAGATTCCACAGATTTATTCCTCAATTTCATTGGTTTCATTGTTTGTGTTGGGGATGACTGTTTGGGGATGACATCAGTGCCTCAAACATGCCATGACTTGACTGATCTTGACAGGCTTCTGAAGTAATCCTAAATGAGCCCAAACTTGTATTAATGAATTGCACAATAATAGTTCACTATAAAAGGAGGCAGTCTCACTTGAGGATTATTACATCATCATGAGCACTGAAATGGAAGGGAGTAATTTACCTTGGTGCAGTATTGGAATCCATTTAGATGATGCTTGTCATTCAAGGAAATTTACAAGAAAAAGTGGACTAATGGGAATAGATACTTTCTCAAGTGAGGATACTGCCTTAATGCAGTGGCAGTCTGGTGTTCCGCAGATTGATTCTGTGTGTCGTCATCATGAGAAAATGTGTTTAACTTGCTATGAGAAGAATCAAAGGTACTGTGCAGATCCCAGAAACATTCACCGCAATAAAAGCCGCAGGCCTATACTCGCTTAGGTAACAAAAATTTTGGAACAATTTAAAAATTCATGACAAATAAAGCTGAACATCATTCAGCTTTATACAACATCAATTTTTTGTCAGACATTGTTCATGTTTATAAGATTGCACAGTAAAAATTTCAGAGAGATAAATAACTGGTGACATGGTAATTTTTTGCGCCAAAAAAGGGCATTCTGGGGAAAAAGCTGGAAAAATTTTCTTTGAAATTATTTCATAAAAAATCTTCTCCATATGATATTACTTGGATTATTGCATTTTTACAGAGATATATATCATAAAATTATAAAAAATGAATTCTAGCCTTTTATCTTCCTGAGTTACAGGTCATAAAATTTGGTTTCGTTTTTGGGCGTTATGAATATGGTTAGTATACCCAATTTCAGCCTTGTGGAAGCAATCAGTTTGGGGAAATAAGTTGCCAAAGTTGGCTGAAAATGGGTTCGCCAAAAAAACTTAAAATATTATTCAAATTTCAAAGGGCTATAACTTGAGAACTATTTGAGATATTGACCTAATATTTGGCATTTTTTCATTTTGTGTGAATATTTACTCATGTGAATTTTTTTCAAAGAAGTTTGAGGAGGTGACCTGGCATCCCCTGGATGATTTGACGTGGAATGACCCTAGATGAAACTTAAATAAGTGGAATTTCATACCTGTTTTAATTCTGGTAAATGTTATTCACAAAAATTTTAAGGGTGCCATTAATTGCGAAACCTTCATTTGGAGGAAATTGATTTTTTTATTAAATCAGCGAATGATTTTGGTTGGTTCCATTGGAACATTAATGTCATACAGTATCTCTCACATGTTGTTATTCAGAGTTTCTTTTTAAATACAATTTTTTTATTTTTAAAGTGTTGTTTGTGAATTGCCAGTCAGGGGTGCCAGTAATTTTGGAGCCCACTGTAGCTGTAAATGCACTCTGATTACCTCTGAGAAAGCACTATATAAATTCAATGTTCGTTCATTCATTCAAAATAGTTTCTGAATTTTTGAGAGCATACAGTCGCCCTCTTCTGTAGTCCCCACCCAACCAGCAATCCTGACCAGGAATAAATTCACAAATGAAAGCCCCTCTTTGGCATGGGTGTCCTGGACCCATGTATGCGGCAGTGGTGCAGAACTCGACGTGGGGTCAGTATTTCTCAGCTGATTACCAGTGGGGACAGATCCTACTACTGCAAATGTATTGAAGAACATAGAAAAGGGAAGTACTGTGTTGGACATGGATACAGTTTAAAAAAAGGCAAAAAAACACAGTGTGTGACTCACATTTGTGCCAGAGTGGACTAGATTCAAATACCAGTCCTCCTAAATCCTAAAATCTACTGTTTTCCCTCAGTTGTGGCATTATCATCAAGTAAATACAACCTCTCATTCATTATCCAACCGAATTACAGCTGGGCAGGACTGCGGCTGGGCTTGAGCCTATCCCAGCAAAATCCTCTGGTTTATTAGCTGCAACTTCACCAAAAATTTTGTTTTTACATCATCGCATTGAGGCATTGCAAGCAAGTTGGTATATAAGCACTTTTAGTAACTTGCCAACATCATTAACTACGACCGGCAAATTAAGTTTGCGACTGGGTTTCACCTACTCTGTTAGCAATAAGACAAGATACTCTTTATTTGTCCTCTGCATTTGACCCATCCTATTGCTAGGAGCAGTGGGCAGCCACAGAGCAGCGCCCGGGGACCAACTCCAGTTCTAAAGCCAGTTCCCTGGTCTGGGGTACTGGCAGGAGTGTTCCTATAATGCATGTTTTTGTGGGTGGGGGAAACCAGAGTACCTGGAGGAAGCCCATGCAAATACGGGGAGAACATGGAAACTCCACACAGAAAGGCCCCAGACCGGATTCAAACTCACAACCTTTTTGCTGTGAGGCAGCAGCGCTAACCACTTTGCCAGCAGCAGCTGAATTATTTTTGTGGAAAACACAGACATCACAATCCTGGATTATCCTAGCTAACTTTCCAAAGGCACTTAGTGGCCAATGTGTTAGTCGGTTGTCTGTTGCCTAACATACGAGGTGTGTAAGAAAAGTTCTAGAACTGTTGTCACAAAAGAAATATTTCAAATCCAAACTACAAACTACAAGTTTTCCCCTTCAAAGTAATCCCTCTGGAGTCTAACGCACTTTCCCATCCTTCTCGGCCAAGCCTCCATACACTCCTGGAAGGATTCTTCCGGGATCCTCCACAGCTCCGTCGTCACGGCCATCTTGATGTCGTCCACGTCTTCAAAATGGGTCCCCTTGATGACCCCCTTGAGCTTGGGGAAGAGGATATATTAATTGCTGCTGAAAGATGAAAACCTATTGGATGGCGGATCTGCAGGAACCAATAGGGTGTTATGACCTTTGCTTCCCTCAAGAGTTAAAACAGCAGGGGCTCAGACCACCGTTAAGTGCAGGCTTCAAACTGACCACCCCCCCCCCCCCCCCTTGAACTTAATAACTGTACTAAGTTCTAGGAGGAAATGGGAATCAGTAGGAGGAGCTGCGATATACCAGTTAAGCTCCTTCAGGTAGAGTCTTGAGTCATCAAGGATCGCTGGGCCAATCAGAATTCAAGGAATTGCACCCCTGGGTATCTGCTTCGGGACAGAAGCCACATCCTATGCCTAGGAAGAGGTTGTCATTCAGTTTTTTTTTTTTGAATCTTCGCGGCTGATAGAGCGAAGAAGATTTGTGGGTGTTGGACGAAATGCAGTCTTGCAGTGGGAAAACAATTGCTTAAGCTGAACGTACAGAAGCCAAGACTATACATCTTTTGGTGCACTGTAGGAAATACAGGTGAAAACAGACTGCAGTACAGACGTCAGTCAGTTTTACGGGTTGGGTTGTTTCTCCGATGGGCGTGAGGATCATCAGGCTCCGCAAAGATGTATGAAACACTTCTGTTCTTGGGCGTGGCCGGCTTTTCCAAATGTTGGAGCCTCCTCCTGGCGGCTGCAGTACCCTATAAAAACCACTGAAAAACACCGCATCCCACTGAACTTGCAGCAAAATAACTGAATAAATCAATGTGTGGTGACCAACCTGAATGAACACGCCACATTCGCACAAAGTTTAATTACAATTCTTCTGCTAAGAGTATGGGGCTGCTCCTGAGTAAAATACACTGAGGTCAAGTCCAGATGGCCTCTAGTGGAAAACAAATGTTCAGAAATCTCATGAATCTGACCAGAGAGGCTGGCTCTTAAACTGCAAGGTGTGAGCTTCCTGGATGAGCGAATGCAAGGTGGAAGCTGATGCTATGAGCTGCGAGCTTGTCAGTAAGGAAACACACCCCTCCCACTCCAAAACCAAGAGCTGTCAGCTTATACTTCAAGCTTGCTGGGATGACTGGGAGATGTGAGCAGGAAATTGGTGAGCTCAATTTAGGGAGCTCCACAGTCATTGCATGTTTTGAGAGCTTCCTCTTATACCCAGAAGAACTATGAATATGCCATAGAATTGTCCTTATATTAAAGATTAACATGGCATAAAGCATACTTAATGTTTAACGCTGTTTATAAGTTGGCAAGTTGTACACAGTGGGCTCCAAAGTTACTGGCACCCCTGACTGACAATGCACGAACATTACTTTAAAGAATTCTAAAAAATATATTTTTAGAGGAACTCTAAATATCATCATGTGAGAAGTACTGTACAAAATTACTGTTCCAATGGAACCAAACAAAATCATTTGCTCATTTAATTAAAAATCTATTTCCTCCAAATCAGGGTTTCACACTTAATGGGACCCTTGAAGATTATTGTAAATAACGTCTGCAAAAATTAAACCAGGTATTGAATTCCACACATTTAAGTTTTATTAAAGCATTAAGGAACTACATTGAGCCATTACATCACTTCCTGTTTCACTAGAGTATAAAAATGAGGTAACACACATACAATATCCCTTTGTCGTCTAACACCATGAAGAAAACAAAACAACTGTCAGTTCAAAAGAGGCAAATGGTCATAGATCTTAATAAATCTGGTAATGGCTTCAAGAAGATACACAAGCAACTGAATTTGCTACTGAGCACAATCAGGGCAATTATTAAAAAATTCAAAAGATGTGAAACCGTTGAAAACCTCAAGGGTAGAAGACACAACTGCATTTTGCCCCCCAGAATACTGAGGAGGATGGTGAAAGAAGCAACAAAATCCCCAAGAATGACTGTGACGGAATTGCAGGTCTTGATGGCATCCTGGGGTCACCAGGTTTCAAAAAGCACCATCAGGCGCCACCTCTACAACCACAGGCTATTTGAAAGGGTTGTCAGCAGAAAGCCTTTTCTGACCTGAAGAGACAGAAGCAATTACTCCGAGTTCACCAAACGTGATTTAAATTATGACTGGAACAAGGTGCTTTGGTCAGATGAGACCAAAATTTCTCGTTTCGATCAGATACAGCATCGGCATGTTCGCCGTCAAAACAGAGATGTATACAAGGAGAAGCACCTCATACCCACAGTGAAATATGATGGGGGGGTCAATCATGTTCAGAACGGTCTTAATTCAAGAAGTCCAGGGGCACTGGTTAAGAATAATGGCATAATGAATTCCACCATGTATTGGAATATTTTGCCCGACAATCTGGTTGCGTCCCGCAGAAGTCTGGGACTTGGCTGAAAGTGGACTTTCCCACAAAACAATGACCCAAAGCATACCTCAAGATCAAAACAGAAATGGTTCCATGACAACAAAATTAAAGTTCTTCAATCGCCATCTCAGTCGCCACACCTCAATCCAATTGAAAACCTGTGGGCTGAGTTGAAGAGGGCAGTTGCCAAATGCCAACCCAAGAATGTGAAGAATCTTGAAATGATCTTCTTGGATGAATGATCCAACACCCCACCAAATGTGTGCCTTAACCTTGTCAAAAATTACGGGGAAAGACTCGATGCTGTTATCCTTGCCAGAGGTGGTTGCACTCAGTACTAAATGAAGAGTGCCAAATTTATTATGAAACCTTGATTTTGATGAAATTTCTTTTGTATCAGATGATTGTTATGATTTTGGCTGTATCCATTGAAACATTAATAAAGTATGTCACACGTTGGAATATTTCACGTCTCTATAATTATATTGTTGATATTTACATATTTTTGTATTGTTTATGCATTGACAGTCAGGGGTGCTAGTAATTTTGGAGCCCACTGTAGCTACATACAATTATTTTTGTGTAATGACTAGCTTGGTGTTGTTTATTGGGCTGATATCATGGTTACCATGCACCCATATGTTTATATAATATGTATGTTTTTATCCAAACATTGCATTTGTACGTCAACTATTTCCTTCCACCTCTATTGCTTCGAAACTGCTGAAACATACTGCTATTTGTAAGTGTGTGGTCACATCTGTAACATATCATATAGTCCTAGTTGCTGTAAAAAAAAATAGCTGTTGGCATTAACTCCATTGTATCATATATTTACCCAGACAGTCGTTGAATCAATGTGCCCTCTCCAGTTTGTGATAATCATGGATGGTAAATGGACAGCATTTATATAGCGCCTTTGTAGTCAGATGACACAAAGCGCTTTACAATTATGCCTCTCATTCACCCGGATGGCGGAGGCTGCCGTGCAAGGCGCCACCCTGCATATCAGGAGCAGTGTGGGGTTCGGTATCTTGATCAAGGACACTTCGACATGTTCGCTGGAGGAGCCGGGGATCGAATCAGGAACCTTCCGATTCCTAGCCCACCCGCTCTACCTCCTGAGCCGTGCCGCCCCATCACCATGCTCAACAATGATATTAAGTTCTATCAGAGTCTTCAAGAAGTCTGTTTATGTCTATTTTAGCCTTCACATCCAATGTTTTCAACTTTGTAACTTGTAGTGTCAGTAGAACTTAACCTGGAATTTGAACATGGCAAATTCATACACAGTGTGAGAGGGCCATCCGTGTTTGGGACTTCTTCATTGGACTTCAGTTATCTGAGAATAATGTACGCCCTCAGAATTTCTTTCAAACAATCACAACTGAGTATTTAACAGACCTGTGGTATAAAATGAAACAGTTCGCTGGTAAGCTCAGTGCACCAAAAGGCCTGGAAAACTATAGATTGCTACTGTGGTGGATAACAAAGAAATTCGTTCCATGGCAAAGAAATCCCCGTTTCAACAGTTGGTCAGATCCAGAAGTATAGGCATGTCTGGGCCAATGTCAGTTATCATTGGAAGACTGCACTAGAGTCCAGAAGAGGTCAACCATTGACAAGCCTCAAAAACAAAAAGTTTGCCCAAAAGACCCTTTTAAAAAGCAGGATTTCATGCCTCTGCGATGAAGAGGTGTTTGAATTTATCCTTCCCTTTCACTAGCATTGCATGTATGAATATGACAGAATATATGGTTTGCATAAGTTGAAGAACCTCTCCAATACTAGGTGTTTGATATATGACTTTTTTCCCCCTCTAAATGGTCTTAAATTTTGACTGAAAAGTGTTACATTGGTTTAGTTCAATTTTTATTTTGCTGTGCTGGTCAAAGCGGTGCTTACAAACTGAAGCAACATGTCACCCCAAACTGCTGAGTTAACGTACCCTGGAAAAGACCAGCCTCACGTGAAGATCAGACCAATGGGAGAATGGGTAGTGGCGCAACGAGGTCATGATTGAAGTCAAAGGACTTTGTCCAAAAGACAGGATATAATCATGTTTCAACCTGTATTAAAATTATAATTACTGAAAAACCAAAGTACAGAAATGACTAACGGAAACAGACCTTTAATTTTTGGTGAATATATGTATTCACTAAATGATAAAAGGGTCTGTTTCCGATAGATATGTTGATATGTTGGAAACGTCAGATCTGAAAGACCCTGTTTGTATTTATTTGAGTCTCTGGCTTTTTCAATGCAAGTGAATGGGGAGATAAATTTTAAACCCCTCCCTTCATCACAGGGGGATGGAATCTTGGGGAGTCCATTGCAAGAAGTATGCATTGGTTACTACGTATTAAGCTCTATATTCAAAGTCCAAAAAATACTGCTTTAACACATTGCTCACTGGTTTATGGCATAGCATTACAGGTCAACTTCAACAAAAATTTGCTTGGGTGCTTGAAGCCTGGACAGGGTATTGTTTGCTGTTTTTATCTTGCTTATGAACTCAGATAATTCAGTCACTTAGTTTTTTCGCAGTGGTGCATCTTGGCCGGTCATTGCTTGTAATAAACTGGGCCTTTTGCGGACGCTCATTTTGTATCCAAGCATGGTAGCTTCACCTGCTCTGCATGTGTGCACCACTTTTTTAGCGGTTGCACACTGTAAAAATAGAGCTGATGAAACTTAGAGAATTAAAGCAATCAGATGCAAAGCATTTTTGAGTTTGCTGTACTTAATCCAAACCCATTTTTGAAAGAGCTTTGAACAAGATGATCAGCAAACTTAAAAATGCTTTGCATCTGGGTGCCTTGTTTGTAGAGTTGAGTCAGCCTTTTATTATTGTCCCCCCGGCATATCGCAATGCAGTGGGATATAGTCGTCAGTGCGGTCGCACCGTTCGTCCATGCGTCTGTGGTCATTTCATTTCTGTGGCAGAACTCATATACCCTCCAATATTTTTTTTAACAAAACTTGCTGTGCGTAATAATCAGGTCCTAAACTGGTGCCTTTTGATATATTGGGATCTCTGAGATTAGATTGCAGGGGCTGGGGCGATATGTCATCTTCTGATGACTCTTGTTTACAGTGCAACACCTTCCTAGTTTTATTTGCCTCTATCCTGAATTTTTGTGATCATTTTGCAGGCATGATGGTCAGATGAATGTATATTTCCAAAAAAAAAAGATAGCCACGCAAAGCATGGTAATGTGCCCTCATGGCAACTTTCCATACGACATGTTACTTGACTAAAAATTTTCCATCATCACCAAAATCAACAGGGAGTCTCATCATGTCACTATTGACCCACAAAACAACAAATGAAAAGAACCCAACGGAAATGTCTGCAGAGTGAGAATAGTGAATTGTGGACGGACCAATGGATGGAGACTGAGGCAATTGCTATACAGGTATTAAAATAAGGTGATAGGATAAAAACACTCTCTGTCCTGAACCATTTTCAGTGCCGTTTAAAGATTACTTAATAATCACGGTTTTCCTTTTCCTTTTAAATTACTGTTTTTAAAAAAAAAAAAACATTTTCCACAGTCCCAACTTTTTCAGGAAATAGGGTTGAAGACCTGTACAGGAGCTGAGCACAAAGGAGATTTATATCAAGTATTTAGGCTTTTTAGATTATCTGCCAAACGAAAATTCACTGAGTAAAATTGCATTTATTAAATGAAATAAACGAGGGTGATGCAAAAATGAGCAAATTAGCTCTGCGTAATTTTTCTTATGCGCTTAAAGTAAATACAGACGAGCGAACAACCTTCACCCGACACCTTTCCATTCCATAGCACCAGGCCCACAAATAAGATATGTCTTTTCCTTAAGCTTTCAAACAGTTGCGTGAAGTTAACTTGAATCAGCCCTGCTACCAAATAGGCCAACCACAAGCAAACGATTCTTGAGATACTGCATGCAACTCTCAAAATCTAAACACCTCCGCCAACTACACTATCCAGATTAACAAAAACAAAACTAGATAATTAGGCTGCAAGCTATTATGTAGAAACCTGCAACAGTACTGTGTCTTAAGCACCCTTAGTCTTAAACACCCTACATTTAGAAAAAAAAAAAAAAAAAATCTGGCATTAGATTTGTTTTTCTCATTAGTGTTACTGAAGACAAAAAGTATAGATGAAATTTCAAAATAAAAAAAAAAAATTAATAAATTTTGGTGTTTCATTAAAAACATTTGAAGTTTCCAAAACGCAATATATCCATTTTACTCATTTTGAGTACTAAATCAGCTTTTTCTATGTTGACGCCTATTGCTTTTTATAGAAAAACACTAACTTTGACCATGAAAAAATATACCTTATTGTACAAATTTCTAAAAACGTATATTTGCACCATGTCAAAAAAGCACAGGGCTATCGCTCTATGATATTATCTCAATTTTTGTAATTTTGGCACTAAGTGCATTTTGGAAACAAACTCTTCATTTGATACAGATAATATACCCTCACCAGAGCCCCGGGGCCTGTCTCACGAAGCTGGATTAACATACCCGGGGTTTCCCTCAGTTACCCAGCCGCACTTAACCAGACATCCGCAGTCTTGATTATCGGTCTCACGAAGCCGGTTGTCAACTCGTTTAGTGCACCCAGGAGTTTCCAATCTAGATCTGGGCTCGTGCACATAAAATGGGCGGTGTTAACTCCATTTGACCAATTGCGCACCATGCAGAAGCCGCAGAGAGCAACTTATTTCTCGACAGAGGAGCAAACAATAATTCTAAGGATGTATGAAGAATATAAAGACATCATTCAGGCAAAAAGCAACACTGTTGCAGCTGCTAGAAGCCGCAAGGAATTTTGGCAAAAAATCGCCGACTCTGTCAATGCGTAAGTTACTGGGATTGTAATATTAAATCACCTCTGTCTCTCAAATGTATGGGCCCGTTTCGATTTTCTTTTACTCTTCTTGAGAATTTAACCTCATTTCAGTTGCAACCCCAGTGGAGCCAAAAGGACTTGGGAGCAAGTAAAAATAAATACAAGAACATAGTTCAAAGTGGTCAGTAAGTTTATCTCCCAGGCTACATATATGATGTGAACAATATACACACAGTCTACACTACAACATGCAAAGCTTTACCTTTTACACCGTCTCTTTGTTGTAGAATGACCACAATGGAACTGAATGTGCAGCTCACAGGAAAAAAAATGTGACAAGAAAAAGATGAGAAGGGGTCCTCCTACACAACCGTACACTCCTGCAGAGGAGTTGGCCTTATCTTATAATGGTTGCCCCATAACGGAGGGTGTGGAGGGGGAAGTCTCATTAGACCCTGGTGGAGGTAGCAGCTCACAAAGCACGGCATATGTACATGGTATGTTTCAGTGCGCCAAATGTTAAAACACTGGGCTGCTTTTAAAAACAATTATCCTTTTATTGTGAAAGTAGCTTAAGTAACTTTTTTTTGCAGTGGATAGTGAGACCCTGACTTTAACGCTGCTACCTCCACCCACACAAATGCCGTCCTTGATAGAGGTAACAGTAAATTCAAACTGTCATATACATTTACAAGCAATCTGTTGCTGCTGATCATTAGAGGGGGGGAGGGAGAATCTTTTGCCACTTCAAGTAGGCCACTCATAAAATCGGAACCGCTCGTACAGGACTTCCTCGGGGAAATCAAACGGGTCCTGCCGGTCACGGAACACGCGCTCTCTCCGGAACGCTACTCTCACTATCCGTGCTTCCTCCACGGGATTCTGAAGAAATGGGCAGGCCATTTTTCCAAGACAATGATTGGCCAGTAGGTGGTCTTATACCCGCTGAGATCTTAACCTGCTCCGGAGCAGGTTAGGCGTTCAGCATAAGTTACCGCGGCAACGTACCTCGTTAAGAAGTGAACCAGCTTCGTGATACGGAAAACCCAGGGTTAATACAGAAGTTACCTCGCTAAAGCAAAATCCAGCTTTGCGAGACAGGCCCCCGATGTCAGCATCATCATGGCTGTCTACAGTTTCTTGGGAGGATGGACGCAAGTGAGACTGTCACAACCCACATGTAAATTCCTTGTCTCTTCTCAGTTCAGCAACTTGCATGTCAGGTGTATGTCTTTTGTGATTGGTTTGTCTTTCGTGTCTCTCCCGCCCTTGGATGAATCTCATGTCTTGGTTATCCTCCAGTCATGTGACGGGTATTTAAGCCCTCTGCCTTGTGTTGCAATTTGCTGGATTGTAAATTACCATTTGTGCTTAGAAACCAATCAGTATTTGTAGTGAAAACCCTTTTGTCTTTGTGAAATGTGACATGTACTTTAACAATGGCAGTTCTTTAAAGTCTTTCATCACTTAGTTAAGATGAACAAGCAACCAATCCTAATCAGGGTCCAGGATTTGGACCGCATTCAGTTTAATCCAGCAAAGTCAGTTCATCGGTCTAGTTCAATAGGAACAAGCTCCCAAGCCTAAGCAGGGTCCAGGATTGGAACCGCATTCTTATTAACTCCAATCTGTTCCTCTGTCCAGTTTGTTAGGAGCATGGTCAGCTGCACTTGTGGCAACTGAAAAAGGAAGACGAGTGCACCTTAAGACCAATTGTAGTTCAAATATTTTGCCGAGAATCTAGAGTATCCATTTCTCAAATCACATGCACTGTCAGACGTCCACCGTCTTTACAAGCGCAGCGCTGGTATAGACAATGGAAAAGTCCAACCACCCTATTGCTCGATACAGCGAATGAGTGGGGCTAAATTTCACGTGTCGACCTTAGAGGGAACGCAATAAAACTGTTTTAATGTCAAGTTCTTTTGATGTTAATACTGTTCTATAGAGTGCAAAACACCCTAAAAGGAATCATCAGTAAACAGGTAATGGAAACATCTGAATCTTGATGATAGTAGTGTAGGCATATGTAATTCATGTCATCAAAAATAAACAAGGCCGACAGTGTCGCCCTCGACAGCAAAGGAATATCCCCGCAATGACCCAGTCCCCTGCACCACTATCAGCCTGTGCCGCCCATCTTAGCAAGCTCCCAATTAGATCAACAATATGAGGCAAATTGTGGTAAATCAAACCCATATTTGAGTTCTGGCCAAATATGTCACTTTCATGCTAAGTGCCTCCTGGTGCCAAACTTTTATCAGAAATTGGCAAAAATATATATATATAAATATACACAACCCCAATTCTGAAATAGTTGGGATGAAGGGTAAATTGTGAATAAAATCAAAATGCAATGACTTTCAAATCACACGAGCCAATATGTTAACAACAGAACATAGATAACATTTCAAATGTTGAAACTGAGACATTTTACATTTTTATTCACAATATGAGCTTATTTCAAATTTTCGAGCTGCAACAGGTCTCAAAAGTTGGGACACGGGCAAAAAAGGGCTGAAAAAGCAATTAACATATAAGAGAATCAGCTGAAAGAACATTTAGCAAGTAATTAAGTTAACTGGCATCAGGTGTGAACATGATTGGCTATGAAAGGGATGTCTTAGAGAGGCTGAGTCTCTCAGAAGTAAAGATGGCCAGAGGCTCTCCAACCTGTGAAGGCTTGCGTAAAAAAAAAAAATTGTGGAATACTTTTAAAACAATGTTCCTCAACGTCAAATTGCAAAGGCTTTGAAGGTGTCATCATCGACAGTGCATAACATCAACAAGATTCAGAGAAACTGGAAAAATCTCTGCGCGTAAAGGACAAGGCCGAAGACCTTTACTGGATGCCCGTGATCTTCGGGCCCTCAGACGCCACTGCATCACTCACCAGCATGATTCTGTCATTGACATTACTAAATGGGCCCAGGAATACTTCAAGAAACCACACTGTCAGTAAACAGTCCGCCGTGCCATCCACAGATGCCACCTAAAACTCTATCATGCAAATAGGAAGCCATTGTTGAGCATGATCCAGAAGCGCCACCGTGTTCTGTGGGCCAAGGCTCATTTAAAATGGACTGTAGAAAAGTGGTAAAGTGTCCTGTGGTCAGACAAGTCCAAATTTGACATTCTCGTTAGAAATCATGGGCGTCTTGTCCTCTGGGCTAAAGAGGAGAAAGACCACCCCTCCTATTATCAGCGTTCAGTTCAAAAGCCAGCATCTCTGATGGTATGGGGATGCATTACTGCATATGGTGTGACACACATGCATGTTTTAAAAAGCATCATGAATGCTGAAGGGTATATAAAGGTTTTAGAGCAACATATGCTCCCCTCCAGACAACATCTATTCCAGGGAAGGCCTTGTGTATTTCAGCAGGACAATGCAAAACCCCATACTGCAGCTATTACAACAGCATGGCTTCATTGTAGAAGAGTCCCTGTACTGAACTGGCCTGCCTGTAGTCCTGATCTTTCACCGATAGAGAACATTTGGTGCATAATTAAACGAAATGTTAAGAACAGACGGAAACTCCAAATGCAGATCAAACTCAGCAGGGCGTTTATTAGACGTGGGATTCGATCCCTTACTCATGGTCAGTTCAGAAAATAGTCAGAAGCCAGCAAACAAATACAGGTGAGCAGAATCGTAATCAGTAATACAGGCCAAGATCGGGAAACCAGGAAATCAGTCCACACAAAGACAATGTACAAAAGGGGGAAAATAAACTAAAGGAACGAAGGGAATGGGGAAAAGGGTAAGGGGAAAATAGGGAAGGAGAGATTAGTTAGTTTCCCTAAACAATTGGGAACACAAGGGCAAAGGGAATACAAGGACCTATCACTGCAATCTCACTTCAAACACAAAACTAAAATATACAGACTGATACAAACAGAAAAATACTTTCAAAAGAGCAATCACAAACCAAATAGCGCAGAGACGAACCAACCAGACACAGTCAAGGGAAGAACGAATTGACTTGGAACAAAGGGGGAATGGGATATTTAAGCACAAGACAATTAACGTGATTGCCTGACTAGATAGGGAACAGCTGTGGCAGGAAGCCAGAGAGGGGCGGAGCCAGGAAGGGCAGGACAGGGATAGGCGAGTAGAATGGAAAAGGCGGGGAAACCTATGCTAATCTACTCTAACACACCCAGGCCCTGATTCTAAACTACTCTCAGGTGCAGACAGGCAGCAAGAACAGAATGAAGGAAGTTAGAATCACCTCACCGAATTAACAGGGGAATTAGTGTGTTAACAAGGACTGACAGGAGGGAAGAACACAAGGATTTACACTGACAATGACAATCAATCAGAACAATACACAATCACTCAGAAAAACAACAAAAGGTACATAAATGAAAATAAAAACTAACAATAATGAAAACTAAATAAAACAGGCAGACAAAATCCTACTTTCTAACAGTACCCCCCCCCTAGGGACGCCACCTGGCAGCCTAACAGGCTTAGGAACAGTTTTATGGAAATCAGAGATAAGAGTCTTATCCAAGATATGGCGAGCAGGAACCCAGGAACGCTCTTCGGGGCCATATCCTTCCCAGTCGACGAGGTATTGCAGTCCGCGACCTCGCCGACGAACATCCAGAAGCTTGTGGACAGTGAAAGCCTCTCCACCATCGATGAGCCTAGGGGGAGGAGGCTCGGACGGGCAGGGGAGGGGTGGAAAAACAAACTGGTTTGATATGAGAGACATGAAACACTGGGTGGATTCTACGCATGGAGAGGGGTAATCTTAGCTTAACAGTCACAGGGCTTCAAACTTTCTCTATGGTAAAGGGTCTGATAAATCTGGGTGATAACTTTCGGCTCTCCGTGTGGAGGGGAATGTCTCTAGTAGACAACCAGACACGCTGTCCTACTTGATAAGATGGTGGGCTTGAACGATGACGGTTGGCTTGCTCTCTCATCTCCTCACCCGACTTGAGTAAGGCCCCCCGAGTGCTGTCCCAAGTCCGCTTACACCGTTGTATGAACTCCTGCACACTAGGAACGTCCACCTCAGACTCCTGGGAAGGGAATAGAGGGGGTTGGTTGCCAAGGCAGGCTTCAAAAGGCGAGATACCTGAGGCGGCAGATGGCAGGCTGTTGGTTGAGTACTCGACCCAGGGCAACTGTTCACTCCAATCCTCCTGATCCCTGGAGGTCAGGCAACGAAGGACACTCTCCAGTTGTTGGTTGGCTCGTTCAGTCTGGCCGTTGGACTGTGGATGGAATCCTGAGGACAGGCTGACAGAAATACCTAGAGACTTGCAGAAGGCTTTCCATACATGATACGAATTGAGGACCACGATCAGAAACAATATCAGAAGGTATGCCATGGAGGCGAATAACATAGTTAACTAACAGGTCAGCAGTCTCTTGGGCAGATGGTAACTTAGGCAATAGCACCAGGTGAGTGGATTTGGAGAAGCGATCAACTATGGTAAGTATTACTCTGTTACCGGCAGATGGAGGAAGTCCGGTGACGAAATCCATGGCTATATGGGACCAAGGCCTGGATGGCACGGGGAGAGGTTGGAGGAGGCCCGCAGGTGGCTGGTGAGGGGTCTTGTTCTGAGCGCAGACTGAGCAGGCAGATGTAAACTCTGATGTCTTTGCGTACTGACGGCCACCAGAACCTCCGGGACAACAGTGCCAGCGTACGGCGCACTCCGGGATGGCAGACGAGCCGTGAGGAATGGGCCCAGTGTAGAACCTCTGACCTTAGGCCTTCTGGAACAAACAAACAAGTTCTAGGACAGTTAGATGGTGGTCCCCCAGGCGGTTGAGCCCTTCCCACTCGGTCCTCCAGTTCCCAATTCAGTACCCCCACTGTACACTTTTGAGGAAGAATGGGTTGTGGTTCCCTGGTGGTTAAATCTGGGGCGAACTTCCTAGAAAGTGCGTCTGGCTTGCCATTAAGGGACCCTGGGCGATAAGAAAACGTAAAATTAAAGCGATCAAAAAAAAGTGACCAACGGGACTGTCTGGAGTTTAGCCTCTTGGCAGACTTGAGATACTCCAAGTTCATGTGATCGGTCCACACTAGAAACGGAACCTGGGCCCCCTCAAGCCAGTGTCGCCACTCCTCTAGAGCCATCTTAACGGCCAACAGTTCCCGGTTGCCGATGTCATAGTTGCGCTCTGCCTGAGAAAGTCTGCGAGAAAAGGCACAGGGGTGAATCTTGTTATCAGTAGCATTGCGTTGAGATAGGACTGCCCCTACCCCCACATCAGATGCATCAACCTCCACGATAAACTGCCTCTCTGGATCCGGTTGTTTAAGGATAGGGGCAGTGGTGAATCTCTCCTTGAGATTAATGAGGGCCTTCTCAGCGGCTGGGGACCAAAGGAACGGAACCTTGGGTGATGTGAGAGAGGTAAGTGGGGCAGCTACAGTGCTGTAGTTTCAAATGAACCTCCTATAGAAATTAGCTGAAGCCCAAAAACACTGTAGTTCTTACGGTTGGTGGGCATGGCCCAGTCCCTGACTGCCCTCACCTTCTCCTGATCCATGAGGATACCACCCGGGCCCACCACAAAACCCAGGAAAGGAACGGTATCCTGGTGAAAATCACACTTTTCAAGTTTGGCGAACAACTGATTCTCCAATAAGCGCTGAAGGACTGACCGGACGTGGCGTACATGCTCCTCCTTAGAACGAGAGAAAATTAGAATGTCGTCCAGGTAAACAAAAACGAACTGGTTGATCATATTGTGTAGGACATCATTTATGAGGTTCTGAAAAACTGCTGGAGCATTGGCTAGACCAAACGGCATGACCAGATATTCGTAGTGTCCTCGAGCAGTATTAAACGCGGTCTTCCACTCATCTCCCTCCTTAATCCTAACTAGGTGGTATGCGTTACGAAGGTCCAATTTCGTGAATATGCTAGCTCCTTGTAAGAGTTCAAATGCGGTGTTCATGAGGGGTAATGGGTAGCGATTCTTTACCGTGATATTGTTCAGGGCCCGGTAATCGATGCACGGTCTCAGGGAGCCATCTTTTTTTTCCACGAAGAAGAACCCGGCGCCGGCTGGAGAGGAGGATGGGCGGATGATGCCCGCTGCCAGGGAGTCCTCCACATACCGGTCCATGGCCTCTCGTTCAGGTCGTGACAGCGCATACAGGCCCCCTTTGGGAGGAGAAGTACCGGGAAGCAGATCTATTGCGCAGTCATAAGGCCTGTGAGGAGGTAAGGACAGAGCCCGTGATTTGGAAAAACCCCTGCTAGATCATGATACTCCCTGGGCACCCTTGACAGGTCTGGAGCAGGATACTCCGTTCTGGGGCGGAAACTGGATGGACTGGCAGGTGCTTTCAATAAGCAGGTTTTCAGGCAGTTGGTACTCCACTCCCCAATCTGGCCGTTGCTCCAGTTGATCACTGGGTTGTGGATCTGTAACCAGGGGAGCCCCAGAACGACAGGTGCGGAAGGAGGAGGTGGTGATGTGTAACCGGATACTCTCCTGGTGAGTCCCAGAGACAGACAGGGTTAGTGGGGAAGTGACATGAGTGACACGGCTTAACAATTGACCGTTGAGGCCCATAGCTTTGAGCGGAACTGGTATGGACTGGGGCAGAATTTTTAGTTCGGCGAGCAGACTTTTGTCGATGAGATTCAGGTCCGAACCTGAGTCAATGAGAGCCAAAGTGCACAGAGTGTTAAGTTCATTGACAATAGTGACCGGTATCAGCTTACGTGGAGAGTTGGTATTCTCCAAAACGTGACCAAGGTGCAGACTCACCGGTTCCTTCTTGTTCTTGACCGGGCAACTCGCCAAACGATGACCCTCTTGAGCACAGTAGAGGCATACTCCAGTCTGTAATCTTCTGGCGCGCTCTTGCGGAGAAAGACGGAACCGATCTACCTGCATGGGCTCCTCCGACGCCTGGGGCTTGCTGGTCTCCTGAATAGGAGCATCGCCCCGAGACGAAGAAGGGTTGCCATGCTGTTCAAACCGGACCGTCTCAGGGATGGTGCGACACTCGCGTCTGCGCTGCAGGAGGCGGGAGTCGATCTGGATCGTAATCTTCATAAGACTCTGAAGATCGGGGGGCAGCTCCCGTGAAGCCAGCTCATCCTTGATCCTATCCGCCAATCCCTGATAGAACACATCATAGCGCCGCATCTTCGCTCCAGTTAGTAGAGGCAGCCAGCGGAACGGACTTGATAGCATAATCCGAGGCGCTCAGGTTACCTTGGCGAAGGGCGAGGAGTTCACTGCGGCTTCCCTTCCACGGTAGGAACGGTCAAGACCTCTCGCATCTCAGCCACGAACGCCTCAGGGTTAGAGTACAGGGGTGGCGGTGTCCCACATGGAAGTGCCCCACTCCCTGGCACGGCCGGACAACAGCGTTATGATGTAGGCCACCCTGGAGCGAGAAGTGGGGAAAGTTAGAGGTTGTAGCTCGAATATGATGGAGCACTGGGATAGGAAGGCTCGGCAGGTCTGTGGATCTCCGTCGTACTCCTGCGGACGAGACAGACGGGGCTCCCGGATGGGAGGTGCCCCTGCTGCAGCGGCTGGAGGAGCAGGTGGAGTGGGAACAGAACAGCTCCATGAAAGACTCTGGAGAGCAGCCCTCATCTCCTCCAATTCGCGTCGTTGCTGTTCGATGACGGTAGCCTGATGTTGTTGGATACGCTGCAGCTCGGTAACATCTGCTGGAGTTGTAGCTGGTCGATTCGTACTGTTAAGAACAGACGGAAACTCCAAATGCAGATCAAACTCAGCAGGGCGTTTATTGGACGTGGGATTCGATCCCTTACTCATGGTCAGTTCAGAAAATAGTCAGAAGCCAGCAAACAGATAGATACAGGTGAGCAGAATCGTAATCAGTAATACAGGCCAAGATCGGGAAACCAGGAAATCAGTCCACACAAAGACAATGTACAAAAGGAGGAAAATAAACTAAAGGAACGAAGGGAATGGGGAAAAGGGTAAGGGGAAAATAGGGAAGGAGAGATTAGGGAAACTAACTAAACAATTGGGAACACAAGGGCAAAGGGAATACAAGGACCTATCACTGCAATCTCACTTCAAACACAAAACTAAAATATACAGACTGATACAAACAGACAAATACTTTCAAAAGAGCAATCACAAACCAAATAGCGCAGAGACGAACCAACCAGACACAGTCAAGGGAAGAACGAATTGACTTGGAACAAAGGGGGAATGGGATATTTAAGCACAAGACAATTAACGTGATTGCCTGACTAGATAGGGAACAGCTGTGGCAGGAAGCCAGAGAGGGGCGGAGCCAGGAAGGGCAGGACAGGGATAGGTGAGTAGAATGGAAAAGGCGTGGAAACCTATGCTAATCTGCTCTACACACCCAGGCCCTGATTCTAAACTACTCTCAGGTGCAGACAGGCAGCAAGAACAGAATGAAGGAAGTTAGAATCACCTCACCAAATTAACAGGGGAATTAGTGTGTTAACAAGGACGGACAGGAGGGAAGAACACAAGGATTTACACTGACAATGACAATAAATCAGAACAATACACAATCACTCAGAAAAATAACAAAAGGTACATAAATGAAAATGAAAACTAACAATAATGAAAACTAAAAATAAAACAGGCAGACAAAATCCTACTTTCTAACACGAAAGGTCCGTCAAAGGAGACCCAAACCTCTCCAGCAGCTGAAGCCTGTATTAAACAAGAGTGGGATCAAATTCCAATGGCTAAACTCAAGAAACTTGTCTCCTCAATGCCCAGACGCCTCCACTGTGTTAAAAAGAAGAGGGGATGCTACACCATGGTAAACAGGCCACAGTCCCAACATTTTTTGAGACCTGTAGCAGCCATCAAATTTTAAATGAATTCATTTTGTGGATAAAATTGTATAATTTCTCAGTTTCAACATTTGCTATGTTATCTGTTCTATTGTGAATAAAATACTGGCTGGTGCGATTTGAAAGTCATTGCGTTTTGATTTTATTCACAATTTACACTTTGTCCTAACTATTTCGGAATTGGGGTTGTATATATCAGTGCTTCCTCCCTGTGATATCTTACCACCTGCCAAGAATGGATGACCACCTTTGAAAAGTGTTGAAGCAAATCGCACGTGCTCACCTAAATCACCTGACACCTAAATCTCTGCGGCAGAGGACGAGGTGGTCGGGGCAAAAACGTAACATCCCGGAAACTCCATTTGTTTGGTATTTGTTGTCTTGTTTTCTTGGTGAAACCTATTTTCCTGCACATTCGTGAATAAAATGGATGGAAGTCTCAAATATAGCTTTTGAGAGAGCAAACATTACTGCCTATTAGTTATGCAGGGATTTTCAAATCCCCTGATAGTCTTCTGCCTCTGACTCCGAGTTCTGCCTGTGTGCTTCCTGGTTCCCGTTTGCCGTCCTCCAAGCCACCCGTCTTGCAGCTCCACTGCCTGCCTGCGTGGATACGACCCCGTCTGCCAAGCCTCAAGCCAGCCTGCCATGGTGGCCTGGTGGTAACTCTCCCACCTGCCGTGTGGGCGACCCAGGTTCAAATTCCACCATCGGCACCTGCTTCCTTGAGTTCCTGGAAGAGCTCCAAGATCCACGAGTTCTTGATCCTGATCTGCGCCAACGTACCCTGCTCTGCATTCTGCCCCTGCTCTGAAATCATTAAAAGCCAGCGAAGATTCACTCGTATTGATTGTGTTGCATTTGGGTCCTGCCACTCCCCGTGACAAGAACTATGGTACAGCGTACCTAATTTTTAGGAAAGTCATGCCAAATATTAATTTCATTATGTTTTTAGAAGTTCATGGTACAGACCTAGAAACCTTTCATTTAATAATTTTTGGAAGACTTGCATAGTATTGTATCTTTCAATGTAAATTTGTGCAACTGAAAATTGTGATGAATACATTTCATTCCAGAAAGAGAAACTGCACTGCATGTTTCTAAGCCTAACTTCAGAGCATTCTCTGCTGTCTCTCCATACACCATTCAGTAAGCACAGTTACACTTGGCTGATGAAATGGTTGTTTCTTTAGAAAATGTATATACAACAGCAGACAAAATGAATGTTGCTCATGAATCTGAAAAAAGTGACTTCACCTTTTAGAAAAACCTGACAAAGGAAGCTTGAAGCTTGACATTCCATCCAGCAATTCATCTAAAAATTTTCAGGCAAAAAATGTCAACACTGTCATTGACGTAGATTCGCAATATAGGGCTGTTATTAACCTTTTTTTTACATTACATCCAAATGTAAACTACAAGCAGGTTTCCACTATCATGGAAGAAGAATTAGCATGTTTTGAAGAGGGTTACCCATGAATAATGACGATCAAGGTCTTCACTGATAGAACTCCATTACAGCCAAAGTTGAGGAACAAGAAAGGTAATTTATTATTCAAACTTAAAGTTACAAGCATTTGTTCCTGAACAATTAAAATGCATAATAATTTCATGCATTTGAGCAGATGACACGACAATGAGAATGAAGGACCTCACTTAAAAGCAAGTCTGAACAATGTAATGTACATCATTACTGCTTTAATTTAACATTAAAAAATGGTGCTAGCAAAAATTCATTATGAACGACAAATTCTAAAAGGCAAAATTTAATATTCAATGACCACACAGAATTAAAATGCAAAAACATTAGAGCTGGAAGACAATGTTCATATTGGCATACATTAATAGTGCTCCAGCGGAAAGAGGAAACCTGCAATAGAACAATTCATTGAAAAACAGCCTCAGACACTCGATACAATATAAATAACTCAACATTTGTCACAATCACCAGACCCCATACTGAAGGATAAATGTGCTTTAACATTCTGAGTGAGTTTTTTTGTGTCCCTTCAGGTGGTGAGACCGACTGAAACTCTTCCCACACTGAGCACAGAGGTACCGCCTCTCCCCTGTATGAGTCCGCTGGTGTAGTTTGAGGTTTCCTTCTTGACTGAAACTCTTCCCACACTGAGCACAGTGGTACGGCCTCTCCCCTGTGTGAGTCCGCTGGTGTCGTTTAAGGTTTGCTTTTTGGCTGAAACTCTTCCCACATGGAGCACAGAGGTACGGCCTCTCCCCTGTGTGAGTCCGCTGGTGTTTTTTAAGGTCTCCTCCTCGACTGAAACTCTTCCCACACTGAGCACAGTGGTACGGCCTCTCCCCTGTGTGAGTCCGCTGGTGTAGTCTGAGGTTTCCTTCTTGACTGAAACTCTTCCCACACTGAGCACAGAGGTGCGGCCTCTCCCCTGTGTGAATCCGCTGGTGTAGTTTGAGGTTTCCTTCTTGACTGAAACTCTTCCCACACTGAGCACAGAGGTACGGCCTCTCCCCTGTGTGAGTCCGCTGGTGTAGTTTAAGGTGTGCCTCTTGACTGAAACTCTTCCCACACTGAGCGCAGTGGTACGGCCTCTCCCCTGTGCCAGTCCGCTGGTGTTTTTTACAGCTTCCTCTTTCACTGAAACCGTTCCCGCACTGAGCACAGTGGTACGGCCTCTCCCCTGTGTGAGTCCGCTGGTGTTGTTTTAAGTGTCCTCTGGGACTGAAACTCTTTCCGCACTGGAAGCACAAGAGCGACCTCACACCACAAGTATTTAACTGCAGTTTAAGCTGTCTAACATATTCCTCAGGGCGACATCTCTTGATGTGTTTGTGCAGGTCGATCTCTGCTGTGTACGACAGACAACACTGAGAACAGGGGAAGACTGGAGATGATACATCCTCGCCCCCTAGTGGAGGAAAGGGAAAATGGCACAAGACACAAAAAACAAATCAGGTCATGTTTTAACACCAAAAATTTTTTCTGAAATGAAAGAGAAATTTTACAGCAACAAAAATTTATGGGTGAAATACCAGAATTGCTAAGAACAGCATTACATTAAAGAAATTTGTTTAAGAGCGATGGCGAACATAGGGAGTGATTTTCGCACAATGTACTCGAGTCCAGATTCTCTCTCCAATCTTAAAACTGAGAAATGTGGATACCAAGGGTATCATTCCATAAAACAAGTACTTTGAAAACAGCAGAAACTAAAACAGAGAAAGACTTTCAGGAGAGAAGGTTCTCCACTCAAAGATATTCATCTGTACATTAAATCCCTAAATTGGCAATCAGTATACTCAATACAAGGCCCCAATCTGAAGAAAAACAAGAGAAAATGGCAATCTCCATGCTTCCCTGTAGTCAGCAGTTCACATAAAAGTCACAACCCAAGAGGTAGGTGAAACACTCAAAGGGCATTTTATCCATGTTAAATCAGAAAAAGCATCAAAGTAAGATGAATTTTTAAAAACCCTTTTCAATCCTTCAGCGGGGTGCCACTAATAAAAATCAGCACCATGTTCACAGTCCTGGCAAGGGTTGTTTGACGTTGATTTGCATTTTTTAAGTGTAATATGTGAAACAGCCACTGTGTGGCACACAAGAGATCTAGTGCCTTTTTTTCTTTCTTGAATCACACCTGATGGGGTATAATCAGACTGCAACAAAGCCATGTAAAACACTTCCAGGAAAAAAATACTTAACCGCTCTCAATGACCATCTGTGACGTGCCAACTGGAGGAATTTTAGAGGAGGCAAAATTCTCACCTTTTCACCTGTGATTACTCTCAGCCTGTCCCCCTGAGTAGCGATGAAAGACTAGATTTGATACTGAATACCAAATAAAATGCTGAAATAAATAAATGCTATGATAAATGTCGGTATTTCCATTTACCTCACTTTCCATAATTTGTTGAAAAAAAACTACAACAGGAGATTGAATTCAGATAGAGCTTTATCTATTCATTTTTAATCCTTCAGATTATTGTGATTTTTACAGTTGCACACAAGCTGTGTTTCCATCCAACTTGTATCGCAAATCCTAAGCGAATTTTCGTTAATGCAGCAAAAGGAAAAGCGCATTTGAGCGCGTTTCCATCCACTTCAGTTATGCGCTTTTGTTTCACGGGATAAGCCGTAGGTGCCGTGGTGCCGTTAGGTGGCGCTAATTCTCTATTCAATTGCCATTGCTTCTGCAGAAGAAGACGGTGCACGCTATGACGTCAATATGCGCGACGAACGAAAAGGAAAACAAACGGGAAAGCTCGGAAAGCTGGTGGTGAAAACGAATGAAAGTAATCACTTAAGCTAGTGGTTATGAAGTCTTTAATGTTACAGCTAGCACAGTAGTGTAAGGTTACAGTTCGCTTCTACTGTATTAACCACTGGCTAGCTAGCTAAAGTGATAACGAACTCTAACGTTAAAGCTAGCACACCAGTATTGCGAGGTAGCAAACTAGCTTGCCAACATAGGCAAGCAAAAATGACATAGATACTAAACGTTATCATTTATTTGCATAACTTGTTCGCTAACCCGTTTCCACTGCACGAAAGCGCACTTACCTTTATCGATTCTGAAAATTTTCCACCCCCTCCTTGCGCAAAAAAAAATTGATGCGATATTCGAGTTGATGCGCATTTTGGTCGTTTCCACTCAGGTTTTTTATGCGCAAAATCAAAATGCGCATTAAAATAGGTGGATGGAAACACAGCTACTATAGCCTTGTTAGAGAAGCCTTTCTGCTTTTCTTTATCACTTCTTAATTATTTCAGGCTACACAGTTTTCTGACTGGTCAGGTAATTAAATACCTTGATTGCAATGCGGACATAGAATTCCTTTAAAAATGATTTTTAAAAATTCCTTACCACCTTGCAGGTGATAAGCTGACTCTCAACACAATTTGTTTCCCAAGGGCATTTCAAATGGTCTCTCTCATATGGTTGCTGTTTCAAAAAACCACATCAAGTTTGATCACGAAAAAGAAAGACACAAAATTCCCTGGCACCCCATGGTGGCAGTTATAATAATTCTAAAATCTGTGATACAGTGGCCGCTCTAGTGTAACATGAGCAGAAGCACAGAGATGAACACAAGTACCTTTAGAGGAGCACTTGTTGTTCCATGGGATGTCGAAGGTGATACCCAGGTCCTTGCCATAGTCCTCCCCATACCACACCAGCAGCTCCTGGCCGGGCAGAATGGGCTTAAAGCAGCGGTACAGGATCGATCCTCTGTGCTGGAAAGCCACAAGATTCTGCTCCTCCTCATTCCGAGCACAGTTCACATATCTGAGCCACAGAGAAGACAATGAAGTAAGAGAGACAATATGAAGAGAGAAGTAATGTTCTCCCAATACACAGCTACCAACCTCATCCAGTTGGAGTGAGTTTCTCTCTTGTCATCGATGTACTCCTCACAGTGCTTGCTCCTGTAGATCTGAAACAGGCTTATGAGCATCACTTACAGCACTTGCTCCTGTATCCTGCAGATTCCTTAAATATGACTGAAATCAAGAACTTAACTGTCCATTTCTCTCATGCCAGCCAGGAGAAATGCCCAACTTTACACAAGTGCAGCACAGAAAAGTATTTTCTGTTGATTTGATTCTGTTTCAGGGGATCAGCCAATATCTGGTTTTCTGTTGAGTGGCTTTTTTTTTCAAACATTTATGTCAGAGTAACGACTCTAGAGGCAAGGGACTGAGTCGCCTTTTTTGCCCCCAAAGGGTAGGAGTGGGTTTGAGGTCTGGACATTTTATCTTGCTGGGACTACCTCTGCAATCTTCTTGTACATAAATTAATCTTTTTGTGTAATAAACTTGAGCTGAACTTCGTAATACAGCACACACTGAACTACATTTGAACAACATCTCAGCACATTTAACACCCAGGCAGGCTTTGCAGATCTGTAAACTGCACAAACACAGGAACTCAGCAAAAAGACCCGTCTCACCATCCAGGAGTAGCTGCTGTCCATGGCTACATCTTTATCAGCCAGCTCCCCTTCATAGGGCCCATAGTGCACCCCCCTGGGCACAGTCTGGTCCAGGTTAAACACTCCCAGGCCCGCTCCAGGAATCCCAGATGTTCTAATCTCCAAATGAGGGGGCAGGGTGAGCCGGGCCCTGTCAGGGGTCCCCATAGGCACATGGGAGTCCGAAACAAATGAAAGGGGCCCATGTGCTTCACACTCATCCGTGAAGAAGGACTGGCACTCCTCACAATCTAAAAGACAGGAGTGTCATCTAAACTAGTTCTCAATCAGTAAAAAACAGAAATAAACAGAAAAACCATCAATAAACAGCCTTTGGCTCACAGAGATAATCATCATCTCGCGGTTCCTCTTCCTCTGTGTAGCACACACTCCATGTGCTGCGCAGTTCTTCTCCGCGCACGTAACAGCATCGCTCTTCAATCTGCAATTTTAAATGCTCCTTCTTCAATTGTCCTGAAAACAACCACAGAGTAACAGTGAGCACGACTGCACTACAGTCCTGTGCTCCCACTAGGGAAAAAATATGTGTAGCCACTGTGGCTAAAGTCAGAAAAAATTGTTTAGCCACAAGTAGCCACAATGTTGGTGCTCTGCACATAAAAGAAATGTCATGTGTAGGTGCCACATCTGTGCTCTGAAAAAAAATAATAATCATAATATCATGACATTCATGTGATAGTTCCCACACGTGTGCCATGTTTGCGCATAAAATTTCTAGTAAATTCCTAAGACTTGCAAGTTAATAAAAATGCACGAGGGGCATCATCATATAGTTTAACAGGCATTTTTTGCTTACCATTACCTTTGTAAAATATTTAACATTAAAATAAAATCATACAGGAAGGAAGTGACTCGTCAATGATCGAACGTAATAATAATAATAATAATAATGACGACTCATTCGTCGTATGAGTTTTATGAATACACGTTGTTCAAGTCTACAGAAGGCCCTGTTTACAGCAGTGACGTGCCGTCGGAGGTCAGTTAGGGTAGGCAGAATCCTCACCGTTAAACAAACGATAACTCTATTACTTTGTTTGATTAGCAATCTGAGGATTGATTAACTAATTTACAAGACTAAAAAGCAGAATGGCGTGACAGTTCAATCCACGACATTATTGCTCAGTGCATCGAACTTAAAATGCTCAAGAGACAGCAAGTTTGTTCATATTTGCTTAGAGGAAGCTAACGCAATGCGATTAACAAATATTAAAACCTTTCTTATGCGGCGTTCAATGTGTGGTCAATATGTTCACGATAATATTTCCCCCCCTTAAACACGTACTTTTTAATACCATTTTTAAAAAATAGGGAGTTTATTTTCAGTCTTCGTTCATAATCCGATAAACAAAAGATCAAAACAATATACAAAATTACCGAGAGAGTTGAGATTTTTTCCTAATTAATTATTAAGATTTCCTTCCTTACAGTCTCGAATCAAAGCATAAAGGTAAATTAATCTTTTTGTCACTATCACCTCTTAATCATTACAGGCTGAACTGACCAGAAAAAAGGTCAAATTGATTGATTGACAATCAGGCATAGTACGTGGAAACAGGTTGACAAAATCTAGCGATAAAAAAGGAGAAGTCACAGCCTACCCTGACCGCACGTCCCTGGTTTACAGGTATGGCATTGCACATCAAAGTTGAAGTTTTTCAGAATTTGTATGCATAAAATTACCTTATTTTGTGTAATATCTCATCCCAATCTTCTGTTATAACTTCCAAATATTCGATCACTCATCTACACATGTGGACTTGTCGCATGCCGTGGAGGAAATGGAGCGAATGAGACAAAAATACCGCGCTCTTCTGATTGGACAAAACGTTTGGAAATGCTGAGGTCGGGTGTACTCGGATGCGCTCTTCCGAAAAGGAGGTGCATTTGCTTTTCCTTGTTTATCGCTCAAAGAAAAGCCGCAAAAAAATGTTTTCAGTAGATTTTAGCTTCGCCACAGTGGCTAAACAGGCTGAAAAAGCCATCGCCATACAGAATATGGCTGCGCCTATGGCGATGTGGCGATTGGCTAGCGCAAGCACATCAGTCAAATACAGATGTGCGGGTTTTGGATTGAGCCACTTGTCTGATACACAGGAGCAATGCTAGGATCTCATTAACCTGAGGAAAATTAATGCAGTACAAAAGTGGCAGTCTGTTAGCACGGTGTCAGCCTGTGCTGCTAGAAAAGCCAGCAATACAAGAGGTCACTGTGGGACTCCATGTGTCCAGTCCATAAGAATTACGGCACAATACACAAGAAGTTGCACCTGACAGTTGCTACCGCGATCTTCTGCCATGTTCATTTAAATCGGTCAATTAATCCACCAAAAGCAACTGAACAGAGGTTGTCAGTTTTTCAGTAACACACAAAATGGGGAAGTTCCCTTTGTCACTGAAACACAAATAAAAGAACAGTTTGCACACACAGACAAACTCAGTAAAATGCAAAGAAAATATCAACAGGACAGTTGTAAACCAAACTACTGATCTATAAATATCAGCCTGGAGAATCCTGCATGAATAGGTGCCCATGTTACCATCCAGTGGTCCTGCAAATACCAGTATTTGGTCGTTTACAGCTTCGTTTTGATGACCCTCCCAGCTTATCAAGACCAACACTGTTGTCACCATCACAGCTGGGGCGAGCAGCATTCTCCTCTCCCTGAATGCACAGAAAGTCAGAAAGTACGAGCGACTGCACAACATGACCATTATGTATTCATTTCAGTTTTTACAGTGATCTATCGGGGCTAAATGAAGGCAGCACTTTTTCGCGCAAAACACATGTATTGCAATTTACGTAATTAGCCTGTGCGCACTCATGTGTGACATGTTGAGTATGTGCAATTGCACAAGAAAGCAAGAAACCATTGTCTATCAACCTATATAAGAGGGTTTTCAAAAAATTATAGAATATTAATTTTAGGGCAATTTTTCAAAGTGGGACGTTTTTTGATACTCCCTGTTTGATAAAACAGGCCCTGAGAAAAAAGGTTGACATGCGTAACTCATTCTGTGCCAATGGTTACGCATGTAAATGTGCCAACAGCTTGCTACAAACAATGCTACGAACTTGACTTTTCATTACCGTGGATGAAATAAATGTTCCACTTTGCAACAACACTGTTCGGTTGTTGTTCTTTCAGAGTGTTTATTTAATAATTCAACTGTAAGTGTACCCTACGACAGTCTGTCCTAAATTTTCTAAATGCGTAACTCTATGATGGAATGCTGGCTATTCTGGAATACGAATCAGTCGGCTGAAATGATGACCAAATTTCACGGCAGAGTGAGCATGAGAAATTGCTGACGTGTCATTACACAGTGTTGTTGATCTGTGGAGCATCTGCATCACTTTGACGAGTGTCTGTCACGCAAATTACGCGTGTGAACTACAACCCCACTCCCGAAATAGTTGGGACGAAGTGTAAATTGTGAATAAAATCAAAATGCAATGACTTTCAGATCACATGAGCCAATATGTTATTTACGATAGAACATAGATAACATTTCAAATGTTGAAACTGAGACATTTTACATTTTTATCCACAAAATGAGCTTATTCCAAATTTTCTGGCTGCAACAGGTCTCAAAAAAGTTGGGACACAGGCAAAAAAGGGCTGAAAAACCAATTAACATATAAGAGAATCAGCTGAAAGAACATTTAGCAAGTAATTAAGTTAACTGGCATCAGGGGTGTAACATGATTGGCTGTAAAAGGGATGTCTTAGAGAGGCTGAGTCTCTCAGAAGTAAAGATGGCCAGAGACTCTCCAACCTGTGAAGGCTTGCGTAAAAAAATTGTGGAATACTTTAAAAACAATGTTCCTCAACATCAAATTGCAAATGCTTTGAGGGTCTCATCGACAGTGCATAACATCATCAAAAGATTCAGAGAAACTGGAAAAATCTTTGTGCGCAAGGGACAAGGCCAAATAGACCTTTACTGGATGCCCATGATCTTCGGGCCCTCAGATGCCACTGCATCACTCATCGGCATGATTCTGTCATTGACATTACTAAATGGGCCCAGGAATACTTCAAGAAACCACTGTCTGTAAACACAGTCCACCGTGCCATCCACAGATGCCACCTAAAACTCTATCATGCAAAAAGGAAGCTATTGTTGAGCATAATCCAGAAGCGCCGCCGTGTTCTGTGGGCCAAGGCTCATTCAAAATGGACTGTAGCAAAATGGCAAAGTGTCCTGTGGTCAGACGAGTCCAAATTTGACATTCTTGTTGGATCTCATGGGCGTCGTGTCCTCTGGGCTGAAGAAGAGAAAGACTACCCCACACTGTTATCAGTGTTCAATTCAAAAGCCAGCATCTCTGTTGGTAAGGGGATGCATTGGTGCATATGGTGTGACACACATGCATGTTTTAAAAGCACCATGAATGCTGAAAGGTATATAAAGGTTTTAGAGCAACATATGCTCCCCTCCAGACGACATCTATTCCAAGGAGGGCCTTGTGTATTTCAGCAGGACAGTGCAAAACCACATACTGCCGCTAAAACAACAGCATGGCTTCATAGCAGAAGAGTCCCTGTGCTGAACTGGCCTGCCTGCAGTCCTGATCTTTCACCGATTGAGAACATTTGGTGCGTAATTAAACGAAAAGTCCGTCAAAGGAGACCCAAAACTCTCCAGCAGCTGGAAGCCTGTATTAAACTAGAGTGGGATCAAATTCCAATGGCTAAACTCAAGCAAGTTGTCTCCTCAATGTACAGACTAGGGGTTGACCGATCAATCGGCCGGCCGATTAATTCGGCCGATTATTAGGCATTTTGACTTAATCGGCATCGGCCGATGCCTATGGAGGGTATTTTTGGTCATAATCCAAATGAAAATTAAAATGAAAATAATCAGGCCAAAATTAAATTGAAATTTTGAATTGAAAAACCTAATGAAACGTAAAATGATGAAACTACAAAACAAAAATGAAACAAGTAAAATTTCAAATGCAAATATGTAAATGGATAAAACGACAATGAAACGTTAAATTTAAAATGCTAATATGTAAATAGAAATGGTCAAATGGAAAACTTAAATTGTAAAGATGAAATTGAAAATGAAAATTTAGATAGCAATAGGGAAACATCAAATGTAAAACTCAAAATGGGAAATGGAAAGGCTTAAATGGAAATGCTTAAATCAAAAGCTTAAATGGAAAAGATTAAATTATCATTTAATTTTTTTTTATTTATGTTTGCATTTTTCCGTTACCATTTTACATTTGGCATTTTGCATTTGCCATTTTCCATTTTGATTTTCCATTTTCCATTTGGCTTCTCCATTTGGATTTCTCATTTGGCGTTTCCATTTTCCATTTGCCTTTTCCATTTTCCATTTGGCTTTTTCAGCCTGTATGCAAATAAGAAGGTGTGGCCCAGAGGTCGGGGACGGTCCGAACCGCCGAGTGCAGTGGCATCTTGTGGACAGCAGGGGCTCCTGACTGCTGAGCCAACCTACAGTCTATGATATAAACTGGCAAAGCAGTATATATGTCTATGCGTCCGTGTACCTTTCGCCATTCGTTTTTTGTTTTAAGGTAATAAAAACGGAGAACAAACTGAATTCGCTTTTTGTTTTGATGTGGGCAAACCAAAACTAAAAACGACCGCTCCGATTTTCGCTTTGAAATTGGAAATCGAAAAACGGAAAACGAGTCGTTATCTGATTTTCTATTAAATGATCACTAAACAGAAGTCGGGAAACGAAATACAGCCAATATCTTTTAATAGAGCTTGCTCTGACCTGAGTCAGAAGCGAAATTTTTTTCCCCAGTCTGCTAGTAATGGAGGAATCACTATTGAGCAATCAGAGAGTAGTGACATCAATATAAACAGGCGCACGTGGAAGCAGCGTTGATGTCAACAAGCATTATGTTGCTAGCTAGCATCGTGCCGCTACATAAAATGATGTGCGAAATCTGTAGCTTGCTGATTTCCGTTTTTATTGTGCGGTATTCTCACTTGTAATCATATGTTCTCGCCAGCAATGGCCAGATGTCTAAACAGTGATACGTGATATGGCAGTGGATGTGCGTGCTTCTGACGAACACGGGTCCATTGTTTGACTCACATTACTTTAATTTTTAGCTGGTTAGCTTGGTAGCTACTCTCTTGCGCGCTGGCGAAGATTACAAACAACGGCTGTATAAAACTTGCTTCCAGTTTATTTAACTTTACTAGACTGCCATCGGTAACCAGAAGCTACCAGTCAAGTATTTTTACATGGTTCGTAACGGTTTTAGTGACTTTGTGTTATATCGGAATCGATCGTAATAACAGACCGTTTTTCCGTTTTCTGCACCAAAAGTGCAACGAACAATTCGGCTGTTCAAGAGACGGGTGGCTATCGCGATCAAGTCGGTAAGGGCAAACTGGATGCTCGAAACTTCAGTTCAATAACAACCAAAACAGAGCAATGGATTTCGCAGGTCTTGCAATTGTAGCAGCGCGATGCTAACAGTAGGATGTGTCTTTCTAGTCTTCTGCCAGCTCCCTACTATGCTGCGATTCACCCACTAAATCGCAGTGTGGCACATGGACTGGAGGTCATCATGCTGTTATGGTCACTATGAACTCGATAGCGATAGCTACCCATTTCACCAACAGCCGAATTGTTCCCCACGCTTTTTGCGCAGAAAACTGAGAAACTGAAAAAACTATACCGCGGTTGTTCTATAATGTTCGCCAGCTTGCAGGAGAGCAGCTAGCTAACCAGCCAATAAACTTAACGTGAGTCAAACAATAAAACCGTGGTTGTGAAAAGCACACACACCCATTGCATGAGACATATCAGAGCTACACTACAAAAGGAAAGGTGCATTATGTTGCTTGTATCGTGCGGCAACATGAAAAGACATGCGAAATCCATAAGTCAATGATTTCCGTTTTATCTTACTGTAATGTCACTAAACAGTGATACGCCTCGAAAATGCGCCTGCAGACTTTTTCCCAAACACGGTTTTATTGTTTGACTCTCCTTCCATTGATTAGCTACTCTCTTGCAAGCTGGCGAACACGAAGAACAACCACTGTATAAAAATCACTTCCGTTTTATTTTATTTCTCAGTTTTCTGCACAAAAAATGCGGGGAACAATTCGGCTGTTTAAGAAACGCATAGCTATCGCTATCAAGTTCATAGTAACCGTAACAGCTGCATGACGGCCTCCAGTCGGTGTGCCACACTTAAATTTAGTGGGTGAATCGCAGGCAGCATATGAGTAAGCTGGGAGAAGAGTAGAAAGACATATCCCACTGTTAGCTAACATCACGCTCCTACAATATAGGCATGGGCAATACAAATGAATAAAATGACAACATTTCTTGAGTTGCTGAGAACAAAGTTTTTATTATTTTCTAATGATTTTTTGCTGGTAAGTACAGAAGACACAGACGAAGAGTTTGCCACAAGTCCAACGCCTTTACAGGAAAGGGTCTTTGAGCCACAGGGTCCCAAAAATGGCTGATTTCGGCATTTTTCAACAAAACCCATTGTGAAAATTGGGGGGTGAAGCCTGAGGGCATTTTCTAAAGTACAGTCTATTCAGAAATAAACCAGGCCAAATTATCCATTAGGGCACCCAAACAGAAATAATTGATGATAAAGTCATCTACCCCTTTTCTGAAGTACAGCAGCGCCCCCTTGGCCCTTTTTAATGGAAAATGCATTGAATTTCACCCAATTATGTTCAACATTAGGTTTTGCATTGATATTAAAAAATGGTACGAATGGGTTGCCTGTGAAGTTTTTTTTTGATCAATGGCCTGCAAAATGTCAAAATTATCGGTGGGAGGGCAAACATTAACGCTACTCGCCCATTACTATATAAAATGCAGTAAAGTCGCTGATGCCGCAGTTGTTTGCCCTCCCACTGCTACTAAAACGTTCCCCTTCAATAACCCGAGGTGATTTAAAAAAAAAAAAACTTTGCACTGTTTTTACTATGTCCATATACCCTCCTCCCATGATAGTTTCAATGAGCTACTGTGAATAATTCATAGTAAAAACACAGTGATGTGCAGTCGGAGGTTCGTTTGGTGAGGCAGAAACCTCCCCTTTGCTTGATTAGCAATCCGACGATTAACTTCGTTTAGTAAGACTATTCGCAGAATGACGGGCCAGTTTAAGTTTCCGCCAAGTTATTACTCAGTACATCGAACCTGAAATGCTCACTAGACAGCAGATTTGCGCGTACTTGCTTCCAGGAAGCCGAAGCAATGTCATTAACAAATATTAAAACAGTTCGACTTATGCAGAGTTCAATGCTTAATCAATATACAATGTATTCTCCTTTTAAATACGCCGCTTTTACACCCAAACAAAAAGCGGGCGCTTATTTTCAGTCTTCTTTCATAATCCGATTAACAAAATGTTTAAACGATATACAGAATTACCGAGAGCGAGAATTTTTCCTAATTGATTATTCAGATTTCCATCCTGGCAGTCTCGAATTGAAGGGTATAAGTGAATGAATCTTGTGACCGTGTTCGCGGGCGGCATAGGTAGCAAAATTTGTCAGAACACTGGTAGGCTTTGAACGCCTAGCTTTGGTTTATTCCTTGGTATATTTTACTGAAACTTCACAAATAGGGTCACAGGATATTCTGTCAACTAACTATGTAGGTAGACAGTAAAAATACACTCACCTTTCTTGCTATTGTTGAGAGGAAGTCACGGCGAACTCGCGATTTAACTTCAACAACTTCTGTCGAACTTATTTCACATCCTCTGGAGGTCTAGAGGGACGAACAGACTCGTAATTTCTCAAATTAGATGGCTGTAAGTCAATCAGGGCCGTAGCTGGGATATCACGTCAGCGCGGGCTATTTGAAATCTACCTCCAAAATGGATATTTTTGCCACGCTGTGCACTTGACAGTTTGTAAACACGGCGCAAATTGAGGTCACGCATTCATCCAAGGGGCTAATAATAGCTCTGTTCAAATCGCATTATTGGCTGTAATACGCAGAGTTCATGTATGAAATGCGGGCATCCTATTGAAAAGGTTGCTTTTAATCAAACCATGGTGTTCTTTTTGTATGAAAATGGTATTTACATCATTTTTTTAATAAGTTTTCTGAGGCTTGTTTACCGCCCCAGTTCAGCTGTTACGCATTCCATTGGAGTTTATGCAGAGCGTTGCCCATGCCTATACAATATGACCTACGAAATCCAATGCTCTGTTTTGGTTGTTATTGAACTGAAGTTTCGAGCATCCAGTTTGCCCTTACCGACTTGATCGCGATAGCTACCCATTTCTCGAACGGCCGAATTGTTCCTTGCACTTTTTGTGCAGAAAACTGAAACACAGTCTGTTATTACGATCGACTCGATAAAACACAAAGTCAATAAAACCGTTCTTAACCATGTAAATACTTGACTGGTAGTTTCTGGTTACCGATGGCAATCTAGTCAAGTTTAATAAACTGGAAGCAAGTTTTATACAGCCGTTGTTCGTAATGTTCGCCAGCGCGCAGAAGAGTAGCTACCTAGCTAACCAGCTAAAATTAGCATAACGTGAGTCAAACAATGGACCCGTGTTCGTCAGAAGCACACACATCCACTGCCATATCACATATACATCTGGCCATTGCTGGCGAGAAAATATGATTACAAGTGACAATACCGTACAATAAAAACGGAACATTATTTTATGTAGCAGCACGATGCTAGCTAGCAACATAATGCTTGTTGACATCACCGCTGCTTCCACGTGTACTTGTTTATATTGACGTCACGAATCTCTTGATTGCTCAATAGTGATTCTTCCATTACTAGCAGACTGGGGAAAAATTTCGCTTCCGGCTCAGGTCAGAGCAAGCTCTTTTCAAAAGAATATTGGCTGTATTTCGTTTCCCAACTTTTGTTTAGTAATCATTTAATAGAAAATCAGATAACGACTCGTTTTCCGTTTTTCAATTTCCAATTTCCAAACGAAAATCGGGAGACGGGTCGTTTTTCGTTTTTGGTTTGCCCACATCAAAACAAAAAACGGAAATCAGTTCGTTCTCCGTTTTTTCATTACCTTAATCAAAACGAAAAACGAATGGCCGAAAGGTACACGGACCGCATAGACACATATACTGCTTTGCCAGTTTATATCATAGACTGTAGGTTGGCTCAGCAGTCAGGAGCCCCCTGCTGTCCACAAGATGCCGCTGCACTCGGCCGGTTCAGACCGTCCCCCCGACCTCTGGGCCACACCTCCTTATTTGCATACAGGTTGAAAAGCCAAATGGAAAATGGAAAAGGCAAATGGAAAATAGAAACGCCAAATGAGAAATCCAAATGGAGAAGCCAAATGGAAAATGGAAAATCAAAATGGAAAATGGCAAATGCAAAATGCCAAATGTAAAATGGTAGCGGAAAAATGCAAACATAAATAAAAAATTAAATGATAATTTTATCTTTTCCATTTAAGCTTTTGATTTAAGCATTTCCATTTAAGCCTTTCCATTTCCCATTTTGAGTTTTACATTTGCTGTTTCCCTATTCGTATTTAAATTTTCATTTTCAATTTCATCTTTACAATTTAAGTTTTCCGTTTGACCATTTCTATTTACATATTAGCATTTTAAATTTATCATTTCATTGTCGTTTTATCCATTTACGTATTTGCATTTGAAATTTTACTTGTTTCATTTTCGTTTTGTAGTTTCACATTATCATTTTACATGTTTCATTAGGTTTTTCAATTAGCTTTTTATTTTTAACATTTAATTTTGGCCTGATTATTTTAATTTTCATTTTCATTTGGATTATGACCAAAAATGCCCTCCATAGATGCCAGCCCTCACAAGGCTGATTAAAAATGACTGCAACAAAAAAATTCTGCAAAGTGCAGACACATCGGCTTGCTGGTGAATATTCAATAACTGATCCGGGTGTGCCATCTAGTGAGAGAATAGTGTAACTGCGTACATAAATAGAGCAGCTCCATGTCCGGTGGAATCAACATCTGCGCACACAGGTTATGGATCGAAACGGATGTTTAAAAAAAAAAAAAAAAAAGCCCATTCGCACGTACGACCTCGCGCCATTAAAATCATCTTTTAAACCAGTAACCACTAAAATCGAGAAATTGTACAAGTATAATTTCTATTGTATTTCATTGTAATTCCACATGACTTTGTAAGTTTTCTTGATGCAAATAGAATGACTTCAGTTTATGTATTCGTTCACTCATTCATTCTTCGTAAATTATCGACGGTACGATAGGCTACTTGATTTTTTTTTTTTTTTTTTGAGTATTCATTTGATTAAATTAACAAACTAAATACATATCTGCGTTTGCTGATGCGCTACTGAAAGAGCTGTTCATTTCTTGCTTTTTTCTTTCCAGAGCATTTCTCCGCCATTATGCAGGAAATTCTAGGAAACTGGTTTTAAAAAATCCAAAAGAACTTAACTTCCCACCATCTCCCTCGTTCCAAAAACTCCAAAGAAAGTTTAAAATATCACCGTCTCTCCCTGCTAGTGTTAACAACGTATCACAATGCAGCCTGACACGGCGGGCATCGAAATGCGTGCACTGCCAAAAGTTCTCTGTTAACACAGCAAAGAGCGCAATGTACAGGACATCATCTTTGCACATGCGCATCGTATGTATGTACACATCCTTAGTTAGAAACGTCCATGTTGGCGATTTTAGTCATTATTTGATGAAACAAATATTTTGTCAAAAGTAGAAAAATAAATAAATTCTAGATTAAAAAATGTGAAAAATTAAGTGTGCACACACAAATTAATAACTCATTGAAATTTATTAAAAGCGGTAGATTGCAATGGAGGGCGATTTCAAAATCGGCAGGTGAATAAAATTCCCTAAAAGCGGTATACCGCCAAAAGCGGTAGAGTTGGCATGTATGGGATCGGGTTCCTCACTAAACGCGTTGTGAACGTACTGAATTTTCGCATTGTGCCGAAATTGTCCCAAAGCGTAAATTAAATTGTCCCGGATCAAATTTTAACGTCATTTGGACAAGGGGACAATGTTAATTTATGGCAATATTTTCAAGTTTTTCTGTGTTCAAATAAATGATACACTGATGTTAACCAAGCCATTACTTCAATTTTTTTCTATTTTTCATCCGACTGGTCTTTCTTTGTAATAAAGCATGTATAATCTCAACCCAATCAAGCACAATCAAGTAATAAACGTGTTTTTTGGTTTGTTTTTTTTGACAACCTAGGCTATCACAAATATGTATGCCGAAATGATGTCACATGAATGTAATAATATTCATATGAGTTTGAAGACAAAAGAAAAACAAAACAGAAATTGAATTTCATAGAATTTAATTAAAAAAACAGATCACCAATGAACAAGCTTGTTCATTTTTGAATATGGGTCTCTCAGGCCTCGGCTATAAGGAGGAAGAAAGAAAAGCAACACTGACAGTTGGACTGAAAATCTTTTGGAAAGGATATAATTGCCTGGAGCCCACCGTAGATCACAAAAAGGGTAAGCTTCTGATCACAGTTTTCCCCATTAAGTTCCACTGTGTGGTTCCAGACAGAGATATGAGACAAAATATTAACACTGCTGCGGGGATCACCAGCACCCCAGCGGAGTTCGGGGGGTTAATAGGACCGTCCTGTAATTTATCATTAAAAAAAAAAAAAAAAAAAATCGGCATTATATATCAGCCATTGGCTGCCCTGCTATCTAAATATCGGCATCGGCATTGGCCACTGAAAAACCCATATCGGTCGATTTCTAGTCCAGACGCCTCCACTCTGTGTTAAAAAGAAGAGGGGATGCAACACCATGGTAAACAGGCCCCTGTCCCAACTTTTTTGAGACCTGTAGTAGCAATCAAATTTGAAATGAGCTCATTTTGTGGAAAAAATTGTAAAATTTCTCAGTTTCAACATTTGCCATGTAATCTCTGTTCCATTGTGAATAAAATACTGGCTGGTGTGATTTGAAAGTCATTGCGTTTTGATTTTATTCACAATTTACACTTTGTCCCAACTATATTGGAATTCGGGTTGTACGTTACGCATGGATTAATCAGGTAAGATTATTCTAAATACTTCAAAGATGTAATCAGGAAAAATTTGAAGGGCTTTTTAGCCTTATATCGCCAGCATTTTTAGGGCCGAACTGGAATTGAGCAGTGCATGCACTGCATGCGTGTGGATGATGAGTGCAAGTGCTCGACTGGCCAGCTGGTTCCTGGTTTGACATGCGTAACTCGGACAGATTTTCTGTGTCTGTCCAGTGTTTCGAAAGTGACATTTCTCCTCATTATAGTGACATTTCTTCTCATTATAGTGTTTGAAGCGCATTGTGACTGGAGATGTCAAAGCCCGCCCGAGCCCATCGGGCCACCCGAACACGACCGGGTTGGGACCGTGCTCGGCAGAGAAATAATGTTAATTGGTCGGGCCAGGCTGGGCTGGTGCCACTAATGCGTACCCCCACACATACGGACACGACATGCAACAAATGTGCTTTAATAATGCGCTCTCCTCAGAGGCTTACTACTTAAGCTAAGCAGAGCAATTGTTTTGTTTGAATTGTTCCGGCATAATCACTGGTCACTTCAAAGGTCAAAGTCATGGCAACTGGCCACGCCCCTCCAAATGCTTATAAACACGAAAGCTTCAAAAGTATTTATGATAGAAACCTGAAACTTGGAATATGGCAAATGTAAACAGGGTAAATCTTCTCTCTACTTTGGGTGTCATTCCACTCAAGGTCAAGGTCACAGCAACACTTCATTACTGCTGAGGCATCTATACTAAAAGGGCAGGTGGAATGGAGGGGCTGCTCTGTTTTTGCGGTGTCCAGCAAACACTTTTCTAGCTTTTTTTAAAGGAAAACGCCACTGACTATCCTTTGAACTTCCGACAAATCCGTGTGTTCGTCAGTACAAATCAGCTCATATGCCAAGTCTACAAAAACATAAGCGAAAGCTGGTGAAAACATAGTTTCAAGAAAGAAATAAGACAGCATGGAACAGTAAAGCTTTTTGGAAGACAGTAACTTTACTTCTAAGATCACAAGGATTTCCATCTCCGCTGGGTAATCGATTACTATGCAATGCGATCTTACGAGATGTAAGTTTACGTTACAAATACGCAGCAGCAAGCGACGCCAAGACAGTCTTCACCTGCTGACCGCATCCACCGAATATGGAAATATGTTCAACAGACCTCGCAGACCGTACCGTTAAACCGAGCGCACTCGGCGAAGAATGGAGCTCAGCGCAGCGCACCTTCAATTGAAAATGAAACGATGAGGTGTGGCGCATCTTCAATCGAAAGGTTTTCTCAACAAGTCAAAAGTAAAGTCGGCCGCTAATTAACCATACGGCTTTAGGTAACGTTCAGCAACTAGAAGCTAGCTAAAGTCAGTCTCGACACTTGAGTGCAGGCTCAATTCCAACTCATCAGACGTTGAAATAATTATTCAGAATCAACGTTGTTACCCCACTTAGCTTATTCCAGAAAGGGAAACATCAAAATTCACTGTTTCGCCTGAAGTAAGCAAGCAAATTAACGTAGCTATAACAGTATAACGAATACCCATTACTGCTAATGCGTAAGGCAAATAATTGGCTGGTAAGTAAGAAAACATTAGCAAGCGAAATTATTCAATTTAAATATCGCAAGGAGCGTCACTTTCTTACCTCTTCATGTGAAGTCATTGCTTCAATATTACTGTCCGGGAAAACATTGAGTGTAAACGTTAGCCGACGGTAGTAAGTTTGCAAGCTATCTAAATTACACAGAAAATAACACAGTCCGTTTTAAACTACAATGATAGCTAGCTACCAATGACAGTTTAAGCAGAATATGCCAAGCTAGGATAGTTATGTTAACATTACCATAAACGTTCCAGTTAATGTCACTCAACTATTTATTTTGAGAAATGTGCAGCTTGTCTAAATGTAAACCTCTAAACAAGCTGTTCTTTATTTAGCTTCATTTAATTAACATTTATAGACGAAACACTTCAATGAACCCACAAATTTGGCTTATTTTTTTCGTCGTCCTACCACTCCAACCTCCTCACGAGAGTGAAGGTACACTCTTGACTGGAAATCATTCCCGCTCTTTCCCGGCCCGCCAAAATGGGCGGCTGTGCTCGCGTCAAGTCTCCGCAGTCAGCTAACTGACGACTGAGGTACAGTCAGTGCTGTAATAACTCTGTTCCCTTCCCAGTTTCCTCTATTTTTGCTAATTTGTCAAATTTAATTGTTTCAGATCACCCAACTAATTTCAATATAAAACTAGTAGCAAGCAGAGCATGTGTGGGGCGAGCTCAGCGAGTCCCTTATTAGTCAGGTCAGCTCAATGCACCCTCTGTTAGCAATTTCGAGCAGAGCAGCCGGTCGGTTGATGACATACAAACAGCAGGTGCAATTGAGTTGACTAACTAGTAGCATGCAGAGCATGTTTGGGGCGAGCGAATTTCGAGCGGTCGGTTGATGACATACATACATACAAACAGAGGGCGCACTGAATTGACTAATAAGGGACTCGCGCGCTGCGCGCGCTCGCCCCAAGAAAAGCAATATTAGTAAACTCAAAATGCAGCTTTTAACTTATTAATTTATAGAATGTAAAGAGTTATTCAAAACCTGCATCACCCATGTGAAAAAAAATTGCCCTCCTAATCCTAATAATTGGTTGTTTGGTGGCAACATCTGCAATTAAACATTGGAAATAATTGGCACTGAGATTTCTCCATTGTTAAGACAGACTTCAGGCTCACTTTGCAGAATTTATTAAATTCACCCACACTGGAGGGTTTACAAACATGAACTGCGTTTAAAATCAAACTGCTATATCTCACTTGGATTCAAGTTAGGACTTTGACTAAACCATTCCAAAACCTTCATTCTGCCATGCAGAATGCAGCCATGCAGAACTGGACTTGCTTGAGTGTTTTGGATCATTGTCCATTGTCCTCCTGAATAATTCAACTGCACAGAGCTTTAGGTTAATAACAACTGATGGCTGGGTATGCCTCTTCAGGATTTTCTGGTAAAGGGCAGAATTCATGGTCCCATCAATTATTACAAGTGACCCATGCCCTGAAGCAGCAAAGCAGCCTCAAACCATCACACCACCACTACCATGTTTGACTATTGGTGATGTTTTTATGGTGAAATGCTGTGTTTGCTTTATGCCAGATGTAGGGAGACCCGTGACTTCCCAAAAGTTTGCCACTTTTGACTCATCAGTCCACAGAATTTTCTACCAAAAGTTTTAGGGATCATTGATATATTTTTGGCAAATGTGCGATGAAGCTTTGTGTCATTTTTGTCCAGTAGTGGTTGCCTTGCAACTCTCCATGGATGCCATTTTCGCCCAGTTTTTAGCTTGACGGCCCTATGGGCCGTTAGGCTATTGTCGTGGTGTGGCGTCCGTCGTCCATCGTCCGGAACATGTATTATCTTTTTTTTGGCCTGATGAATTTTTGTGTAAATTTGCCATAACATACTACTAGACCATATCTCCAGATTTTTTTTTTTTCAGATTTTTGATTTAATCATTTTTGTCCGTTTTATGGGCCCTTGAAATTTTGGCCCCAATGTTAAAGATAGGACTGAGAAATAAAAAAAAAAAATTCTCATAAACCTTGTGATAAATTTTTTTCTAAATCAGGCAATCACCTTCCCTTGGTACCATCAGGGCATATTCGAATCCCCAACATGAGTCAACACGAGTGCGAGGTGCAGGGTTTTTCGTTCTAAACACGGAAGTGCGAGTTCAGGAGTTGTCCAGTCTCCAACTCAGGCTAGCCCATGGGGCCGCGTATGATGCAGAATAACATTGAATTGAATTATTGCGATACCGACGGTTTTTTACAAAATTTCAGCAAGATCAACCCTAGTAACCGGGCCTGAAAGTCACTTCATGCTTCTATACATAGTTAATTGCCACTGAAACTACTCATTCTCATGAATGGAGGGCTATTAACAAGATTAATCGGTGAAATTGATGAAAATTTCACATATGTATCTCCCTCGACCGCCATCTTTGTTCTTGACAACACTCATCCCACTCTCCAAAAAGTGGGGAGTGACAAGAACGCGTTCTCATGTTGTTTCTCGGCTGTTCGGAACTTCGTTCTTGTGTCGAGTCAACCCGAGTGTCGCCAAGAACAAGGATTCGAATACGCCCTCAATGTACAGTGCGAGCACCATTCTGATTGAATCGATGGAAGTGAGTCTAGTGGGGGCGCTGTATATTATGAGCAAGATGGCCTGTGGAGGCCAAATGGTTGCAGATAGAGATTAAGTTTGTATTATCAACATATAGGAAGTCATATATGACCTATACATTGGCTATGTTAAAGTTGACTTCAGATGACTTTGAAAGGTCAAACTCGAGGTCAAGGAAAGTATTGACAATGTTAAAAGATGGACTTGAAATTTCAAAAAATAATTTCTCAAAAACTGTCTGATAACTTTTTTTCTAAATCTGGCAATCAACTCATCTTGATATACTTTTTGTACAGTGCGAGTGCCATTTTGATTGAATCGACAGAAGTGGGTCTAGTGGGGGTGCTGTACTTTATCACTGGGCCTTACGGAGACTGGGCAAAATGGGCTGTGGAAGCAAAATGGTTGCAGAAAGAGATTAAGTTTGTATTATCAACATATAGGAAGTCATACTTGACCTATATATTGGTTCTGTTGACCTCAGATGACCTTGAAAGGTCAAACTTGAGGTCAAAGCAAAATTTTTACCATTTTCAAAGGCTTCTAGGCTTGAAAACAATGAAGATTGGGAACATATGTGTCTTAAACACTTATAGGAAGTCATATATGAAATTTCTTATGGTGGCCTTGAACTTGACCTTGGGTGACCTTTGAAGGTCAAACTTCACATAGTAAAATTTCAGTGACTTCTATCACCAAAACTATTATAGATAGAGCATAGGTTTGTATTGTGGGCATTGAAAGTCATGTATGAAGTTTCATTTGGTGACCTTGAACTTGACCTTCAGTGACCTTCAAACAGCCAAACTTTACAGTGAAATTTCAATGACTTATACCAGCAAAATCGTTACAGATATAGTGCAGGTTTGTATTGGAGACATATGGGAAGTCTAATATGAACTTTCATTTGGTGACTTTCATATTGACCAACTTGTCATATTGACAAGTTGGTCAAACTTAACGGAGTGAAAATTCTAAAACTTCTATCACTAAAAAAGTTACCAACAGTTTGTATCACAGGCCTAAAGGAAGTCACACATGAACTTTCATTTGTTGACATTCAGCTTGACTGTTGGTGACCTTTGAAGGTAAAACTTGACATAATACAATTACAATGACTTGTATTGCCAAAACAGTCACAGATGGAACCTGGGTTTGTATTAGAGACGTATAGGAAGTCATATATGAGCTTTCACTTGGTGACCTTCATATTGACCTTTGAAGGTCAAATGTGACCAAGGGAAGATTCAGTGACTTGTATCACTAAAATGGTCAGAGATAGAGCCTAGGTTTGTGCTCCTGACATCTAGGAAGTCACATATGAACTTTCATTTGACCTTTGAGGGTCAAACTCGACAGTAAAATCACAATGACTTCTATCACCAAAATGGTCACAGATTGAGCCAAGGTTTGTGTTTAGAAAGTCGTATATGAAGTCCATTTACTGACCTATACTTTACCTTCTGTGACCTTTAAAGTTCACAATTAACATATTGAATTTTCAATGACTTGTATTACCAAAACTGATTCAGAATTTAGGATTATATACCAGGAAGGTCTTAAAAATGTATGTGAACTTTTATTTAGTTACCTTGGCATTGACTTTCAATGATTTGAATGTCAAACTTCACATGAAATTTTCATAACTTGCATCATCACTATAAGATTACTTGCCGGTAGGCTACAGGACCCTTGGTCCTATTTTTTCTTTTTGTGGAATTGTGAACACTGACCTGAACTGAGGCAAGCGAGGCCTGCATTTCTTTAGATGTTAGTCTGGGTTTTTTTCTGACCTCCTGGAGGATTTTGGTGGGCTGGCTTTTCCTAATATGGTTCACCACTGTAACATGTTTTCTACATTTGCGAATTATGGCTCTCACTGTAGTTTGCCGGTGACCCAGAGCCTTAGAAATGGCATTGTAACTTTTTCCAGACAGATAGATGCCAACAACTTAACTTCTCATTTTTTGAATTTCTTTAGATCATACCATCACGTGCTGCTTTTTGCAGCTTTAGTCAGTGCTGTGAAAACTAGTTTGTTCCCTTCCCAGTTTCCTCCATTTTTGCTTTTAGATCTCCCAGCTAATTTTAAAATAAGACAAAGGCAATGTAAGTAAACTCAAAATGCAGCTTTTGACTTATTTCATTTACAGAATGTAAAGAGTTATTCAAAGCCTGCATCAACCATGTGAAAAAATAATTGTCCCCCCTAATCCTGATAACTGGTTGTGCCCCTTTGGCGGCATCGTCGGCAATTAAATATTAAAAAACTGTGTTGCTAAATGGCCAGTAGGTGGCGATGTTCCCTCTAGTGAAATGATCGCCAATGCCCCAGTGCAGTGATGAGGGCACTGTGCTCCAGGAGTCAGTGTCTTTTGGTCGTGGCATTGAACCAAAATCTAGATTCACTTCGGTCATTACAGATTCCATGACAATATGAAAAGAGTAAGGGGTTACCCAGTGTTCTGCCAAAATTTTGAACATGGCTCTTTCTACCTGCCACGTAATTATCCCAATATAATTGGCTATGCAGTTTGTCCTCTCCCTCTCCATATCAAGCTTGTGTATGGTGAGTGACTAATGCTAAAATGGTTGGTGTCGCATCACCCAGGTGGGTGCTATTAATTGGTGCGTTGAGGTAAGATTCCCCATATACTGTAGGCTGCAAAATTACTGGCACCCCTGACTGGCAGTGCACAAACAATATAGGCTACTTATAGAGAAATGGGATATACCAACGTGTGAAATACTTTACTTTTTTAATGTTTTGATGGAAACAATCAAAATCATAATCATTTTATACAAAATAAATTTCAACAAAATCAGTTTCATAATTACTGGCACCCTTGATGCAGTACTTAGTGCAACCCCCTCTGGCAAGGATAATAGCATGGAGTTTTTTCCTGCAATTTTTGACAAGGTTAAGGCAGACATTTGGGGGAATTTTGGACCTTGCTCCTAAACAGATGCTTTCAAGATTCCTCACGTTCTTGGATTTTCATTTAGCAACTGCCGTCTTGAACTCAGCCCACGGGTTTTAAATTGGATTGAGGTCTGGTGACTGAGATGGCCATTGCAGAATGTTGATTTTGTTGTCACTGAACCACTTCTGTGTGGATCTTGAGGCATGCTTTGGGTTGTTGTCTTGTTGGAAAGTCCACCTATGGTCAAGTCCGAGCATTCTGGTGGAGGCAACCAGGTTGTCAGGCAAAATATCTTGATGCTTGGTGGAATTCAATATGCCATCAATCTTAACCATTGCCCCAGATCCACTTGAATTAAAGCAGCCCCAAAACATGACTGACCCCCCATCATATTTCACCGTGAGTATGAGGTGCTTCTCCTTATTTGCATCTCTGTTTCGATGCTAAACATGCCAATGCTGTATCTGACCAAAACGTGCAATTTTGGTTTCATCTGACCAAAGTACTTGTTCCAGTCATAATTTAAATGAAGTTTGGCAAACTCCAAGCGCTTGTTTCTGTGTCCTCTGGTCAGAAAAGGCTTTCTGGCAACCCTTCTAAAGAGCCTGTGGTTGTGGAGGTGACATCTGATGGTGCTTTTTGAAAGCTGGTGACCCCAAGATGCCACCAAGGCCTGCAAGTCCTTCACAGTGATTCTTGGGAGATTTTGCTGCTTTTCTCACAATCCTCCTCAGTATCCTGGGGGACGAAATGCCATTGTGTCCTCTACCCCTTGAGGTTTTCAGCAGTTCCATATCTTTGGAATTTTTAATTACCCTGCCAGTGGTCAGTGGCATATTCAACTGCTTGTGAATCTTTTTGTGGCTAATACCAGATTTATGAAGGTCTCTGACCATCTGCCTCTTTTGAACGGACAGTTGTTTTTTTCTTCATGGTGTTGCATGACAAAGGGATATTACATGCATGTTACCTCATTTTTATACCCTAGTGAAACTGCAAGTGATGTAATCGCTAAATATAGTTCCTTATCACTTAGATGAAACTTAAATAAGTGGAATTTAATACCTGGTTTAATTCTGGTAAATGTTATTCACAAAAACTTTAAGGGTGCCATTAATTGTGAAACCTTCATTTGGAGGAAATTGTTTTTTTTTTTAAATCAGCAAATGATTTTGGTTGGTTCCATTGGAACATTAATGTCATACAGTATCTCTCACATGTTGTTATTCAGAGTTTGTTTTTAAATACATTTTTATTTTTAAAGTGTTGTTTGTGAATTGCCAGGGGTGCCAGTAATTTTGGAGCCCACTGTAGCTGTACATGCACTCTGATTACCTCTGAGAAAGCACTATATAAATTCAATGTTCGTTCATTCATTCAAAATAGTTTGATTTTTTGAGAGCATACAGTCGCCCTCTTCTGTAGTCCCCATCCTACCAGCAATCCTGACCAGGAATAAATTCACAAATGAAAGCCCCTCTTTGGCATGGGTGTCCTGGACCCATGTATGCGGCAGTGGTGCAGAACTCGACGTGGGGTCAGTATCTCTCAGCTGATTACCTGTGGGGACAGATCCTACTACTGCAAATGTATTGAAGAACATAGAAAAGGGAAGTACTGTGTTGGACATGGATACAGTTTAAAAAAAGGCAAAAAAAAAAAAAAAAACACAGTGTGAGAATCACATTTGTGCCAGAGTGGACTAGATTCAAATACCAGTCCTCCTAAATCCTAAAATCTACTGTTTTCCCTCAGTTGTGGCATTATCATCAAGTAAATACAACCTCTCATTCATTATCCAACCGAATTACAGCTGGACAGGACTGCGGCTGGGCTTGAGCCTATCCCAGAAAAATCCTTTAGTTTATTAGCTGCAACTTCACCAAAATTTTTTGTTTTTACATCATCGCATTGAGGCATTGCAAGCAAGCTGGTATATAAGCACTTTTAGTAACTTCCCAACATCATTAACTAAGACCAGCAAATTAAGTCTGGGGCTGGGTTTCACCTACTCTGTTAGCAATAAGATAAGATACACTTAACTGAATCACATGGGGTAACTTGTCCTCTGCATTTGACCCATTCAATTGTTAGGAGCAGTGGACAGCCACAGAGCAGCGCACAGGGACCAACTCCAGTTTTAAAGCCTGTTCCCTGGTCAGGGGTACTAGCAGGAGTGTTCCTATGATGCATGTTTTTGTGGGTGGGGGAAACCGGAGAACCCACAGGAAACCCATGCAAACACGGAGAGAACATGCAAACTCCATACAGGAAGGCCCCAGGCCGGATTCAAACCAACTATCTTCTTGCTGTGAGGCGGCAGTGCTAACCACTACACCACCGTGCCACCCAGTGGGTACTAGCATCACAAACATCACAAAGCTAACTTTCCAAAGGCAATTAATGGCCATTATGTTAGTCGGTTGTCGGTAGCCTAAGATATGCTACGATGGAATACATCAAAGAATATGAGCAAGAAAACAATGTCCAGATGTGATACAATTTATTAATTCCTCAATTATGTTTATTGCTGACAAAATAGCCAATTGGCAATAATCAAGCAATAATCCTTGGTAATGTTAACAAATTGAGGTATGGTGTGCATCACAAGCAGCTCTAAACTGCAATTCTCGGCAGACGCTCTAGATGGAAGATAAAACATCCAGAATCTTGAATGAATAACCTTTATGTTATGCTAGGTTCCCACTGTCACGATTCGCGACATGATTAAAATCGTGGTCTTAATCGTGGAGTAATCATAGTGATCCTATCAGATCTTGAGGTCAGTTGTGGCAACCGTGTTGATCGTAGAAAAGTTTTGGACGGTTCAAAAATTTCCTACGATCAACACGATTAATTGTCAATCGTGATCATCGCATCACCTCGTATCTAAACCTGAAAACTGGAAGCGAAACGAATTTTTCGCACGACAGATTACATTTAAAGTCAATGCTGCATTGACTTTGAATGTAATCTGTCGTGCGAAAAATTTGTTTCACGTCCGGTGTGAAAGCAGCTTCAGAGAAGTTCCACGATCAGCTATGAATGGCCAATCATGGTGTTCGTAACGGAGCGCATGACAGTGGGAACAAAGCATTATCAATGAAAAGCTTAAATAAATATCTATGCACTTGTGTACACCATAAACCCACAAAGCAGGAAACCATATCAACACCAATACTGGTCTAAAATTTATCCAGATTTCAAACCATAACACATTACCACAGATTTTTAAAAATAAGCACACACTTATGGTTATACAAAGTACAACTTGTTCATTAAAATGTGATTGGTCTCAAACCAAGTATACAGAAAACAATAGCAAAAATATAAAATATAGAAAGGCCTTTGGTAGGTTTTATATTTAAAAAAAAGCAGTAACATACAGTTAAAATGTTTGTGTGCTTACTACGTTCTTTCAGCAAACAATCATAGCATGGAAATATGAAAAGCTGGAAGTGAAATAACATGGCGGTGGTTGAATGGAGCCATAAGTGATGTCTTAAGGGACGTGCCTCCCTATTTTGCCATAAGGTCACTTTTATGGTTTCCCGAAACAGGTACAGCACAGTGCATAAATGATAATATTGTTAATGGCATCCAAGGCTCATCCATGAAATAAGAACCAGTTGTAGGCAGAAAAAAATATCCAAAATAAATGGATCAAAGAGTACACTTAAACACAGAATTATAAACACCAGTGTGCATTTGATGAAATATAAAACGCGTTTTAAATCCACAGAGCTAGGATAAAATCCTTTACTTAATGTTATCTCCTTACAGGAGAACTTCACTGGGCAAATGAGGCTGATTGACAGGGAAGCGCCCCCATATGGACATTTGAAAAATCAGTGGTTTCTGACCCTGTTTGTTAAATTCAATTAACCCAAAGTCTCATTTGCGCAAGTTTGTTCATCAAAAAATAAATAAAAGAACTGAACTTGCTCTGTAGACTAATACTGTGCTTCTGACGGGTTTCATTGTCAAATACAAATAGTCTGATTGTTCTACAAATGAGGGCAAATGGAGAACTGGCGTATAACCACCATTTTGGTTGGGGAACTCAGGCCAACACAGCAATTTCCCAGCAAGAAGAAATAATGTATATCATGATACAAAACAAGTATCCACCACCAGAATTTGTTCACTTGCAACATTACATTACTACATAATGATCTAACCTGCAAGAAAAAAAAAAAAAAAAAAAACCAATCAGCACTGAAAGGCATTCAATAACAACAATTTCCAGCAGAGAAAATGGGTCCTGTCAACCAGGGCAAGATACACACACGAGACAGACATGCTGATTCTCAACAAGGATCATCGGAAAGCGAAAAAGGCGCGACAACTTAATCTCGGGCTTTTCTGTTTTCACAGGTTCCACGCCACAAAGCTCTTGATGATTCACTCTAGACATCCATGAAGACTTGCAATAACCACATGCCTTTACCAGCAGGCCCACTGCACTACATTAGGGGCTAAAACATAGGAGTCAAATAAAGTGCTTCTGTAAAAAGGAGTATTTAAAATAAGGGGGAGGAACAGAATCAGACTGGAGGACAGAATTCTGTGGCTCAAAAACAGGTGAATAAAGAGGCAGGAAAAAACAAATGAGGAAGATGGAGAATTGCCATCTCAACCCAGGAGGAGGCTGGACTTTCCCCCCGGTGGATTCCTCTGGCCAGCAGGTCCCCCTGGAGACGACGAGGGAGCGGAGGGCAGGGATGGTTCCGGAACATTTTCTGGCTGCTCCACATTTTCTAAGAGCAAACGGACGCAGAAATTCCATCATCGCATGATCAGCACTGATGAGACCTGCAGGGTACAACCAAACCTGTCCACGCTAAATTCTTACCCAAAACAGATTACGCTGGGAAGAATGTCATTGTATTCTGTTGCAGTAAAATATCTCTCGCTATCTTCACTAAAGCAACTTTCAGTGTATACTGTATGGGTCAGGCTCACAAACTGGGAACCAGAGGGGGGATAACAGGTGAACTTTCCTTCCTGACGACATTTTGGTCTCATGTTCCTCCCAGTCGCAGCTCCTTCTGAGCCCAATTTCTTTCAATATCCATATAACACGATATGTTAGCTTGAAACCGATAGGTTTTGAGGAAACTTTGTGAATTATTTAATATTCTCACATACAACATGCGCGGATATCGGCTATACCGAGGTTTTTGAAGGCCAAAATGACCAAGAAACATTAGCCCACAAAATATAAAGGTATGCTGTTCCGAGTTCCTCTCAATGAACTCTTGTCCATTTATCAAGTGTTCGAAAAAATAAAAGCAAATACGAACATTTACTGGACAAAAGACATAAAAAGGGCACTGGTTCCTATTTCTAAACCTAATCTATATGTTCTCAAAAGTTTTATGGAGTGATTGTAATGTACATTCTACGGCTGCTGCCGTCTTGGTAAGGAGACTCCCTCGTGAGAGGGATCTTGTAACTGGATGGGACATAAAATCCACATATTCCATGCTGTCATACTCCTGCATAATAGTCAGACACACCCTGAAAGGTTCAGCAAACCAAGACAACTAAATAAAAATTTACAGAGTTAATGTGACTTCCCCCAAAGACGTAGAGCACCAGATATTCATCCACACTCCAACACATGGAGGCCACTTTCTTCCGGGCCATTCTAATCTAAGAGTGAACATCTGGGGACACGTTTGTAATCAAATTCCCCATAAAGGTAAAGGACAGCAGTTTTTATTTCAGCAGAAACATTTTCGAGGGTGCAGTAGAACAATGGAAACAGAACTGGAACTGACCAGATTTGATCTTCTCTTGGTCCCCATCCTGCAAACAGAAAATGTGTCAAACAAACAAGAGTTATGCAAGTTATCAAAACGAAACACTTCTTTTGTACAGCTCTACAAAAAGACCCTAAGGTGAGTACTTGCAAACTGCACATACAACATTATTCAGGATAGTCTTAACCCCAAGCTAGTCACTTCTAAATCACACTCGCAGAGGGGTCATTCCATGTCAACTCAGCCGCTCATGTACATGACACCTCTCAGTTTCTGCTCAAACTTTGTCCAAAAATACTTTATGGTACCAAGAAAAGAATCCCAAGTTTCCTGTTGTTAGTAAATCCAAAGTTTTACAGGAAAAAATATTATGACCGTCGTCCAAAAGAAGCAGATCCTATGTTTGAGGTTAAAAAGCAGGAAAGTATTTATTACATGAGCCAGCAAGGAGACAAAATCTCAGAAGAATGTTCATTGAAGCACTGTTTATAACATTACATTTTCATACAGTAAAATTTGTGTGTACAATAAGTTTTGACCTCTGACTGGTCGCTAGCAGTTGTGCGCCATGTTTGGCACCGTGGATTGGATTATTCAAGTCCCGAATGGTCGTGGGGTCTCGCTCTCTTCTCCCCTGTGGACGAGTGGAAAATCCCCAAAGCTGGAGCTGCCAGCGGCCATTAACATACACGTGTGAGGTGGCCCAATACACAAAACTGTCTCTCCACTGTATTCAGAAGCACAAATTTATCCGTTTCCCCACACTGTCAATATCTCAAATGGTTTTTGTGTGACGACTTCTTGAAATTTAGGTGCCACGCCCCTTTTTGACTTATGTGAATTGGTCATTTCCTTTTGTAGCATTTTGGAAGTACCATAACTTATCACGTAATAAAGATAGGAAGCTTAAATTTGATGTGCTGGTGTATTCTGGCCCTAGGATTCAGCTCAGTGAACGTTACTGTTGGAAATGTGGCTCTCCCACATATTTGGGAACTTTCCCACCACCAAACTAAGTTTTAGGATAATAGTACCATTGGTGGGGGACTTGTGGGGGTCTGACAACCACTTCAGGCCAAAATGACCCTTTCAGGATCCAAGGTCCAGGTTCTGAAAGGGTCATTTTGGGGGCTTTCCAACCCCCACAAGTCCCCCACCAATGGTACTATTATCCTAAAACCTAGTTTGATGGTGGGAAAGTTCCCAAATAAGAGGGAAAACCACATTCCCAACAGTATCATTCACTTTACCGAGCCCTAGGGACCCTCAAAAAGTGGGAAAAAAAAAAAAAAAAAAAAAAAAATCACTTGCCACCTTCAAAAAAAATTAGGATTTTGGGTGCCCCCTTCTCACCCCTCTGATGTCTCATGGGGATTCTGGCTGTAGGATCCTGATATATGGGCCAGAATACACTAGCACATCAAATTTCAGCTTCCTATCTCTATTACATGAGAAGTTATGGTCCTTCCAAAATGCTACAAAGCAAAATGACCAATTCACGCAAGTCAAAAAGGGGCGTGGCTCCCAAATTTCAAGAGGGCGCCACACAAAAACCATAAGAGATATTGACACGAAACTTAAGATTCTTTTGTTTGGTACCATAAAGTATTTTTGGACAAAGTTTGAGCAAAATCCGAGAGGTGTCATGTACAAGGCACCTCAATATTGGCTGTTTTGACATGGAATGACCCAGAGGTTAAATGTACATCATATCTAGTGCATGTATTGGCTGACATCAGAATGATCGTACAAATCAGAAATTGATCACACAAGAAATAAATTAAGAACACAAAATGAGCTGAGTAAAATCATTGCAGTCCAACATCACTGAGGTTGGCCTTTGACTGGAAGACATGTATGATTCCTGCTTTAATAAAAAAAAAATAAAAAATTTTAAGTTATCCCAGGATATCTACTCCTTCAAAGAGGTTCTAAAACTCCCTCATTAAAAAGAACAATTTTCAAAATATGAATTGCAACATGTTCAGTTAAAAACAATGCATGCTCCTTATCAAACATTTGACAAAAGGCCTAATCCTAAAGGTCTACGACCATGTAGGTTTTCATTTCAACTATCATTTTGAACATGGTTCAACTAGTCCGCAGGCTGACATAGATTAACTGGAGCGACCCGATATCCAATACGGTGCATTGCAAGGCGGATATGATTGCCGATAATGACAGGTCAAAGTTCAAAATGTACACAAGTGAACTTCCACCCATACCTGCGCGCGGTCGAACACTAGCTAATATAATTGTGATTTATAGCGTTTAGTTCCAAGACATGGACTCCGGCTTTGACTTTAATTTACAGTTTATTTGAATTTTGCGGTATTTTTCATGTTCATATCTGTATATCCACGATGGTTTTCTACTGCGAAGCTGCGCAATGCTCATGGGATACCGACATGCATGCATTGGCTTGGCAAAGCTGGCCTTATTACCGGAAGTGCGGATGTCTACAAGAAATCCCGTTCATTCATCTCGTCTCCCGATTTACGACAGTTTCGTGCTATATCAGGTCGCTCCAATTGATGCTGAACGATGAAAACCTATTGGATGGTGGATCTCCATGAACAGGGCTGGTTACTAGCCACAGCTGTAAACCTTTTTTTGTGTACTTTGATCAAACCCAAGGCCCACATTCCAGTAAAGAGTCCAGAGAAAAACAACTCGCTAGGTCTCCCCGAGTCTTACCCCACTGGCGACCTCCTCAGGCACAGGGTCATTCTGTACGGCTGGCTGGGCATGACCCCTCCTGAGTGGGGCTGAAGATTCCCCACATAAGACACCGGAGGGCTTTCCTCCTACCAAGACAGGAACACACATATTGCCTTCACAGTACCAATAAAAAGTATGGACACAGTTGCGTAACATTGCTCAGGTTTCGCTGAAAATGTAACGGTTGAATAACAGTAAATAACCTCTGAAGGCATAAGGCAAGAAGGAAAAAAAATCTGTAGTTAAAACCGTAACTTACTTCGGTGCCCATAATTTTGGAATACTAGAAGAAATATTTCGCAAATTAACAATTGAACTCTCTTTTCTACAAAATGAATTAATAATTCAAGCTGGTTTATGACCTACTGAACAAAGAGGACAAGCAAATCACAAGTGCAGCGTATCTATAGGAACTTCTCCAACTAAGCTGGTGTGAACTCTCAGAACTACATGGCTGCCACTGCTTAAAAAAAATATATATACACGAGCATGCTCCAAAATCATAATTGCAAATGGTGCATAATATTATGAAACATTTTGCCAAATAAAACTTTAATTTTTTCTTCAGTATCTCATATCCAGAAAAATGTGGGCATGCCCAAAAATACAAGATTAGTGAAGCTCACGACATACAGTTATTGTCAAACAGGTTCAGACACTGATCATTCAATTCTGCAATCATTTTTTGTGCTGTAGTTCTGTGGTTAGCACCAACTATCCCAAGTGTCTCTGCCCCAGCTGGAAGCTCTGACTTGCAACCACAGTTTTTTCTTAATATATATTTTTTGGCGTTACTTTGGTGTTTTGGATTGCTTGTCCCTTCATTAGTAATACTGCCAAAACTGGACAAAATCTGAGTAATAATTTTATAAGTTATTGTGAGTGAAAAGAAAAACATCTGCACCCAAAAAATAGCCAAGTCGGCCCATATAAATCAACTTATTCATGAAACCAAGTCACTTTTCCAAAAAAAATATTACAAGAATACATATTTCATCAGCACACACCTTATTGTTTCAGCGATATCTGAGATGGTGGATATAGGCCTGGGTGATTTAGCACCAAACTACCCAGTGTTCTTGTGGTGCACATTTTTCAAGGAGGGAAACACAAAATACCCAAAGGAAACCCCCACGAAAACTGGGAGAACATATAAACATCACGCAGAAGTCCTGGTCGACAGGAACTCAAACCCAGAACCTCCGCATTTCAAGGTAACAACGCTAAACAGTGTGCAACCGTGACTTTGGCTAAGCATAGTGAAGCTTAATCAGGCACAGGGCTGCCCACATCTGGCCCTCGAATCCAAATCCATTTCTGGTTTTTCTCCTTCCAGACAATTAAGTGAACAATTATTACCACGGTTTGGCCTGACTGTCATCAAACATGACTCCCAAGTAAAGGGCGGGTGGGAAAGCAGCAGTTCTCGGCTGCGCAGGACCATAATTTGAGCAGCCCTGATCTAGAATCTTTGGACGCAGCAGAAAAAGGTGTTGACTGACTAAGGTTAACCAAAGTATTTCAGAGCCCATGTCCTGATATCCATAACAGTCACATGACTGTACTCCAGACAAACATGTCTGATAGAGATTGCACAAATTTAGCCTTGTCATTTATATAGCCATCCTATGTATCGGAAGAGGTTGTCTGTCAGTTTTTTTTTTTGTGAATCTTCACGGCTGATATTGCAAAGAATATTTGTGGTTAGTGGACTAAAAGCAGTCTTGCAATGGGAAAACAATTGCTTAAAGGGGACCTAAATTGCTATATTTCCAAGGTTATATTTTGATCTTGGACTCCCCTAGAGTACTCCTGATCGTTCAAAGTCCTAAACAGGGTCCTTATTTAGCTCATACTGCCATCCTCAAAAAAACCCCATTTGTAGTCCATTGTAGTCTCTGCCTGAAACGCCTCGTTGATGTGGCTCTTCCGCTATGGCCCCCACTCCCCGTGTGCCCACTTTCTTCTGACTGGCCAGCTCTGTGGAGGGCGGAGTTGGGCGGGACGAGGCTGCAGAACGCAGTTTTCCGGGTCCGCCTCCCCAGAGTGAAACGTGAGACACGTCTGCCATCTGATAAGGAATCGGCGGGGAAATTCCTCAATCTAACGCTATACTTGAATAAAGATCTAATTAAATAAACTTGTTCTAATAAACGCAGCGGCGAAAGTGGAGGACGCAGTGCGAAAGTCTGGCAGCTCAAGCTCGAATTTGCTATCGGCTACAGTGGTGAGTACAGCGGTTTTTCTACTCTATAGCTAGGATGCAGGGAAAGCTAGAATCCACCACATATAGACTCATTTGTAGAACAGGTCGACATACCCATGTGTAGACCGGAGACCGTAGAAATCCGGTGGGTCTGAGTTTAGAGGGAAACATGGACAGTGAGGAGCAGCTAAAAGTGGACCAACAGCTTATGGACTGCTTCGGTGTGTATTATAAGGACCTGCTGGTTTGCGTGCATAACTGTGGTGTGTCGTTAGCATGGAGTAACGAACAGCTTCTGCACTGGTATATGACGGAGCAGCAAAACCTTCAGGCTAAACGACCTTTTCGGAAATTGCCCGTGGTAATGGTTTACTTATTGCGTCGGAATGACCAGCGTTTCCTCACGGAAAATGGGCGCGTTATGGATAGTGCGCGAGAGCTAGATAGAGCTCCGGTTATGTTATGAGCATAATTAAGGTTTTACAGACCGTAAGTTCCGTTTGCGTGAACCGTTGCTTTTGTGGCGCTAGCAAATCAATAACTTTTACAGGAAAGAATTTAATATTCAATCGCCGATTTAATATTCAATCGACGGCAATGCAGAGAAATCGTTTGTTATACCAGACACGTTATAGCCTGTGCTTGCTTTCACCAGTAGCATCAGAGAGCAGCCCAGATATGGGAGAAGTATCAGGCTGACCCCGGTCATGGATAAGTAAAGCGATCGTTTCACAAGCACCCAAAAACACGCCCCAAGCTCTGCAAAACTTGCGTCTGGTCTAACTGCAGCCTTCGCAGCCCAACTCTGCAGACACATACAGCACCTCTCCGGTTAGCTTCAACTGTAGTGGCTACAATCGGGCAACGTTATGATGGAACTGCCACATTGATGCTTACCGAAGTAACACAAGCATACCGATCATAATTACTGCCTATAAGTTACCAGGAGCATTTTAATTTGCACAGCACGCGAACTAACATGCAGTAGCTGATAACCGAGCGGTCATAACAACTACAGAGACAAATGTTACCCTGCAATACAGGTTTTATAGACAGTAAATTCCGTTACCGGGGGGCAGTTGTACCAAGCATCCAAATTGCAAACAAGTATAAAAAGTTCACTTCAAATGAGGTTTATGTTCACACACCTTCTGTTGAATTTCCCCTGATATTACTCTTGCATATTTAGGACACAAACATTAGCAACAGTAACTTGGCTACATTAGCCGCAGTGCTACAGCCACATTCAACAGGCCATCAGTTGGGTAGGCTTATGCAGTGAAGCAACTGCTTCCGCATCTGTAGCCATGTTTCCATCCACACGTTCTTTTACGAATTAAGTAATATCGAATTAAAAATGCCTCACGGAGATGGTGAAATTAGACTTGATTTCAAGACTATCGACTCATAGTTTGTACAGTCCATCTCATCGGATTTTCTCTTGATCGGTAAAAGGCTTATGCGATAAATGCTGATGGAAACGTTATTCGCCGAATAAATCTGCTACTGCATCTTGACGGTGTTTTGATGCTGTCGTTTCCTTCTGATAATGGTCTACTATGCTGCTAATAGCTGGCATCTAAGCACTATCACAACTTGTGCAATTATCGTCATTTGTTGGTAAACGTGATCCATTTTGGCTAACCAGCTAAATTAGCGGGCTAACAAACTACTTTTGTTCACTTGAAGGTTCTGCGATTCAGTCCGAAAATGAATGGAAACAGCTTAAAATGTCAAATGTATTCAATTCACCAATTTGATCGCATAACAGCATGTGGCGTCATTAAGCACTACTTTTTATTCGCTTTAATGCCGTTAGATGGAAACGTATTTTCACCAGCTTTATTCGCATGAATATTTTTGGCAACAAGTGGATGGAAACATAGCTTGTGAGTCCCGGACAGTCGCGACCGATACAGGCTTTATCTCCAGATATTTTACAAAGCCTGCGTTTGAGGCCAGTTGTTAGTGCTAACTATCGTTAGCGGTCTTGCTAGCCTCCCGTAAAACATTAGCTTCACTTACATTATTTGCCGTTATATCGTTACTTACAGCTTGTGGCCCCGAGCGCTTGATCGATGCAACTGCTTCAGGTTTGAGAAGCAGCTGAAACGCTTATCCTGTGTCGAATTAACCTTTATTGACAAAGCTGTCTTTGGTGGAATGCAGAGCACAAACAGCTAACGTTCCCTTTGGCCGTGGCTGTTCACCGCCAAAAAAAAAAAAAAAAAAAAGCTACCCACTGATTTCTGGAGGCATCGTCTTTTGGAAGAGAAATAGGTGCTTTTCTTCACGTCCAAAAGTAAACGGACGAGCAGCTTTGGGAGAGATACTGACAAAGCTGCACCTCAAATGATCTGCGGTTCTTCTTTTGTATTTCTGGAAGTGTAGATGCTACTAAGGCATAGCATGATCTGCGGTTGTTCATGTCTGCTAGAATAGTTTCCGGTGTGGGCAGGTCCAGCGTCTTGATTGGCTTTGGCTAGGTCTGTACTAATTGGACGGCACAACCTGACGTCAGGTTTTGCTCAGATCTTGCGAAGATCTCGGGAGGAGCTGTTCAGAGAGGAAATCACGTTCCCGAAATCACGTTCTTGGATTACGGCAAAACCTCTGTATCTTATGTTTAGAAACTTGACAGAGGTTGAGTATGGACAACCAACATTATAACATTACTAATATGTATTTAAAGAAGGATCAGCATAATCGGTCCCCTTTAAGCTGAACGGACAGAAGCCAAGACTATACAGTGCGTCTTTCTGTGCACTGTAGGAAATACACGTGAAAACAGACCACAGTGCGGAAGTCAGTCAGTTACCAGGTGGGTTGTTCCTCCGATGGGCGTGGGGATCGTCAGGCTCAGCAAAGATGTTTGAAGCAGTTCTGTTCACGCGTGCGGCCGGCTTCTCATCAGTGCCAAAGGAAATGTTGGAACCACCTCCCGGAGGCTGCAGTACCCTGTAAAAACCCAGCAGCACACTGAAAAACATCACATCCCACTGAACTTGCAGCAAAATAACTGAATAAATTGATGTGTGGTGACCAATCTGAATGAACTCGCCACATTCACACAAAGTTTAATCATAATTCTTTGCTATGAAGAGTATGGGGCTGCTCCTGATTAGAATACACCAAGGTCAAGCCCAGATGGCCTCAAGTGGAAAATAAATGTTCAAAAATCTGACCAGAGGGGGCGCTCTTAAACTGCAAGGTGTGAGCTCCCTGGATGAGCAAGTGCAAGGTGGAAGCTGATACTATGAGCTGCGAGCTAGCTTGTGAGAAAACACACCCCTCCCACTCCAAAACCAAGAGCTGTCAGCTTATACCTCAAGTTCACTAGGAGGACTGAGAGGTGCGAGCAGGAAATTGGTGAGCTCAGCTTTTCCCCAAATTCAAAGGTAGCTCCAAAATCATCCCATAGTTTGCAAGCATCCTCTTGGACCCCGTAGAACTACGAATATGCCATAGAATCTTCATTATTTCTAAGGTTAACATGACGAATAGCATACTTAACGTTAAACGCTGTTTCTAAGCAGATAAGTTGTACGCAGTGGGCTCCAAAATTACTGGCACCCCACAATGCACAAACAATAGTTTAAGAAATTGTAAAAAATATATTCATAAAGAAACTCTAAATAACTACATGAGAAATACTGTACAATATTTATCTTCCAATTGAACCAACCAAAATCATTTACTGATTTCATTAAAAATCAACTTTCTCCAAATCAAGGTTTCACAATTTATGGGCCCCTTAAAGATTACTGTAAATAACATCTGCCAAAATTCAACCAGGTAATAAATTCCACTTATTATCCCCCGCCACGAAATGAATGGCGCTCGTCCCGTCCGTCCGTCCATCTGGGTTCAATGGGGACAAGTTTTCTTAGAAACTACTGCACTTACGTGAATGAAATTTTGTATGTGGCCTGATGACCCTACTGAATGAGTTCGACAGTTGATTCCGAGAAATTTATTTTTACAGAGTTATGGTCTTTGTTCCTGTTCGTCGACTTGGTGTATGGGATTTGCAATGGGAACAAGTTCTCTCGGAAACTATAGCACCTACGTGAATGAAATTTTGTATGTGGCTAGTACTGATGACCCTATTGAATGAGTTCGACAATTGATTCCAAGAAATTCATTTCTACAGTTATGGCCCTTGACTCTGTTCGCGGACTTAAGTGTATGGGTGTTGCAATTGGGACAAGTTCTCTCGGCAACTATTGCACCGACGTGGATGAAATTCTGTGGGTGACCAGTACTAATGTTCGTATTGAATGAGTTCGACAGTTGATTCTGAGAAATTTATTTTTACGGAGTTATGGTCCTTGTTTCTGTTAGTCAACTTGGTGTATGGGATTTGCAATGGGGACAAGTTTTCTCGGCAACTATTGCACCTTCATGGGTGACATTTTGTATGTGGCCAGTACTAATGACCCTATTTGCATGAGTTCCACAATTGATTCCGAGAATTTTTTTTTTTTTTAAAGGAGTTATGGCCCTTGACTCTGAACTTGGTGTATGGGTTTTTATTGGGGACAAGTTTTCCCCATTCCCCCGCGACCATTCTTACCGTGGCGGGGGATATTGGTGGCAATGCTGCCTTGTTTAAGTTTTATCAAAGCATTAAGGAACTACAGTGAGCCATTACATCACTTCCTGTTTCACTAGGGTATAAAAATGAGGTAACACACGTGACAATATTCCTTTGTCATCCAACACCATTACAAAAACAAACCAATTGTCAGTACAAAAGATGCAGATGGTCATAGACTTTCATAAAACAAGAAATAACAAGAAGATTCACAAATGATTGAATATCCATGAACAAAGCGCAAAACCTATTTGCAGAATTTTTCTGAATTGGCGGATTTCACTTGGATGAGCAGCCTTCCCCTTGTTCTCATCATCCAAAGTGAAATCCGCAAATCAGAAAAATTCTGCAGATAGGAGGTTTTGCACTTTGGCCATCGATATGCAACTGAGCACTGTCAAGGCAGTTATTAAAAAATTCCTAAGATATGAAACTGTTGAAAACCTCAAGGGTAGAGCATGCACCTGCATTTTGCACCTCAGGATACTAAGGAGGATGGTAAAAGCAGCAACACAATTCCCAAGAATCACTGTGACGGAATTGCAGGCCTTGGTGGCATCCGGGGGTCACAAGGTTTCAAAAAGCACCATCAGGAGCCACCTCCACGACCACAGGCTCTTTGGAAGGGTTGCCAGAAGAAAACCTTTTTTGACCTGAAGACACAGTGACAATTGCTCGGAGTTTGCCAAACGTGATTTAAATTATGACTGAGACAAGGTGCTTTGGTCAGATGAGACCAAAATTTCCCTCTTTCGGTCAGATACAGCATCGGCATGTTCACCGTCAAAACAAAGATGCATACAAGGAGAAGCACCTCATACCCACGGTGAAATATGATGGCGGGTCTGTCATGTTTTGGGGCCGTTTTAATTCAAGAAGTCCAGGGGCACTGGTTAAGATTAATGACATGATGAATTCCACCAAGTATCTGGATATTTTAGCTGACAATCTGGTTGCCTGGGACTTCGTAATAGGTGAACTTTCCAACAAGACAATGACCCAAAGCATACTTCAAGATCCACACAGAAATGGTTCAGTGAAAACAAAATCAACTTTCTGCAATGGCCATCTTAGTTGCCAGAGCTAAACCTGTGGGCTGAGTTGAAGAGAACAGTTGATGAATGCAAAGCCAAGAATGCAAATGAATGCAATCTTCAAAGGATCTGCTTGAAGGAATGGTCCAAAATCCCCCCAAATGTGAGCCTTAACCTTCTCAAAAATTACAGGAAAAGACTCCATGCCGTTATCCTTGTCAAAGGTGGTTACACCAAGTATTAAATGAAGGGTGCAAACAATTATGAAACCTTGATTTTGTTGAAATTTATTTTGTATTAAACGATTTTTATGATTTTGGTTGTTTCCATTAAAACAATAAAGTATTTCACATGTTGGTATATTCCCTTTCTCTATAATTACAACCCTGATTCCGAAATAGTTGGGACAAAGTGTAAATTGTGAATAAAATCAAAACGCAATGACTTTCAAATCACACCAGCCAGTATTTTATTCACAATAGAACAGGGATAATATAGGAAACAATGAAACTGAGAAATTTTACAATTTTATCCACAAAATCAGCTCATTTCAAATTTGATGGCTGCTAAAGTCTCAAAAAAGTTGGGACAGGGGCCTGTTTACCATGGTGTAGCATCCCTTCCTCTTTTTAACACGGAGTGGAGGCATCTGGGCATTGAGGTGACAAGTTTCTTGAGTTTAGCCATTGGAACTTGATCCCACTCTTGTTTAATACAGGGTTCCAGCTGCTGGACAGTTTTGGGTTGTACTGCTGAAATACACAAGGCCTTCCTCAGAATAGATATCATCTGGAGGGGAGCAAATGTTTATCTAAAACCTTTATATACCTTATAGCATTCATGGCGATTTTAAAAACATGCAAGTGTCCCACACCATATGTACTAATGCATCCCCATACCATCAGAGATGCTGGCTTTTGAACTGAACACTGATAACCGGAGGGGTAGCCTTTCTCTTCTTTAGCCCGGAGGACACAACACCCATGATTTCCAACAAGAATGTCAAATTTTTGACTCGTCTGACCACAGGACACCTTGCCACTTTGCTACAGTCCATTTTAAATGAGCCTTGGCCCACAGAACATGACGGCGCTTCTGGATCATGCTTAACAATGGCTTCCTTTTTGCATGATAAGAGTTTTAGGTGGCATCTGTGGATGGCACGGCGGACTGTGTTTACAGAAGATCACGGACATCTAGTAAAGGTCTTCGGCCTTGTCCCTTACGCACAGAGATTTTTCCAGTTTCTCTGAATCTTTTGATGATGTTATGCACAGTCAATGATGAGACCTTCAAAGCCTTTGCAATTTCATGTTGAGGAACATTGTTTTTAAAGTATTCCACAAATTTTTTTATGCAAGCCTTCACAGGTTGGAGAGCCTCTGGCCATCTTTACTTCTGAGAGACTCAGCCTCTCTAAGACATCCCTTTTACAGCCAATCATATTACACACCTGATGCCAGTTAACTTAATTACTTGCTAAATGTTCTTTCAGCTGATTCTCTTATATACTGAGAGGCATTAAAAACGCATAATAAAATATACTGTTTTAAGTAATGGTAAATGGTTTCTTTCGTAGTTGCAAAACACGGTCTCGGGAAACTGTGCTTTTGGTAGTGAGACTTGCCCTCACTGATATCGTTACATTGGCAGTCAATTCACAAGTTTTTATGCATTATCTGACATGGCAGAAGACGTTTTATGAAATGCGTTTTTGTGGCGTCACAGATGACGCACTTTGTCGGGGACGACAGCTGACACATTTGGTCATTCTGTGTCATCCCTGCAGTCTGGATACAGTCATTTAATGGACATTAATGCGTCCAGAATCTTTTCTTAGAGACTGGCCATCATTCAACATTCAAAATGTTTTTCATTTGTTTGTTGCATTTGAAGTGGGAATGATGTAACTTTCTTTATGTGTTTTTATTGGCCCTGATCAACTTTTCGCGTGCAAAATGATTTCTCCCAATGTGATTCACGACCATGACCCAGGGAACTGTGCTGCATTTAGATGATCATAATGAGGTGTTAACAATGCTTACCATACCTGATGGTCATCATGTCAATCAGCAAAACGAAAAACTAACAGTTTTCAAATTAGACGATAAAAACCACTTTGCGTTTTTAATGCCTCTCAGTACATATTAATTGCTTTTTCAGCCCTTTTTTGCCTGTGTCCCAACTTTTGAGACCTGTTGCAGCCAGAAAATTTTAAATATGCTCATTTTGTGGATAGAAATGTAAAATGTCTCATTTACAATAGAACATAGATAACATTTCAAATGTTGAAACTAACATATTGGCTCATGCGATCTGAAAGTCCTTGCATTTTGATTTTACACACAATTTACACTTCGTCCCAACTATTTCGGAATTGGGGTTGTACTTGCAGAACTTGAGTATATGAGACATACAGTATGGCCATTTACTGACAACGTTGAGCGTTAAGCATACCAATGTCAATCCTAAAAATGATTAAGATTGAACTGAATATTCATAGTTCGACGGGGTCTTGGAGGAAGGTAGCAAAATACCGATGAGGTCGAGCACCCTTTAAAATTCGGAGTGAAATCGAGCTGGTCTCCTGCAGGCTGCTGTCAGTTTTGGAGTGGGAGGGGCATGTCTCCTCCAAAGCCAGCTCGCAGTTTCAACTCCCTCCTCGCACTCCCTAACCCGACGAGCTCGCACCCGCTATTACGGTCCACACAAGAAGCATGAGCTCAGCATTACAGCATCTCAGTCACCATATTCAGCACTCATGCTGACGCATAAACATGCAGTAAATGTGCAAGATCGAATTCTCGGAATAAAGTAAACCACTAAATTAATGTGCAGTAAACAATTATAGCACAGAAAAAAGTAGTCTAGTCTTAGTTGAGCGTAAAAACTGATAATACTGCAAAGCAAGTTGCGGTTCTCGTTCTTTTTCTTGTCAGCGGGTTCATTAACTGAAGCTGCAGGGCCATGGACTGTCTGAACCGATGTACCCTCCCTCCCGAATTTTTAAGTTTAAAAATACAACCATCATCTCGGAGTGAGATGTCGCTATATTCACCATAGAGCCGGCTACAAATAAAAATTAAGGCTATTAAATTAAGGAAAATTAAATTTTCAGTCGCGATGTAATCTCTCAACAAGATGTAAATTCGCCTCGGCCATTCTGACAGAATGCAATTTAAAGAAATCAAATCAGACGAACACCTCTTAGCGGCTGCACACTAAGGAATGCATTTTACGCACCGATAGGCGTACTAGTAATATTGGATCGCAAGCAACTGCAAGGTAGGCAAACTCATCTCATCGAAAATTAACCCAACAATTTTGGCATCTAAGCATCTTTAACGGTAAACTACAAGTGACCCCACCCACACAGCAGATTTTCGGCTGACAGAAGGCAGACTGGACATCACGGTTGGAAAACCCATCTCATTGGAATTAAGCTTAACAATTTAGGCATTAAGCATCTTTAATGGTAAATTACAAGTGACCCCACCCACATAGCAGATATTCAGCTAACAGTAGGCTAATCCGACTGCAAATCACGGTTAGCATGAAACCGTAACCCCTAATATGAAAACGTTATCGGCATATCATAGAACAGCAACACAACAAGAAACAATATTATTACTGACTACACTGGTCTTAAAATTGAGCTCAGTAAACATATGCCGGCCGTATGTTAACATTAATTGACTGGTTAATGACCACGAAAATGAGTTGAAAAGAGGCCAGCACAGGCGACATGACAGAATAATAGAAACTAGACCAGAAAAAAATGCATGCAAACCACGTACTGTGGAGTGCAAACTTATCGTTAGCTGGCAAACTGGAATTAGCCTGGTAATTCCTAATTGCTTGTCTGTAACGTTAACTCCACTATGAGCAGGCTTCTTGGCACAAGTTAACGTTATGGTGCGGAAGGAGAATCACATTGGCTAGTTGATGCTAAAAGTTTTATTCTCTTTCAATTTTTTGTTTAGTATCTAAGAAGTTTTGTCTTTTGACAAAAATCTGATTCCATAGCCGCAGTTATGCATCTCACCACAAATATAATGCCACCAGCTTTGCTGGTGACTATGTACCTTAATAGCTAAAAAGCACAAACATGTCCATTCAAGGAGAAATGCCCCGTGCCCTTACCGTTAAATTAACAGGCTAGCAACCTAGTAAACCACCTCTTGATCTTTGAATTGGCACCCCGTAGCGGAATCTCTCCCTATAACATTTTCCATTTTTCTTTTGTTTGTTGACGTGTCGCAACTTAGCTGCCTATATTTTATATATTTACCTGGAGCTACTTTTTGATCCTGGGTCCACGCCTTGGAAAGTGGTGGTCGTGGTCATTTCTTTTCTAATCTAGTCCTTCTCCTAAATCCGTAAAAATGCCAATCTGTGCTTATCTTGTTAGCTATCCGCCTTATTTCTTTCGTGGCTCACTAGCTTTCTTACTAACGATGACTCCCTCGCAGTTTTATACTCACAGGGTCTACCCGGCTGCGATTCGACGCGTTGAGAGATGGGATGGAACTGCAACACTCCACGGCGCAGGCCGAAATACATTACTCCATTTTCATTGGCTAGTGACTCATGACCCTGCCTGAACATTCCAAGTTGCCCTCGTTTTGCAACCTTTTATCAGTGAACAATTGTACGAAAGATAGATTAATTTATAATTAAAACAGTCTTGTCATCGGTTTATATTCCCAATATTCTGAACATTTACGGTTGCTTAATCTTTCTCATCAGTCATCATTGACATTTGTGAATTCCACTGATTGACGCTCTGCAAATCTTACCTTAACTCGATTAAAGCGAGCACGATTGCTAGGCAAGAGATTTGCATGGAATTCATTCTACAGCCCAATATATAGCTGCCGGTGTTTCATGTATGGACATTATTTGATACGAGGACCATTAACTGTAGGTGTCAACTGCCCACATCTTGCCACTTCTGTACACATCTCTGCCTTTTCTAACAAAGAAAACTGATCATACGCCAGCACAGGAACGACAAAGGTTTCTCACAAGATCACATTTATTCATGCCTGCCCACCAAATGAGGCTGCTGAACAGGTATCAGTCTTGGTCTAAGCTTTCGATAACTCGAAAAATTTCAACAATCACGAAATGCTCAGATCCCTCGCTACAGTATGGCTTGTATCTGACCCGGAAACAAAACGCGGAGATGGAATACATACGGGGTGACGAACTGCAGCCTGAAAAGGCTGTATTCGAATCCCGGTTCTCGAACAGTGAACACTGTTCGTCGCGAATCGAATACCCGAGAACGTGTTCGCGAACGCGTTCTCGCGTTCTTGACCACACCACCTCGTCAAGAACGATGGGGAACAAACATGGCGGCCTCTGACGAAACTGATGAAATGTAAGCTGATTTTATCCCTCGTATGGTCTATTTTACATAACTTGTAGATTTCGGAACAATTTCATCTATTCACTGATCCATTAGGCCTTGACTTGACCCCATTTCGGATTGAAAAAATCACTTAAATGCTCACAATTCTTTGCTTCGTGATCTTGAATAGACTATTAGCGAGAACCGCCTTGCCTCTGACAACCTCAGTACCTCTGCCAAACATTCAGCAGCGTGGGTCCACTCATATGATTGCAGACGCGTACCCATGGTTACAGTTCCCGACTGTTTCAGCATATTCGAATCCCGACTCGTTCCCGAGCTGTTCGGAAACAGTCAAGAACAAGGATTCGAATACAGCCATTGTGTACATATACAAAATTAAACTAAGAAATATCGAACGGTTTGGGATTTCTGGCCCAGAAAAGAAGCGTGACAGACAGACAGGAGGACAGGCAACTCTCATTCTTAGATTTTGCTTCCATTTTGTGGCAGGGGATAATCAAAATTTCCATTCATTATGAACCATAACATCTGAATAAGAGTTTTGGTGCTGATCACTTTTTCCAAAAGGATGTATGTAACCAACAGTATTTTCACCAATTTATTAGAAGCCAGTGTTGCGCATTCATATTTCCAGGGCGCCATGACCTTGATACCATCCATTTATCTCAGCATTTTCTGCTTCCAAAACCAAGTGGCTTCAAAAAATGCATTTAATTTGCAGTCCAATATTCAGAGGTGGACAATCCAGGTTCAGAAAGTAAAAGTCCTCCCCAGTATTTTGTTCCAACCTCCTGGATTTGCTAAATAAAACAGCCCTTCAGACCAGAGGTTTGACTAGTCAAGAATATCAGCTGGTTGAGTTGATGGGTGGAAGTAAAACATGGTGGGACTTTTACTTTCTGACCCCTGGAATGTCCACCTCTGCCAATATTTTATAAAAAAAAAAAAAAAAGGGTAAGGAAATTTAAACAATCAATCTTGAGGTAATTCATTGTTTAAATTTCCTTACTTGTTTTTTTTTTTTTTTAAAGCAAAATATGCTTGGCAATTCAGAAGAGTAAATAATACCCATAATCACAAATGAACAAAAATTAAAAACGGACAAATTCTGCAACTGCAATCGCAGTTGAAATGAAAACCAACACACATGGTGGTCCCTGATGACGAAATTTGAGAACCACTGGCCTACATGGCATACCCCTTAAACAGCCGTATGGGTATACAAGCATGCACAGTTATAATGGTTTTCAACCACAAAATAAATTGCTTCAATTAAAGAGACAAATTTCACTTAAACAAGAAATTTATTAAACAATACATAGGTTGATGAAAACCCATTATCAAGGTTATTCATTTTAAACGTGGCTAAATCAAGCTATGTTTCAGACAAGTAATATTCTAAACATCCACTAAAATATAAAAAAGATATAAAAGCCATCTCTTCAAACACAACAAAAAACCATTTCTGCTAACCAGCAAATGTCATTCTCACTGTGAACGTGGTGTAAAATATTTACTGGATTTTAACTTTCAAAAAACACTTTGGGCCTGAATCGCAGGATAATTTCAGCAATGAGCCATTTCAAAATAACAAAATGTATGTAATCTGCCAGCTGACGTTTATGTACAAAAAAGCAAGGATGAATACACTATACAACAGTACTTGTGAAATGGACAATGTGTTCTGTATGGTACATATTCTGTGAAGACAATAGTAGTTTGAAAGGGACAGTATTTAGAAACGAGAGCAATGGGGGTGGATACACTTGATGCTCTAAAAGAGGCCACCAGTCTGCTGCTGAAAAACATCAATCGTATCTTCATCCTCCATTTCCAACTGTTGAGGAGAACAGAAATGGATTAATCACAAATACAAAAGCACTTAAATATCACAGCAATACTTGATTACAGACATTAAAAGCAATTTCATAACATTCAGACGGAGCCAATCACAAGCAATTCCGCAGAAAAATCCCCTCATGAAATTGAGGTTTAGCTTATCTCTGGTGGGAAAACCTCCCTTGTGAATGCAGTAAATTGGACGGGTTGAAAAAAATTACAGTCAATTTCAAATTTCAAACTAATTTGAGCATGAATGGCGCAAATGGAAGGGGACTGCCATCAGACCATTTTTGATAGCAAAAAAAAAAAAAAAAAAAAAAAAGACTTGTTAACATAGTATAATGGATGAAGAAAGTGCAATAGAATCGTGGGAGAGAAATGAGATCAAATTCAATTAATCAGATCACCATCAAAGAATACTGCCAGTGTTTTTCAATTCATGACCATTTTCTTGATCTAACAGAATCAAATATAGGCAAGCCGAACATGTCAGCATACACCTGCATTTCAGTTTTTATTCATCTTCAAAATTGTCTTTTGCACTTCACCTTTAACTCCATTTAAATTTCACAATATGGAATTGCAAATGCTTAGTGATATAGCTTACTTCTACAAGCACTCAGAGAAGTCACCAGCTCGCAGTGAATTTGGTCAGTCTATACAGTGCATTTTTGAAAAGACCATACGCAACCAAATATTCAAAACACAGTCCAAAGAAATGTCAGCACATTTTATGGAAAATCGTGGATTTTGGAATTCTAATTTAAAAGAAATTTAAGAAAATCAATCTTTAATTTACAAAAATATATTCACTTCAATAAGTAACAAACAGGCTTGCAAATAAGCTACGCTACAGCAGCTAAAGAAGTCAGAACACTTCAAGCCAACGGTACCTGTGCGGGAGTGTCCGTTTCGTTAATAGGCTGCCCATCAAACCGGAACCGAATTTGCCGTATTGTCAACCCCTGCAAAAAGATAATGGAATTGAAGAAACTGATGGCTGTTAAGGCTCCCCATCTCTTAGTAAAGTGTGAATAAAGCAGGCTTTTACACCACTTTACCCACTGCATTAGTAATTGAGTGTGTGAATGAAAGTGTGGCAGGTAGCATGAACACAACTGTATTCGAAGTTGCATAATGTAAAACAAGGATGTTGACCAACATTAAAGGACCAGGGTTTCTTATAAAATTTTTTGTCAATTTAATGCCAAAATACAGTGCTGTAAAAGTATTTTTCCCCGTCCCAATTTCTTGTATTTTCAAACATCTGTCACAGATCATCCAACTAATTTTAATCTGAGGCAAGGCTAAACCAAGAAAACATAAAATTTGAGTTTTACATAATTTTATTTATTGAGGGGAAAAAAAATCTATCCAAGCCTACTTGGCCCTACGTGAGAAAGTAATTGCCTCTTCAGTTACCAAATCAATCAGTTAAACAAGTTAAATTAATCCCTTTGGCAGAAGCCAAATATGGCTATTTATGCATTACCCGATTTAAGGTCTTATAAGGTCTGAGCATCACAGAGAAGGGACAAATGGCCTTAATGATACAGAATACTTGCAGCAGGGTCATTCTATGTCAAATGTTCGAATTTCAGAGAAACTTCCCACTTGACCATCTCAGATTTGGCTAAAAAAATTCTAGCGGGGGCATACACCTCCTAATAGGATAAATCCAAAATTTTAGCTCTTAACTCCTAATAGTTTTGTCATAAGAACATATTTTTGCAACTAAGTTCCAGCCCTTTTTGAACAGCGATTTCTGAGGAGACACTTTCACATGGCTATATCTAGAAAAGTATTTCAGCTAAGTCCTTCAAATTTTCAGGGGTGAAAATGTGCTACTATAACTTGAGGAATATGGACTTACAAAGCGGTCCCTTTATTTCATCATACATTTCTGGGCGCTTTAAGTTGCTGGAAAATTTTACTCTGCGCCCTGCGGTAGCATATTTGAAAGACTGTGAAAAGCCCAATTTCAAAGACAGGGATTTGGTATTGCACATACAGCTTCCCATATATGTTGTGTATTTTGTATTCCAATTCTGCCCCCCTCTTATGAATAATCTAGAAAATATTAAGGCTTGAAAATGAAAAAAAAATTGCGTGCCAATTTTAACATTTTATAGCAAAAAAATGACACCGTCCACCAACATCAAACTGTTTTCTAAAGATTAGATGCCCGTTATTAACATATCCAAAATCTGTGATGGTGTTTTGCTTTATTTTCTCAAAATAAATTTTTGAAAATATTGTATTTTTTGTGGACACAGCATTTAATGGCATCGAAGGCATATTCAAACATTATTTTATAAAATGCACATAGTTAATGATAGAAAGTTCAAACTCAACAAAATGCTTTATTGCATAAATGTCAACTTACACTTGAAGAATGTTTTTTGAGGACATGGGTCACACTGTATCTGGCATAAAGCTAACACAGCATTCTATACTAAGAATATCATACAAACAGTCTAACTTGGAGTTAGTGCAATTGTCTAGGGCTGTTTTGCAACTTCAGGACCTGGGCAACTTGCCATAATTGACGGAACAATACATTCTGCAGTTTGTCAGCAAATCCTGGTGGCCATTGTGGCCATTAGTTTGTGACCTAAAGCTGAGCGCAGTTCTGCAGCAGAGCAATGATCTGAAGCACACAAACAAGACCACACCTGTATGGCTAAAAAGAAACAAAATTAACTCTTAGGACTGGCTTCGTCAAATTCCAGAATTGAGTGCAACTGAGATGCAGTTGCATAAAATTAAGATGGGCAGTTCCTGCTTGTTAAAATGAAACAATTCCTTCATAGCTATGTACAAGGCTAATTCCCTGTTATCCCAAATGTTTTATTACAGTTGTTGCGGCCTAGGGTGGGACAAACAGCTAGGTTGAGGGTGAAAATTTTTTTTTCATAAGTGTGATACAGGCTTTGAATAAACTCAGTATCTTCTATAAAGGAAATGATCATATAAAAGCAGCATTTTGTGTTTACTCACATTGTCTGTGTCTAGTATTAAAACTAGTTGGGTGATGTGAAACATTTGTCTGACAAATAAGCAAAAATAGAAAACGGGAAGGGGCAAATACTTTTTCAAGGCACTGTATTTTATACACTCAATAAATAAATAAATGGCACATCACAAAATATCCTAATCCTAAATCAATCAGGATGAACTTGGAATTTTTCAAATGTGCAATAATTTTTAATTTTGTAGATTTTAAAAGAAAGTTTATTATAAACCTGAAATCTGCAAAGAAATTGGCATACGTATCATTTCTGTGCCCATGCACTGCTTAAAAATAAGACTCCAGGTATTTTTTTGAGGAAGTACTGTGTTTAATGACCCCAATAATGACAGCGCTCCAGTTTTGTGAGCACAACCTAAAGGCAACATCCGGTTAAAAAAAAAAAAAAAAAAAAAAGTTAGACACACAGGATCTTTATGTATGCAAGTAATAATATGGTTGGACTACTTAAATGCCAACAAGTTTTTTTTTAGATGGCAATGTTCGACTCAGTAAACTGACGGAACACTGCAATTACTGCGAACCTAAGGCTCTAGGAAGGAGATTTTACCCTCCCTCAGAAAAAGAGTGCAGTGTCAGTAGAGGCCTGTGTTCTCTCAGGATAAGCCTCACCTGCCTCTCGCAGTAAGCCTTGATGAGTTTGCTGAGAGGCGTATGCCTCTTAATCTTGAACTGCACCACTGAGCCATCCTGCCCTGCAACCTTCAGGTTGATGTGGTCATTGTTCTCCGTCTTCACCCCCTCCTAAGGAACAGAAACACTCATCTGATGGATCCACTTCAACAGAATCATTGAGTCATTAACTGAAGTTTCCTGGGAGCCCGGGGGGGGGTCAGTATGTCATGTTTACCCAAACCATCTATGCCGATACAAACATGGCTGTTTGAATTTGGTCTTCGTGGAAGCACCACAGTACGCAGCAGAATGATGTATATCACTTACAGGGTCTCCTCCAGGATTTTTTGAAACTGTGGCAGAGGGCTTCAGCATCAGGTCAAAACTCAGCATTATCAGGTGTGGCCAGTTTTCATTAGTCAGCAAATAGGCGATGTAATAATTGAAGTCTATGTGCACGGAGGTTTATCAGTTTCACGTGCGTGACAGTGGATTTCACATATAATATGAAAACAGATTATGACTCTGGACTCCGGAATTGGAATCAAATAATCATGAAGATACAATTAGGTAGAGCAGGATGTGCTCACAGCAAACACAGAAGTTAACATTGTAAGTTTATCGTTGTGCAAAGTGAACAAAATATTTTTTCTCTAATCGTTGCACACATTGTATTAAGAAGATAGCAGCGCGTTTTACTGCCGATGGCTAATTTTTATTCATTGGAAAACATGTTCATCAAGCACAATGATTGACAACAGGTCAAGAATTATTAGCGCTCATTTTAACTTAACAAGGAGAACTGGCGACACCTGATTGTCCTTAGGATTTTTGGAGTTTATGTAAAGTCATTTTGCCGTGGCGGTGCGCCATGGTCAATTACATGCAGCGGAAACCCTGACTTAACTGTTCATAATTGACAATTAGTTCACCAATGACAGCAAAAACAACTCAACAGCTCAAAGATTAGTATCATGCACAATTAATCTCTACTTGAACAGTTAATCATATGGCACATTTTAATCAAGCCAATTTTGATAATCAGCATGTAGAACCAGTTTTACCCAGGTTTTAAGATTCCTGGCACAAGGAGCAAAATTTTAGCCTGTGTACTGTGTAATGTGTAAATAGCGCTTAAAAGGGGTCTTATTTTTCCAAGTAGGAGTATTTGTTCCAAGTTTGATTGTGTTGCATTTTGAAGTTTTGTGAATAAGCTTTCATTTGAGGCCAACTTTTTGAAAATCAAAACAGGCCCACATGGTCAAAATGAGGGTCAAAAAGTGCACCGTTTCGGTATTTAGCTGAAAACGGGTTAATGTTTCTCCAAATTGGATGAAGATAGAAAGATGTTTTTACCTTCAGTTGAAACTCCAAAAGGTATACTATCAACAATGTAAATGGCAAAGGGAACATTTTAAGGATACTTGCATAATATTTCATTTGAAATCGACATGTTTGGCACCAGATTTCAATGTTTAGGGGTTAATTGCAAAGCACTCAAAGGGTTAACCACTAAATTAAAAGGTTTGTTGCAGACTATTAGACAGAATAAACATATCCTGAAAGAATGAAATTTGTATCCTTATTAGTTCATCGGTTATAACCCTTTGAAAATGGTCACAAACTGTGACCAGAGGGTCAACGTGGGCCACGCCCACTTTTTCGGGGGCCCATAAAATGAGAACGGAACGAGATATCAACTTGAAACCACCTGCGATTTGATTTGCTCATCACATGCAACAAAATATCACCAAATGAAGCAATTATGAAACCATCAAGCTGGGAGCACCCCCTATTTGGGTGATTTCATATGGAATGACCCGTAGCCCCTCCCTTTCAACCAATCAAATGCTAGAATGCGTAAATAGGTTGTCTTGGAGATGTAGCCTCCACAACTGGGTCTAATATGGCTTATCTGGAAAGATGATAAGAACGAGTTCGGTGAAATAGTGGTAGGGACAATCCGGCCTCCCAAAATATTGGTAGGGACATGTCCCTACCGTTTATACGCAAACCTACGCCCTCGTGCCAAAGGAAATTTTATGGCACTCTTCGCCAATGTCTGGATATAAGGGGACGCATGTTCAAAAATATATCAGTATAGGGGCGCTGTTACCAATATGTCAGATCTGACAAAACCAGACGTGCCATGGAGAAGTTTCTTGAAATGGAATGCGTCTCTTCTGTACATTGGGAAAACACCGATTTTGTTTTGGCACTATGTTCGTTTAACTAGTAATGCCAATAGGTGGCGCCGCACCACCTTATTTGGATCTTGAAAAACCAGACGTGCGAGAGAAATCCCTTCAAATGAAATACGTGCGATGTATACATAGCGAAAACACTGATTTTGCTTTGGCAGTTGGCTGGTTTCAGCAGTTACAGAGATAGGTGGTGCCCATAGAGGTACTGGTGCAAGATAAATTTTAAGGTTTCAAACAGTACTAAGCAACATATTTTGGTACATTTGGATAGTATATTGGAACAATAACTACAACAGAGAAATTCATGAGTTGAGTTTGTTGGTTGTGTATAAGTAAAAAAAAAAAAAAAAAAAATCAATTCTAAAAAAGTCAATTCTAGACTCGAGTAGGGGGAACAATCAACATTGTGCAGTGACTTTATACTTCTGAATACAAGTAAAAAATTGAAACCTCAAGGGATAGCAGGGGAATATAATGACAGTCTAGCCTGCAACAGTGGTTTGTTGAAAATGTTGAAAAAGACAACATTTCTGTGAACACAATTTGCAACAAACGCAATTACAATTTCTTATTGGTCCTGCATGTATACCAACTTCAAATTGACAAGTTCACAAACGATCTGTGCAGGTCTGTCATTGTGCAACCAGAACCAGAACCCAAAGAGCTTTGAAAGGCTGACTGCATAAAGACATGAAGGATGCAATTTGCATGAATGGTTACTGGAGTTATTCAGATACTTTCAGAATGAAGCATTCGAAGACTAGGGTATGGTTGTGCATGGGCAACACAGGCTAATTTGAGATTACGCAGTCATGATAGTTTATCAAGTTATTTTTATTTTTAATATTTTCTTTTTAGTCATTTGGTCTGGATCAAAAAGCGACAGGAGTTGAATTTTTGTTTGAGTACTTTCAGCAGCTTCAAAGGCATCTTTTAAACTTAGGAGGAAGGAAGAGAAAGCACTGGGTAGATCTTCATGGTCATCACAACCCGTTTCCTTCATCATTTTCAAGAATTTTTGCCCCTGACCTGGACAGAGCGCTTCTGCAAAATACTCTGAAGCAGGGTCCGTACACTTATTGTACTTGCATTTCAATTTGTAAACTTGCGATCGAGTAAGTTCCCCCAGGGGACTGTGTACCTGGCATTTCGCTGGAGTTGCTATACCTTTCCCAATGGTGTTCAATACGGTATTGAGTTCTTCCCTACTTGGTCCAGGTGAAGATACTGCGAGGTCTACAATGTGGGACAGGAAGGGAGGGAAGGGAGGGTCCGATTCGGAATTACATGCATCTCCATCTCTACTTTCATCATCAGTCATTTCCTTGGAAACCCTGTTTCGGCATGCAGTACATAACCTTCCACCACTAGAAAAAGCAGCATCTTTTTTTTAAATGAGAGCAGTCATGTCATTGGTAACAGGCCGGCATTTTTGTACTGCTTTTCCAGTTTTTTCATGTTTCGGATGCTGGCAAGCAGCTGGTGGGCGCCAGTGGATTCCCAAATGTTTCCTGTGGACTGTGGTTTCAGTAACAGGAACTCCTGAAGCTGATGCTCGACTCTTGGCAAGCTCTGCCTCAGAAATCTTTTCCTTAGTTTTCAAGTTTTCTCCTATATCAACCACAAAATTCTCCTTTAGTGTACTAAAACCAGCTACTCCCGTCTCCTTTTGGTTGGGCTTGAACAATCCACAGTTGCCAAAGACACCGGCAAGTACACAACTATTGAAATCATCCATGCTCTCCAAAACTGCACACAGAAATTGGGATCCACAGCTTTTCAGGATGGCAGAAACTGGGAATCAGATACTCCCACACATCCAGGTACAAGTGAATGCCAGGCAGTAGATGCACACCAGTGAGTGACCCAGTTGCAGCATAAGGGAGAACCGTCACCTAGCAGCAACCTAGGTCACTGGGTCAGGACATTCCTGGTCAGTTGGGTGGCTTTTAAAACCCTCCTTGGGTGAAACCTACATCTGTGGAAAGTAAAACCAACTGCAAAAGCAAAATCAGTGTTTTTGCTATGTATACATTGCACATATTTCATTTGAAGAGATTTCTCTGTGGCATGCCTGGTTTTGCGAGATCTAAATAAGGTGGTACGGCGGGGCGCCACCTGTTGGTATTACTAGTTACATAGTGCCAAAACAAAATCAGTGTTTTCTCAATGTACATAAGAAACACATTCCATTTCAAGAAACCTCTCCATGGCACATGTCTGGTTTTTGACAGATCTGAAATATTGATAACAGCGCCCCCCATACTGATATATTTTTTAACGTTCATCCCCTTATATCCAGACATTGGCAAAGAGTGCCATAAAACGTCCTTTGGCGTGTTAAAATATCCTGAAAGGGCTGGAGACTTCGCTAATTTCAAGGCTCTATCTTCTTGGTTAACATTTTTATGGGCCCCTGAACATCACTGCAGATCATAAAAAAATTGGGCGAATTGGAGATGCAGCAAAATATCTGTAGCGGCTGCTCCAAGATGGAGCAGAGTGCCAAAGATGTTTCTGGTGTCCTTTGTTTAGCCCAATGGAAGGTTTAAATTAACAGTCTACCCATCCCCACAGGTGTCTGTGTATTAATGTTAATCCACTGTACAAACAGGAAAAATTAGCCCGCACCAATCTTTGGGAGCAAATATCTTGAAAAACCAAAAAAGTGCCAGACTAAATACCTCTAAATTTTTCTCACCTTTAATGTCTGAAAAGGACATTAAATCTGGCACTGGTCTGATTTAAAAATTAAAATAAGCCTGAATTTGTAAAAATATTTTCCCCATTGTACACAGATTTCATGTCAGTGCATGTGTAACCACCAGGTGGCACTTTCACATTTTAAAAATTTGGGTATCCCAATATCATATACAACTAGAGGCATGTTACAACTCTTAACGTTACATCGACGCATAATGTTACAAATGTAACATTACACGCAGACCATCCACCTCATAATGTTACAGTCAACGCATAATGTTACACTTTTTCTAATGCATAACGTTACACTTTTTTGACACATAATGTTACACCTGATCCTGACGCGTAACATTACAACAACTTAACGCATAATGTTACACAACTGCCCAGTTTAGTATTTCTCTCACCAAGACCCTGTTACAACTCTTAACGTTCAGCGCTCGAAATAGCGTGTGCATAGGTGCACCCATGCACCCGGTTTTCAGCAGATACACTCAAAATTTAAAGTCGGATGCATCTAGTAAAAATCTGCCTGGGCCATTCTCAGTCACGTGTGTGACCAAAAATGTAACAAATAGTAGAAAAAATCTCCTCCAATTACAAAAGCATTGGAGGTTCATGATTGTGGACCTTGTATAAGAGTACTACTTATCCAAGTCTATCAAGTAAAAATGTTATTTGTTACATGAACTTTAACTACTTAAGGTCAGAGGTCAAATACGACTGGTCACGTGTGTGACTTCACACGGAAACAGGTTTTTCATAACTCTATTTGACTTCAAAAACTCTGTGAAGTTGAAAAATCTAGAATTTTTTATAGTTTTGGGGTATGGAGAATAGCAAGGAATAAATTTGATACCTTTCATTAATTTTCAAAGTATTTCTTTATTTGATGACATCTGGTCATGTGTGTGACATTTTGGTTCACTTCTCAAAGAATGGCCCGCCTCCAAAATAAATCCTCTTTCTACACATGCCCTCATCCTTACCTGAAATGATAAATTTTTTCGGTAAGGGACGAGAATTAATGACAAAATCGATGGGACTGCAAGACTGTGGAACACGTTTGGTCTAAGGCCGTGTATGTTTTATCATTGGCTGAGCAGGGCCACCTGACGATTATATGGTGTCTGATTGGTCTTTCAGCTGCATCACTGAAACCTTCCTCAGCCATGTCACAGGCAGTTCTAGTTATTTCACACGTTAAAGCAGAGTTTGATTATATGCTTGTTTATAAAGTTTCGCCAATTACTTTCTTTATTTATTTTAAAAACCAAGCATTTTCTGACGAATGAACAGAATAGACAAACACAGACAGCTTTAAAATTTGTCGACTTGAACTGACAGGGGTGCAGGCGTTCGGAAACCACAAAGCTCTGGGGGGTCTACTACGAAGCAAGTTCATCATAGACAGGCTTTAATTGAGTGAGCTGGATAAACAAACCCTGAACTCGCAATCAGACATAATTAGTACCACAACGGTGGTTATAATCTTTCTTTGATAAACTCTGCTTTGTGCTTTGGCTTCTGTGAGCACGTTTAACACGTCAACTGATTCAATTTCCTCTCTACAATTGACCGATCGCGTACTGTATATTTCTCTTCAAAGACTGTCCCTGATCCAGGGTCAGGGGGTTTGTGGGACATCTGCCCCCGCGGTACCACTGGCGCCGCCAGCACAGACCACGACGTGCACCAATGGGACTGCGGCCTAATGGGAGAAATAAATAACGTTTTACACTGATTGGGTGGACACTTGAAATTATGCACGCGCATACTCGGGTAGACACTTGGGAAATTGTGATTGAGATTCATGTTTGTAGATCCATTCATGTTGGTTGATGTATGCACTTATTCGTTAGATGTAATTGAAGTGGCTGCTGGGTGATTAATAAAATCTTACAAAAAAAAATTCTTCAAGATTAGATATGATCTAGGAAAAGAGGGTCTTAATTATAGAGTTATGAAGAATGTGAAAATATAAAAACAGCAAAAAGCAGCACTGTTACAGCTAATAAGGCCAGAGAGAAATTCTGACGGAAAATTGCTGACCGTGTAAATGCATTAGTCCTATGATGGAGTAGTTGAAAATTACTTTAGTTTCTCGGCCAAGTTAAACAAAGTGAAATTAAATTATAGATTGAATATTATCTGTCATAAATAACAATAGTATACTCAGCTTTACAGATTTCTTTTTTTTTTTTTTTAAAGTATCTTTTCCATTATTTTTCTTATGTACAGCATGATTTTAATAAAATCTTACCACACGAATAACCCTAACCTGTTGCACCACTACAAATTTACAGTATTCTTATGGCATATCAAAGAATATGAGTTAAAGAATATTTGTTTATTCATTTTGTACTGCTGCAAAGCAGCTTTTTTTATTGAATTAAGCAAATTTTAGACTGTGCACCTAAACACGCACGAGTGCGCCCATTTTCAAACAGTCAAAAAATCCTAATTCGAGCCCTGACGTTACACCGATGCATGGATCGCCTGCGATTAACACAAACGCTCACGATAATGACGTCACTTTCTGTTGATCTTCGGCCCATTCCAATGCACAGTAGCTTGTGACGTCAATAGCTGCGATTACACAGAAGTTCACGTTTCACTTTTCACGTCATCTGTCACAATTTCCTTTCGTTCCTCGGCTCATGAATGCCGCAAGTGCACAAGGGAACGTCTCCTGCCATGCTTTTCCCAAGGAACGAAAGGAAATCATTGCAGATAACATGTGGAAAGTGAAACGTGAACTTCCATGCAAATGCAGCCTTATGGCAAGTTTGTTGTATCGTGATGTTGGATTTAATCTGTTCACAGAGAATTTAGGTTTACATGTATTTTCTTTGCTCTCGACATTGGTGTCACTGTGTTTTATCACAGCATTTGAAATTTGCTTGTACATGTAGGCCTATATGTGACATTCTTTGTCTTTGTTTTTTTTTTTTTTTTTAAATTCATTTTATGCGTATCTACACTTTTTGAGAAATTCAATAAATTTTCTTACCACAACTCATTCCACGCCAGTGACAGGTTTAGTAGTGTCTTGCAGTTTTCTGTTTAGGTTCAGTTTCAGCATTCATGGCGACTCACTTCTTGAAGGAAGCATCCGGAACACCAATTAACTTTCCTTCGCATAGCCATATGAACGGTCATCAGTTGGGATTTATCGGAATTTATAACGGAAACAGCTTCAATGCCTAATGCCAATTAAACGTGATGTTTGAACATTTCATGTGTTTTTAATACCTAAGCCAGGTGGTGCAATTTGTAACTGACATTTGCATTTAGCATTACATCTAGGGATGCACGATATTTATCGGACCGATAAAATATCGGCCGATTTGGGGAGAAATGACGTCATTTTTTATCGATCCGATAGGTACATTTTTTCTGATAAAAAGGTCCGATAAATTATTGAAATTGGGGAAATTGTTTGCAAGCCCAGTAGCCCCAAAACAAGCCATGACGCGCTGGTTACGTCATCTATTGCGCCTTACTAGCAGGACCCAGAGCGATAGGTAACTCAGAGTGGCGTCACTCATTGACTTCGTTGCTTGAATGGTCACGTGGTTCGTGGGGAGGCGCTATCGTTCCAAACAAACGCCGCGCTGTCATGATCTCCTATGGGACAGACAGCAGCGATTGCGTTACTGGATGGTAAATATTAAATTAAACCGCACACAATTGCCGCAAACGCATTTCTCTTAATGAATTACATTTTTTACATACGTTTTATAGAGGTCATGCTTTTATAGTGACGTGGTGAAAACTCAAATAAGTGTAACTACTCAGATGAATGCTTTGTTTTATGATCGGAACAACTTCATTCTGAAGTGTTCATACCTACTTGTTGTCTTCATTTAATCCGTCTTTGCCCTGACATAATGGATAACAGGATGATATTGCGTGTTGCCCCAAATGGGATCAATGTAGAAGTTTCAAAACTAAGGTATGTAAATGAAACCGTGCCAGTTTCAGTTTCCGCGAATACACTGTTAATAATAAACGAATGAACTGAAGCCTTTTTTGCCAGGTAATTTAACTGGCATCTTTTTGCCAGTTATTTTAAAGGGGACCTATTATGCTGATCCTTCTTTTAATACATATTAGTAATGTTATAATGTTGGTTGTCCATGCTCAACCTCTGAAAAGTTTCTAAACATAAGATACAGGGTTTTGCCGTAATCCAAGAACGTGATTTCGTGGCGTGATTTCCTCTCTGAACAGCTCCTCCGAGATCTTCACGAGATCTGGGTAAAACCTGACGCCAGGTTGTGCCATCCAATTAGTACAGACCTAGCCAGAGCCAATCATGGCGCTGGACCTGCCCACACCGGAAACTATTCTAGCAGGCACTAACAACGGCAGATCATACTATGCCTTAGTAGCATCTTCACTTTTGGAAATACAAAAGAAGAACCGCAGATCATTTGAGGTGCAATTTTGTCAGTATCTCTCCCAAAGCTGCTTGTCCATTTACTTTTGGATGCGAAGAAAAACAACGATTTTTCTTCCAAAAGACGATGCCACCAGAAATCAGTGGGTAGCTTTTTTTGTTTGCTGGCAGCAAAAAGCCACGGCCAAAGGGAACGTTAGCTGATTGTGCTCAGCATTTCACCAAAGACAGCTTTATCAATAAAGGATAATTCGACACAGGATAAGCGTTTCAGCTGCTTCTCAAACCTGAAGCAGTTGCATCGATCAAGCGCTCGGAACCACACGCTGTAAGTAACGATATAACAGCAAATAATGTAAGTGAAGCTAACGTGTTACGGGTGGCTAGCAGGACCGCTAGCAATAGTTATCACTAACAACTGGCCTCAAACGCAGGCTTGGTAAAATATCTGAAGATAAAGCCTGTATCGGTCACGACTGTCCATGACTCACAGACACAGAAGCTGTAAGTTGCTTTTACTGCATAAGCCAACCTGACGTGATAGCCAGTTGATTGTGGCTGTAGCACAGCGGCTAACGTAGCCAAGTTACTGTTGTTAATGTTTGTGTCCTAAATATGCAAGAGTGATATCAGGGGAAATTCTACAGAAGGTGTGTGAACATAAACCTCATTTGAAGCTAACTTTTAATACTTGTTTGTAATTTGGATGCTTGGTACAACTGTTCACAGTAACAGAACTTGCTGTCTGTAAAACCTGTATTGCAAGGGTTTGTCTCTGTGGTTATGACCGCTCGGTTACCAGCTACTGCGTGTTAGTTTGCGTGTCGTGCTAATTAAAAATGCTCCTGGTTAACTTATATGCAGTAATTCTGATCGGTATGCTTGTGTTACTTCGTAAGCATCAATGTGGCAGTTTCATCATAACGCGTTCCGATTGTAGCCTCTACAGTTAGTGATCGCTTCACTTATCCATGACCGGGATCAGCAGGATACTTCTTAAATGTCTGAGCAAGCTCTCTGGTGCTACCATGAAAGCAATGCGAAACGCAGAAGCTCTACCAGTTTACAAATGATTTCTCTGCACTACCTTGACATAATTTCATCCCCCTTTAGAAATTGTTGTGGCTAATAAAAAAGCCGAAAAAAGGCGGAGATTAAATAGGTAATGCTTTCCTGTAGAAGTGATCGATTCGCTAGCTCCACATAAGCAACTTGTCCGCGCTTAACTGAACGTCACGGTTTGCAAAACCTGTATTATGTTCATAACATAACCGAGCTCGACTGTATTATGTTCATAACATAACCGAGCTCTCTCTGTCTGTCTGTCGACTATCCATAAAGCTGGTTTCACATCGGACACGAAAAAACTAATTTTTTCGCGACAGATTACATTCAAAGTCAATGGAAAGACGCGAATACAGGCATGTCAAGCCGCTTTCACACCAGACAGAAACGAATTTTTCGCGCGACAGATTGCATTCAAAGTCATGACCACTTATCAGCTACTGCATGTTATTTCCTCTGCTCTGCTAATTAAAAACGCTCCTGGTTAACTTATATGCAGCGATTCTGATCGGTATGCTTGTGTTACTTCGGTAAGCATCAATGTGACAGTTTCATCATAACGTTGCCTGATTGTAGCCACTACAGTTGAAGCTAACCGGAGAGGTGCTGTATGTGTCTGCGGAGTTGGGCTGCAGTTAGACCAGACGTAGGTTTTGCAAAGCTTGGGGTGAGTTTTTGGGTGCTTGTGAAACGATCGCTTTACTTATCCATGACCGGGGTCAGCCTGATGCATCCCCAATGTCTGAGCAAGCTCTCTGATGCTACCGGTGAAAGCGATAGGGAAAAGCACAGGCTATAACGTGTATGGTATCACAAACAATTTATCTGCATTGCTGTCGATTGAATATTAAATCGGCGACTGAATATTAAATTATTTCCTGTAAAAGTGATCGATTCGCTAGCTCGACATAAACAACGGTTCACGCAGACGGAACTTGCGGTCTGTAAAACCTGTATTATGCTCATAACATAACCGGAGCTCTAGCTTGCTCTCGCGCACAATCCATAACGCGCCCATTCTCCGCGAGGAAAAGCTGGTCATTCCGACGCAGTAAGTAAACCATTACCACAGGCAATTTCCAAAAAGGCCGTTAAGCCTGGAGCTTTCGCCCCTCCGTCATATGCCAGCGCAGAAGCTGTTCGTTGCTCCACGCTAACAACACACCACAGCTATGCACACGAACCAGCAGGTCCTAATACACACCGAAGCAGTCCATAAGCTGTTGGTCCACTTTTTAGCTGCTCCTCACTGTCCATGTTTCCCTCTAAACTCAGACCCACCGGATTTCTACGGTCTCCGGTCTACACTTGGGCATGTCGACCCGTTCTACAAATGTGTCTATATGGGGTGGATTCTAGCTTCCCCTGCATCCTAGCTAGGAGTAGAAAAACCGCGGTACTCACCAACTATTGCCGTAGAAAACTGTAGCCGATAGCAAATTTGAGCTTGCGCTGACAGATATTCGCACTGCGTCCTCCACTTTCGCCGCTGCGTTTGTTAGAACAAGATCATGTCATTAGATCTATATTCAATTATAACGTTAGATTGCGGAATTTGCCCGCCGCTTCCTTATCAGATTGCAGACGTGTCTCGGGTTTCACTCTGAGGAGCCGGACACGGAAAACTGCGTTCTGCAGCCTCGTCCCGCCCAACTCCGCCCTCCACAGAGCTGGCCAGTCAAAAGAAAGTGGGCACACGGGGAGTGGGGGCCATAGCGGAAGAGCCACCCCAGTGAAGCGTTTCAGGCAGAGACTACAATGTACTACAAATGCAGTTTTTTGAGGATGGCAGTATGAGCGAAATAAATACCCTGTTTTTACTTTGCGCGATCAGGAGTACTCTAGGGGAGTCAAAGACCAAAATATAAACTTGGAAAAATAGCAAAATAGGTCCCCTTTAACTGTAATTTTACAAAAAGTTTGCCACAGAGTTCAGTGCATGTTCAGAGTAAAACACGGTTAAATGCGCGCAGGACTCCTTTTGCAGTTAAATGACAAGGAGACTGCGTTAATTCGACGGTTAAATTCAGTCAGTTTATAACAGTGTAGGAAAGCCGAACTTCATTTCGTTGCTCTTTTGCGACAGCGTATGTGCATGGTGAAAACCAGCTTGCCCGGTATACACGAGTGCTTATGAATGGAAATGCATTGTGACGGGACTGGACATTTTGTCCGATGTAAGCGAAAATCCGTTATAATAAATCTGGTATATTCGATGTTTATTTCATGGAAAAACATTACAGAAAAAAATCGGGACATCAGCTGTTGTCCGGTATGAGCGAGTTTCCGTTTTATACGAGGACGATTTAGGCGCGTTCTACTGTAGTATTTTCCTATGAACGTCAGCCCTGGTATACATACACAAGATGGTAGCCGAGTACTGCCACAGAAACGAAGGCTGTGTCCGAAATCACTCACTCATTCACTATTCCCTACTGACTATATAGGGACTCACTATGTAGGTGACTATATAGTGAGCTCATTGGCCGAGGAAAGAAACGCTTTCGGACACTACCTGGCTCGTATTGTCGCAGCTGTTAATAGCATCATTGCTGTCGCAAAATTAAATCGTACCTATTCAACTTCAGTTGAAGGATTTGGGCATATTTCTGTAATAACCGAACGGAGTATATTTCCCACTGTGTTTGTGTTTACCATTATCGTTTAAATAATAAAATTGGCCATAAATTTTTAATATTGTCATCTATTTTTTGTCCTCTAACTCATCATTATTCGTTTTAATAGTACCTAAATGTCCGTTTATATCCTGTGTAAAAAAAAAAAAAAAAAAAAAAAAAAAAAAACAGGTCTCCTGCGCTGCTTGGTTTCCAAAAAAAAAAAAAAAAAAAAACATTTTCGCGCCTGAAGCTAATAAATGTCTCGTGCCTGTTTTCAAACTCCATTGACTAAACGCAGCTCTTTTCGAGCTTTTTCAGCTTGTGTGCAGTCCATGATGGGATATATAGCTGGGTTAGTGACCATCGGATGGTCACTACATTTTGCGGTGGATTGTGGGATGTAATGAGTTCACTATATAGGGGATAAAAATTCTTACAAACAATTCGGACAGCCCTACAAAATGGCAAACCCACTATGTAGTGCACTATATAGTGAGTAGGGAGTGATTTCGGACACAGCCAAAGGCTTTAACCACTCTAGTGTTTTGTATATCTCTGTGGTTGCAACTCTGAGAATATCTATGGCTTTGGCAGGACCCAAGCCTGGCCCCGTCTCTGTCAGACTAATAATCAACATGGCTTCACCAGTGTGGTCGTTATTCATTTCATATGGTAAATGTTTGGCCTATGAGTGTCTTTTGCTTCTGTTATTGTTATTTTCAGCAAATGACCACAAATATTTGTGATATGATATGAAAAAAATAAATGAACATTTAAAGCGCCAAAACTTTTGTTTGCCGTTATAGATAGGCCAGAGCTACTAAAATATCAGCTTTTCATCTCTGCATCCTAGATTTGTTTTTCTCCTGGATGCACAAACTGCAGATTATATGAAGATTATATTAAATATAAAAATATGGACTTATCGGTCATCGGTATCAGCCATGAGAAGCAGGAAATTATCGGTTATCGGTATCGGTTGAAATTTTTCATATCGTGCATCACTAATTACATCATTTATCATAGTATTGTACTAAAATGTTTATCTTTGTGAAAATAAATGGAGTTATTTCTTAACTGGCTGTGCTGTCGACATCAACTGTGTACGAAAGAGGAGCGCTGACATTTTTGAAATCGCACCATTCCAAAAGGGCGGTCACTTCTCGACCAAAGCTAATTTACGAGTTGAGAAAAAAAGGCGTCATATATTTGTACGGACACATGTCCAACGATTATAGTAACTTGCTTCTTGTCCCTCCTCACCCCAGGGATTCTACTCACTCAAGAGAACTCGATCAGTTGGAATGTTATGGTTTTAGCCCCTCCCCCCAACATATTATGAATATGAGGAGCCCCAAATAACCTAGTGTTTGTCGCGCCCGCTTAATATTCAATTCCAGCGTAGGCCACAAGATTTTTTTATCCTTAGTTCTACACATCTGTCGCATGCCACTGGTGCCTTGTATGCAGGGCAATTAAAAGATCCCAATTAAAAGGCCAGGGTTTTTTTGCAAATACGTTTTCCGGTTTAAATGTATGTTTTTCAATGCTAAAAACGAAATCAAGATCCTTCATAAAATAAAAATTTCATGCATGTTTCATAATTTCTCCCAAAAAAATTCTACATCTAGGGGAGGTTTGAGTTCTTATTCCATTTATTCATATTGTCACCAATTTTAAAATCTCACATCATACCCTAATTAGGCTTATCTGCTTCTCGGTATCACTTCTTAGTTGCTAAACCATGTAGTTCACATGTCGACTTTGATTTGTCTGCAAGTACAGCTTGATTGTTATTCAGGCAAAGTACAAGGAAACAACAGGTAGTGCGTAATCATGTGGGTCATTCCATGTCAGATCATCAAATGGGTCTCACCACCACCTTCTCAATTTTGCTAATTTTTTGTATGCAGCTGTATAAATATATATCACTGACAAATCCGAAATTTCAGCTCATTCGGACCAAAAATAAATTTTTGGTGAATTATTTTCTAAGGGTACTGTCCGTCAGTTTTTTTTGTCAATTGACATTTTTCTTGTATTTAACATGGCATAACTTTTTTATTATTACACCTATAGCTTTGAAACTTTGCATCTAAGCTAATGTTATACTGCTTAATCAGAAAATGCAGTCCCTTTTACTTTATCTTTCTTGGTTGTGGGGCTATGAGGACACCAAAAGTGCCTTTTGTTCAGGCAGTTCCATTTTTAGGTCCCCAAAGCACCCCCAATATAAACCCTAGCATAGGCTCTCTGGCATTTTTTCCATTTATTTGTGTCTGCTGAATATAAATCAGCCTGAATTCACCATGAATTCATCACCAACTGCAGTCAGTACCTTGCAAAATGTGAAACAAACGCTAAAATGCCACCTGTTCAAACCCCCGTATCTTCAGGGGCACACCTTGGATTTTCTTCTGTTTTTTTTTTTTTTAACTGATTCCTCTATTATAGTAGAAAGTCCACTCCAAAAATTGTTGATGTGTTTTGACCAGTATAAAATTTGCAGGTGTCTGAACAGGGGTGGGGTAATCTCAAGAATCGTGTGGCACTTTAAGCTTCTAACACATTTAACTATGCAACATTTTAAGTGTTTTCAATCATTAGGCAATCACATACTAAATTGTACTAATTCCTGTATTATAGTAGACATAACAAAACAAAAATAGTTGATGTGACTAGAACGACATAAATTTCAGAACTGTCCAAATTGGGGTCAGGCAATTTTTGAAAATCGCACTTCTTTGCGTCAATAAATTTACTGACACTAATTCTTGTAAACTGACTGTCAAATTAAAACTTTGTATTCCATGCTATGTTAACAGTGTTATTGCTTCCTAAATGCAGCAAAGAGCACAACAATGTTTTGTCCAACTTATACTGCTGGGCTGTGCGTCCAGTGACATCCGGAGTTGGAACAGTTCAGAGAATGTTAGTGAATGGCACCCAGCATTTTTCAGAAGAAGCCCATGTTAATGGTTGTGTCCTCTGGTTTCGCTTCATGAAAAACAATAGCAATAATCAGAAATTATTGATCAATAACTGGTTCAGGTTTCTCCTTGCCAACATGATCTACCAACCTGCATATACTGACCTTTCTGTGAATGTGTCATGCATTGATGAATTGAGAACTTACAATTATTGTGATTCAATAATCATTAATATTGTGTAAGAAGCTGAAAATGCCAAGCGATTCTTGAGATTACCCCTGTTTAGACACCTGCTAAATTTATATTGGTCAAAACACATCAACAATTTTTGGAGTGGTCTTTCTACTATAATAGAGGAATCAGTTAAAAAAACAGAAGAAAATCCAAGGTGTGCCCCTGAAGATACGGGGGTTTGAACAGGTGGCATTTTAGCGTTTGTTTCACATTTGGCAAGGTACTGACTGCAGTTGGTGATGAATTCACGGTGAATTCAGGCTGATTTATATTCAGCAGACACAAATAAATGGAAAAAATGCCAGAGAGCCTATGCTAGGGTTTATATTGGGGGTGCTTTGGGGACCTAAAAATGGAACTGCCTGAACAAAAGGCACTTTTGGTGTCCTCATAGCCCCACAACCAAGAAAGATAAAGTAAAAGGGACTGCATTTTCTGATTAAGCAGTATAACATTAGCTTAGATGCAAAGTTTCAAAGCTATAGGTTTAATAATAAAAAAGTTATGCCATGTTAAATACAAGAAAAATGTCAATTGACAAAAAAACTGACGGACAGTACCCTTAGAAAATAATTCACCAAAAATTCATGTTTGGTCCGAATGAGCTGAAATTTCGGATTTGTTCATCACTAATGCCCAGGCAATGACACTAACGGTTGCCCGCTTGCCCGGGGCAAGGGAAAATAATATTTGGGCAAGTTGAGATTGTTTTCTGGTTGCCCAAACGGGCTAGTGATTTTTTGAGGGATTATTGTTAATATAAAGGCTATTTATTTAAGTGTTTTAGAGACTGGGAAACAACCTTTTTTGTACTTTTGCACATTTATACTTGTTTTTATTGTATTGTAATATGGTGTTGTGCTGCTGCTGGAAGTGCAATTTCCTGAGGGAACCTTCCCGAAGGATTAATAAAGTTCCTATCTGTCTATCAATCTGTCTATCTGTCTGCGATAATAAAGCAAAATAAAAGGCAACGATGTCTGTCATTTCCGTCGTGGTGCCAAAAAGTTATTTCAGTCAAATAAAAAGGTATTTCCACAGATAAAAGGGACTGCATGGGCTCTAATCTGTCCCACATAAATGTAGACAACTATAATAGATGCCTTAATCACGTAAATGTCAGCCTGATCACGCTATAAACTGCAAACGAGATTGTGATTATTCAGTTACAAGAAACGTTGAAGTTTAAAAAAGACATATCTTTGCCAGTACCATGGACATATAGTTATGTATATTTGCATATTATGATCCAGATAAAAGCAGTACACATAAAACTGGGCGATATAGGTTTAACAGGCTGCGACGGTGGACTGAAATCACTTTTTTGCACACGATTATTTTTTGGAGCGATGAGACAGTTTAAAAATAAACAAAGAAGAATTTCTATACACTTTAATAAAACATATTTCTGCTGAGTCAAGTGCTGAAGCTAATATTTAGCTTGAGTCTGAGACAGGATGAGCTTTCTGAGACCCCCAAAACCAGGCCAGGTGCCTGGCAAAAAGAGGCCTATTCACAATCACGATACTGCAAAGAATTACGAACTGTACCGTAAGAGAAGATTTGTTGATGACTGGAATGTGGAATTTCCATGGATTCAGCACATAGTTTTCCATTTCAGTATTTCACTTCGTGGTTCTGTCTATTTCATTGCTTGGCTGTATGCACAATGTCATGATATGTAGGCTTATATGAATTGCTTGTTTCATGTGGTCAGGATGTGACTAGTAAGGAGGGTTTGCATTTAAGAGACACGGCTCGCTAAAAAGTGTAATTAAATTATATTAATTATTGTTTAACAGGATTTTGTTTTTATTCGAGCAAGTGAACATGACATTCGGGCAAGTAGAACATGACCTGTACTTGCCCTAAGGGCAAGTGCTTTTGAAACCTTAGTGTCAACCCCTGAATGCCTATTTATCTAATGTGAAAATATGGAAGCAATCTATGACTACATGGTGACAAATGTTTTGTATATCTGATGATTTGACATGGAATGACCCATGTGTTAAATGGTGACAAGGTACACAACCAAAACAGATTAATGGACTTCTCAACACAGTTTTTCCCCAGAGGAATTTCACTGGGCTGGTGCCGTTTGGTTGCAGTATATTTAAGACTGTGAGGTACGTAGGTAGATTTAAGACATAAAAATGGTGCAAAAACTCCTACGCACCCCATGGCGGCAGCAGCAAGAGAAAAATTGCGATTCAATTTTGGTACACTTCTAGTACCGTGTCCTTCTAAACTTTGGTGTCAACATAGCTGTCAACAAGGTAAATGTAAGAAATCTGAAAGAGGGTACTGATACACACGCTAATATTCAATAGATACACTAATTTTGTGACCTTCATGACACAACTTAATGTCATTGGAAAACAAACAGGCAAGTTGAGTATACATTTCTAGCAAGCAATTTTAACTAGCTATGTTGAGTGACAGCCTCACACAAAAGGATAACTTCATCACATAAGGAACTAGGCAAATTTAGGAGTCTGGGGTAGGAATCAGTTAACGCGTTAACTCTTTTGAACATAGACTCCCCCACATATAGGGATCATATGTTATCATTATGGGGAAATGTCAATACACCTCATTCAAAAAATGTCTACACACTCCATAAGGAATAAATACCCATTGGTCAAAGGGCATCAATTTTGCAATGTTCCAATTAACTGCATTACAGGAGTCATTTTCCAATACAACCATGAATCAAAAAGCTCCCAATCAGACTTCAGAAAACAGATGCTCATTTTCACAAAAATGCCCAGAACAGGTTTGAATAATTATAATTAAATTCATCTTTGAATTCTTTATTATCTGGTTATATGTTGTGACAATGTGTCGACAAATTCACCAATTATAATTCTTCAATTTCATTTGTTTGTGGTTGGAATAAAACCCAGCAAACACAGGAGGGTCACTTCATGAAATGGGGCCACAAACCATAGTGTGACAATAGGGCCAGAGCTCTGTTGTTTGTCCGGCAATTGGGGCGAGAACCCACCATAGTGACGGATATTCCCTCACCATATACCAAAGATAAAATGATGTGCCCTTATGAAACAGTGTGATTAAAAAAAAAAATCCATCACCACAGGACACAAAATCCCCTCCCAGTGTGACATCACTTACTGTACCGCATTATTTTTACGAAATAAAGCCTATTTTTGCAGTCATCCAGCCAATTTTTGCATTTTGATTCCTTTGACTGTTTCTTGCCATCTTTTCTTAATATCACTCCCCAATCATATCTGACGCCGAAACTTTCCATTGAAAGTAGTGGTTGTTAACGTAACATGTAGTGTCCAGCCCTGTTACATTTAGAACCATATACCCATAGAACGGCTTCCTACGGCAAATAATAGTGTCCATGCGATGAAACATGAAGACAGAAACATATAAAGAAATGTGCAGTGCGAGACTGTCAATTCCTTTTCGAATTAAGAAATTAGCAACCAAAACTTTTGAAAATACTAAATCGTGTCCCTTTCTCCACGTGTTACATTCAAATCAAACAGGCTGGTCTAAAAATAGTACGAATGGGCCTTTCCCGGCGTCCGCCATCCCATAATTCAAGCATCAATGAATTAGCTCACAGGCAATTTGCTTACGTCACTTCGCTGTCAATGGCCGACCAGTTTTGTCAGATAAGTGATTGAGTCCTGCAGTTACGCTAAAAACCACGTTACATTCGAACGACAGTTAGCAGATTTTCATGGAAAGGAAGTAAACATTGAGTAGAAAAACCTCATGGCATATAGATGCTGACATTGTGCCTTAAAAATGCAGAATATGCCGAGTGTTTACACTCCCAAACAGCACCAGTGACCCTGCCTATCTGTGCGTTTTGGACACTATCAAAGTGTACATGCTGTTTGCATCTTTGTTATGTTCAGCCCTATTCAGACCTGATAACTGAAACTGCTGCAGAGTTCTTTGTTGAATTTAGCTCATTCATAGAGCATATTTTTAATTCTAAGTAGTAGGGCTGCGACGATTCAGGAATCGCAATTATTTGAAGCGCAGTAAAAGTAACTGCCACTATGAGGCAGACAGACGCGCTTGCTTATTACCTTTTCTATGACACATACCTAATGCGGTCATTTGAAATGCTTCCGGGAAGAAAACTGTGATTTGAAGTCCCCTAATTACCAGCGTAGTTGGACAGCCTCCATCGCCTTGGCATAATTAGCTTACCTTAAATCACTTCATACTTTGCCTAACTTGCAATCAAGCCATTTATTCAGCCAACTGACCAATCAAAACCAAAATGTGGCCTATAGGTAATGATTAGGCCAATGTTATTTGCACTTACTCTGTGTGGCCAATGCTGAATTTTTTTCTTGGCCACACTTACTCGCAGCGCCAGTTGATGACCATTCCAGTTTTTAGAAAGTACCGCTTAAAATAAGTTTGGCCAAGAAAAACATTTTATCTTTGGCACACTTAAAATAAGTGTGGGCAATGGAGCAATGTGCATCTTGGCCACACTTATAAGTGCGTCTAACGCGAATTTCACTCAGTTTTTGTGCTTGAACGCACTTAATTAAGTGTGAACAGTCAGTTCGTAATGGGGATAAAGAAGAGATAATGAGAAGCAGACAGACCTGGCCAGGCTGCCGTGTTAGATAATAATCTGAATAAATAGCACACCTCTGAATTCCACTTCTCGTAGAATTTTTACATATCATTAAAAAGATTTCTTAAAAATAAAATCATTTTAAGATGGTCCTGGTTTTTAAGCGTTTCAAAACATACGCGAAGTGGAAAACATTTTGCGAAGCATATTGAACGTCAAAGTGAGAGAAATTATTTTCGCATTGCACGCAATAGATAAATTCAGCAAAGACTTTGCAAACACGTTCAGGCAAACGCAAATTTGTGGAATTTATTTGATCATTGATTAAGATTAATTTGAAAAAGTAATTCATAGCTCTTGATTTTGGTTACTTTTGAGCAACCAAATAGCCTACAATGATGGTGGAAAACAATGTGCTTAAGCGTAGCCTATCGAACTGGACACGTTAATTGTTCGCACGCAGCGCGGCCAAGCGTAAAACTAGAAATAATCTAGCAAACATATTCAGGCAAATTACGTGCTGAACAAAGCAAAGTTAAGGTCTGCAAAGTCATCATCCTCTACCCGACAATTGCTCTCACCCCCTTCCCAATTACTTAGCTCAATTTGCAATCAAACAGTTGATTCGCTCAATTAGTAGGGGTGTAACGATTCTGAATCGATTCTGAATCAATGTTTTTTAAGGCATTGGACCGCCATGGGGCGAACATCCGAGCTTTCCCTTTTCCTTATTAAACCCAACGCAGTCTTGAACGAAAGTGCCAAACATCAAAGGGCATGAGAAATGCTTCCGGAAAAAAAACTTGACTGATTAGTATTTTTCGGCAACATGCTGCACGGAGCCAAGTAAAGGACTACAGAATCATCTCCTTATAACCAATTAGGTTACTCTAATCTTGTCCCTGTTTACTTTGCTCAATTAGCAATCAAACAGGGGATTCTCTCATTTACTCTGCTGAATGAGTAGAGCTGTTTATTACGACAGCATGTTTGATTGCTGCATTCCTAAAGTTAAACGGGCATAGATTTGCAAGAACGCGTATTTGACCATTTCATGTGATTGTGATTATTTATATCTCACATTCACGTTTCATCCGCTTTAATGTTTTTCACCTCGTGTATGTTTTGAAATCCTGGGCGATCTGAAAATAAATCTCTTTATTATTATTTTATCATTATAGATCTCCTAAAAATACTACAATGAGAGATGAAATGCTGAGTTGGGATGTGGCGATGTTGAACGAGGATTTTCTTTTTTTTTTTTTTTTTTTAAGTGTGATGAGACAACTTGCCGTCATGGGGTGTGAAGGCAGTCGCATGTAATGTCTTGAAATATAGGCTACACACCTGAAGTGGCTTAAAACGATTTAAAATGCCGCCGGGAAGAATCCCGAGTTTAGATTTCGCTAATTGCTGGTGGTCTGCCCTTCCTTAAATCTGCTACCATGTACTTGGCCTAAATAACAATCAAGAAATTTAGCCAGTAGCCTATAACGATTAAGATGTGATGGTGAAAAGCAGACAAACCTAACTGGCCTACGGTGTTAGATTGAAAGAATGCCAATTTGAATAATTAGAAAAAAATCTTCCTCTGAATTACATCTCGGATTGTAGCATTTTAGGACATTATTCAAGATTAATTTAAAACAGATTTGTTATAAGATCGCCCTGGAGTTTAAAAGCGTCTAAAAAATACACAAGGTGGAAAACATTCTGAAAAGCGGATGAAATGTGAATGTGAGATATAAATTATCACATTAGCACGAAATGGCGTGGCAATGGAAATCGTGTTCATGCAAATCTGCTGTTCTATGGCCATTTTAATTTCAAAATGCAGCAATCAAACATGTTGTCTTAATAAACAGCCCTACTCATTCAACTTAGAGAGTAAACGAATCCACCATTTGATTGCTAATCAAGCAAAGTAAATGGGAACAGGTTTACTTTTCTTAGAGTTGCCTAATTAGTTAATAGGAGACGATTTTGTTTTCATTTGCTTGGCTCCTTTCAGCACGTAGCTGAAAAATGCTGATATCAGTCAAGTTTTTTTCCGGAAGCATTTGCCATGCCCTTTGATGTTAGGCACTTTCGTTCAGGACAGCACGGGGGTTAATAAAGGAAAAGGGAAAGCTCGGATGTTCGCCCCATGGTAGCAGGTGGTGTTACTACGCTTTAAAAAAACATCGACTCAGAATCGTTACACCCCTATCAATTAGGCTAACGATTTAAATTGGTAGACAGTCTGATTTATTTATACATCATTTTTGTTGGTCACATTTTGAAATTTAAATAACCATGAAACACGACAGATTTGCCTGAATGTGTTTGCTAGATTATTTCTAATTCTGCATTCCGCCGCGATGCGTGCGAATGCGTTAACAATTTACTTGTCACGTTCGATTCGCTTAAACAAAATGTTTTCCACCTTCACTGTCGTTATTTAGACGCTCCAAAGTAAATAAAATCAAGTGCCATGAGTTACTTTATTTTAAATTAATATTGTTCAATTAGGGCTATATAATAAAAAAATGCCACAAATTTGCGGCAAAGATTCGCCTGAATGTGCATTGCCAAATCTTCGGTGCATTGGACTATTGCGTGCAATGCAAACATTCTCTCTCGCATTCATGTTCAGTATGCCTCACAGAATGTTTTCCACTTCACGTAGCCTATATTTTTAAGCGCTTAAAACCAGGGCCATCTTAAAATAATTTCATTTTTTTAAGAAATATCTTTAATAATACATACAAAATTCCTCGATGAGAGGTGGAATTGTCTGCTATTTAGTCAGATTATTGACATTTTTTCAATCTAATACTAACACGGTAGCCTGGTTAGGTCTGTCTGCTTCTCACCATCTCCTCTTTATCATTATAGGCCACATTTTGGTTTTGATTGGTCAGTTGGCTGAATAAATGGCTTGATTCCAAGTTAGGCAAATTAACATTCTTTTTCAGGGTGAAAACACTGCAAATACATTTATACCAAGGTGCATATCTGAAATAAAATATGTATAGAAAAGTTAACTGAAAGTCAGCGCAGGAGCAAAACCACCACAACTAAGCATGCTAAGACACATGGCAAGACAGGAGGACAGGACTACGTGTACATTCAAACTATGGAGGGGTAGGTGGGTTAATGCCAGAGAGAGAGGATTAGGTATCAACCTACAAGCTACATGGGTAGGAAACATGAAGAATAGTCATTTTTAAACATGTTATGAATTTTGACAACATTCGGATAGTGTCCATGTTACACGTGCAACCGTCTTCATGTGGAGTAAATTGCACACAACATTGGAAACAGCACTGATAAGTTCTATATTATAGCTGAATGTCTTCCAAAAAGTATATCCAAAACCCATTCGACTTTGGGGTCCATGAGGTTAAAATTTCTTGGCTGATAGAGATAGTGGTGTCTTGGTTCACGTGCAACCTTTTAGGACAAGCATTGACATCTTGGAAATATGATGAAATGTGTATCATTGGAAAGTTGTAGTGGTCAGTTACTGATAGATGGCATCTTTATTAATTATTTAGATGCATTATATTTTTCGGGGGTATTTCATGTGATTGCTCAGAGAGTTGAATAAACGGTGTTCCATTCTGGTGACTTGACAATGTTGCAATAATTTTCAGCATTAGTATTTTTACGGTGTTATTGTTCTTGCTGAGTGCACCATGCTTGTATCTCAGGTGAATTATTTTTATAATAAAGTACTAAGCATTACATTTACATCAACATTTGATGTTTTCTAGCCCTGTTTGGTGTCCTACTTGCGAGCTCCGAGCTATGAACACTTTTCCCATAAAAGCCATGATTGGACTCATCTTTCCACTATTATTTATGTTTTGGGGATGGTTCATGGAAGAAGACAGGACAGCTCATTTCAGCGTTGCTTAGATTTTCCAGTCAGACTTGCATATCACATACTTGTGACCCCATTTTATTAAGTGACCCAGGACGGAGTTTGAGAACCGCTGGCTAAGACCAGATTTTAAACTTCACACCTTTCCAAAGTTTCTCTTCTAATGATTCACGATTTACGGAAATAACGGTAAACGCCATGGTAGATCATTTCTACGCTTGCTAGTCAGGCACTCTTCACATAAATACGAGGTTTTAGGACAGCGCCCCAGAATTGTGTCTGAATTGATAAATGGTTTATTAGCTACCCGCAAAGGTTTTGTCGGCACATCTGTCTGCGAAAAGAAATCAGCACGATAAGAGGAATTTTTAAGAAAACGTTAGTCACCGTCAGCAATGCAAGTTAACTACAGCAAAATGTAAATTAGATGGGTAGAGCAACTAGCTAGCGAAGAATGTTTTCATTGCATGGCAAGTTTTGTAGTCATCTACTCCAAAGAATCACAAATATGGTCAGCCAATAATAATAATTTGCTAACGTTAGACCGACTGATACAAAAAACGTTCTTAGCCACGACCCTTGAGGTGACTTGTGCTCGGTCGCAGACTTAGGTCGCTCTAAGCCAAGTTTGCTAAAATTAAGCTGGCGTGACTAACGTTCGTTTATAAGCAAGCGTTAATACTAATCATACAATCCAGCTATCAAATTAAACGTGACACTGCATGATTCAGTACCGTTTTATTCTAGCTGTCAATCTGATCACTCGCACCTGTAACGTTAAACAATAGCAAGCTAGCTAAGTATTTTATTGACAACATATTGACTACTAGCCCCCCGCGTTACTCCTCTGAAGTGATTTCCTAGCAGAGTAAAGCTGCTTCCACACCGGACGCGAAACGAATTTTTCGCACGACAGATTACATTCAAAGTCAATGCAAAGACGCGAATCTTTGCATTGACTTTGATGTCGTGCGAAAAATTCGTTTCGCGTACAGTGTTAAAGAGGCTTAACGCAGGGACTAACAACTTGCGGCTAAACATTCACAAAAAATCTAACGTTAACGTTCGCCAAATGCACAATTCGAGGTTTTTGCTATTTTAGGTTACTAGCAAGCTAGTTAGCTACCATTCAAAACATTTGGAGACATAAATGAAGTTTCCAAACACGATTTTCAATGCTCGTTGTTTCGCTAATGAGTCAGTTCAGCGAACGACGCCTCTAAATAATTAATTAGCTCAAAAATGAAATGGTTTGAAAACTGGACCAAGTCACAGTGACCAAACTAGCCATCAGATAATGTACTATGCAGGTCATTACTCTATTACAGTAATTTGCCGCAGGCGAGCTAGTTATTAGCTCGGTAGGTAAATCATCCACTAAAATCCAGTGGAAATACAGCTACCATTTTTCATTCCGGTTTATGATGGCTACAAATAGTTAGCTTAGCTGGCGAGCAAGTAATAACCCGCCTCTTTTGGCGAGCCCACATCTCTTCTGGTGCTCTGCGGGCAGCACACTTTTAATACATTTAAGACCAGTTCCATTCAGATGGTGTTCCTGTAAACGTTTTTGCCACTATGTAATAAACAGTCGGCCCCTCAACTCACCTTGGGTTTTTCGTCCGCCATGGCTTTCCACTCCGCGTTTTTCTGCGCCGCCACACAAAGAGTATAGTGGCGCGCGCACGTACACGTCCCCGTAAAATACTCTGGTGTACGTGCGCGGGTGTGCTGGTCGTTGATGGAAAAAGCTCTGAGCGAGGATAGATGAAGTGACTATGGGTTTAACGTTTACATGGGCGAGAGTGACGTTGTGCGCGTTAACGCACCATACTTTGGGTCACGCGCTATCGCGTGAACGCGCATTTCGAACGCAGGTCGTTTTATTTGTTTTCAAGCGAAACCGCTTTCATGATTACACACTCAGATATGGTATGACTGCTAAATCTTCGCAATATAAACAAGATTGGCAAGAAATTCAAATTGTGGGTGTGCAAGAAGTGATAGCTTTTTCACAGAAATGTGTGTGAAAGTCTACCGCAGCCATTTTGTCTTATATAAGACGCTGATTTCATCCACACACACACACACACACACACACACACACAAAAAAAAAAATAGGCTGCTTATGTAAGTAACCTGCCTAATAGATTACTTATGTTGGAAGAATATGGAATTGTGCCATCCATTAATTACTGCACCAAGAATGAACTATGATAAAACTGCTCTAAATTGCATAGAAGACTGCATAGAAGACTGTTACAGAGACTGTGCAATATAACTGGGGCTGTGCAATATGGTGGCGTGATGGAGGCAGAAGGGGTTGGGTTGTGCAATATTATTTTTTTTTTTTACTGTTGTTGATGATGTTTTATTTATTGTGTGCGGATTTGTGTCGATGATGATGATGATGGTAGGGCTCCCGACAATGTTTTATTTATTTGTGTGTGTGGATATGTGAGATGAATGTCGATGATGATGATGATGATGATGATGATGATGATGATGGTAGGGTTTCTTGCTTGTGTGCATGTGTGCGTATGTAAGATATGTTTGTTTGGAGGCTGTTTTATAGGTTGCACAAGAATATCTCGTGCTGTTTTTTAAACTGCATAATGGCAATAAAATTATTTGATTTGAAATTATTATCAAGACGTTTCCTTATTTTAGTATTGCTTGCAGCAACACGCCCATTTACCGCTATTTCTGTTCATTTATTTGGTACTTTCCTTTGGGAAAATTTCCAAAGGATTCATGGAGAGAAATTGGCACCTGTGCCTAAAGAAATTCCAACTTTTGTGGCTGACACCATTATCGCTAGCAGGCTTGATTAGAGCGACACATTCCTCTGTTCTACCACAGCAATCAGGTGGACAAAAATTCAGCTGCACATGCAAGTGGATATCTTCCCTATTTAAAGGTCCCTGCAGTAGTTTCTGGTCAGTCTTACAACTGATTTTAAAATCCTTTCACTGATTTACGTACACAGTACACACAAATTGTTTTGCACCCAACTATATGTCTGCCTTGCTCTGAGATACAAGTCTGCTGGACCCCTTTAGTCCTCTGGTAGTGGTTTCCTGTTGGTGGGCTTGAATGGAAAGACCATAGACCAGGACTATTCAACATGTCCAGAAAGGGCCGTTGTGGGTGCAGGCTTTCATTCCAACCAAGTACTTACACACCTGACACAATTAATCAAGCTCTTTAGCAAAGACTTTTGGGGTTGATTAGTGGTCTCAGGTGTGTAAGTGCTTGGTTGGAATGAAAGCCTGCACCCACACCGGCCCTTTCTGGAGATGTTGAATAGCTCTGCCATAGACTGTATAAAAAGATGGACGCAGCAACCGGGTCTGAAGCTGAGGCCAATGTAGAAATCTCTAAAATTTGCATTCTATTTAATGGCCAGGAGATGGCGACATCGGTGGTTGCAGAGAGAAGTTCAATGCTATAAAATCTAAGAGAAAATGCCATTTTTAATACAGCAGCCGAGTGCAATAATACCCAACTGCAGCCGTGGGTACGGTACAAACCACGCCCCCCACAAAACACGCCCACTTGTTAGGGTTAGGGTTATCGCGGGCGTGTTTTGTAGGGGGCGTGTTTTGTGCGGGGCGTGGTTTGTACTTGGCTGCGGCTGCAGCTAGACCCTTCTCACCGAACGAGTGTAGTCTGCTTTCGTTTTCAAACAAACAAAAATGGAGACGGCTAAGCCAAATACATCCCCAATAGATTGGCGAAGTCACGCCCCTTCCAGCTGACCACCATGGGACCTTATTTCAAAAACAATTTGTATGGTAGTCAATGGCAAGAAGTGAACTATTTTTTCATCCCGTCTGAATTATACCATGAATTATACATGATGTTTGTTGATTTAAAAGATAATTTTGCGAGCCAATAAATTAGCACTTTGTCGTAGAACTGTTTAAATATACAACTGTGAAAATCCGTAAATAAAAAGACTACTGACCTAAAATGTCGCGTAAATGACGTAATTGATTTCTCTGATTCTCAAGCTACCCTCAGCCGCTGTAGCTACGATGCCTTCGCTCTTCATAGCGGAATGATCCCACACGAAAGGCATTACTTGTTTTCGCTCCCTGATGAATTGCAGGACCAGGAGTGGCTGGATAAAATGTATCAGGTAAGATGATGTTAAATATGTGCTTGGAACATCGCTAACTTACCAAACTAGCTAGTTATCCAACTAGCAAATTAAGTCACCAAGCTAGCCAGCTAATGTTCACTAATAGCATGAGGCCTGCCATTCACCTTTCAAATGCACAGAGAGTAATTTAAATGCATGAACTGTGAAACACATCTCTAAGTGTTAAACGACAACGGTTATCACACCGTGATCATTCATAAGTGAATGAAAAGGTTTACTTAATGTAGAGGTTGAAATTTTTAATGTTAACGTGCAAAAAAAAAAAAAAAAAAAAAAAAAAAAAAACAGCTCAGGCCATGGGAGTAAGACCGCCCTGCATGACAGTCTTTTAATGTTTTTCATTATGGAGATGGGGGAGTCAGCTTTTTTTTTTTTTTTTGCAAGATTGTAGTTTGATAATTACGAAGAGTGAATGAATGAGTCTGTTGGGGAGGACCCAGGCAAGTGTTTAAGTACAGTTGCTGACCTTTTTTGGATTTTCTTTTTTACCTCACCAGTATCTGAGACATTGAGGAACTCGTACCCTAAACCAAACGGCTCTGGAAACCTGATTACCACTGTACATATTTGATCCGCATGCATTTTACTAACCTTAAACGCTCCAATGCACCCCAAAACCACAGCCTACATATAGCCACATGTTGACTGCTTGGTGCATAAAACTGTTCAGTACATTCTTTGCTGTAACTAGGAGGTTGGATGCAAACGATATTTTTCCATATTGTTTCAAAGTTTCACATTGCTTTTTCTCAAAACTTAAAAAAAAAAAAAAAAATGCTCTTAACCTTTTTGTGCTCCAACCAGTAGATGTATTGATTGTGACATTTTGCAGAAGTCATGTAAACTCATCCTTCCTCAGTTCAGCAACTGTAAGAATTGCAATGTGCTTTGATTTGAAATTTCATCTGTATTCTTTATTCTCTTTTCCCAGCTCCACTGGCATCAGTCCTGTTCCTGCATGTCCAGCAGCTAATCAATGCTCTTAATTCTTTCATCATTACAAATACATTAAATTTATTGGATGACATGGAGTTGCGTGTTTCATTGCATCATGTAAATGACCAATACAGTTTAGTAGTAATAAATTGGAGTCCAAAAGTCTGTGGTGGTGTCTGTGACCAGGAGGCTCCATGTCTCCTCATGCTGTGGGTACAGTCCAGACATCAGTTGGATGACCTTGGAAGTGCCAGCCTTCCTCCACTGGAACTCTACCTTTCATCAAGCTGAACTCCCACAAGACAAAAATTGCAAACAAGGCAGCATGGCTATGCTTGAACTGCCCGAGTACACAATCTCAGGCAGTGCGTGATGATGTTGCGTCATCTCCCATTCATGTTAACAGAAAAAGATAATTACCATTTGTTAACATTAAACAACTAATTGAGTGAGCAGTAATATAAAGATGGGCAGGACATATGCACCAGTTTGTATTAGTAAGGTTTAAAGTATGCTGTGCCTGAATAGTACACATGCTGGTGACAGGCAAATTATTGAACACTGGATATGGGTGAGAGCTCTACTGATGGCTAAAACTGCCCATCTCAAACAAACTACAGAGGAATGGATAGACATAAGGTCCGAGGATGGTTTATGATGGTTCTATCCAGCCTGTTGGTAAAACCTATTCTTTCTGGATAAAGCAGGTGAACCTGGTCGTGCAAGCTGATGGACCAGCTGACAAAAGACTGGGTAGCTGCTTGACCAGCTTGCATTGGTTTTAGCTGGATTTGTCACCGAGCTTAGTATGCATAAGACTTGTGGTATCTCACAAAATATTGAAATTGGGCCTCACTCAAGTAATTCAAAAGTATTTTTAAAAAATCCAATATTAGCAAGCATCATCTAAATTGGGTATTACTAGCTAACCCTGGATGCACATATTATTTTAGTACGAATCAACATCTCATTGTGAACACACTAGCTAGCCAAGTTATCGGAGAGCTCTAAATTTACAGCCTCTCCGTGTTATCATAATCTTTGTAAACTAACCGCTATATTTTTGGAGATTCACGTTATTTCCCAACGAGTCATCAGCGACTAAAACTGATTTGCACGCTGTTCTAAGATCTGTTTTAGCATTAAAGTATAAATTTTTTACAGATACCAGTTGAACTCGCAAGTTGGTTAACTGACAAAAATGATCCATAGTTTTTGATGCTTAGCTATATTATAACTTTAGCCAGCTGGCATTCCAGTGTTTTCACCCTCACCAAAAACTTGCAGAGCCGGTCCCGTATGCTAGCTCTTACGAAATCAAGTCGCCATCTCTCCTTCAGAGTAGCTGTAGCTTCCCACATAGCTACTAGCAACAAGCTAAATATTTAGCTTGTTGGCCATTAGCTGAAAGTGTGCCAAGCAGACTGCCATGCTCGCGTTGGTGACATACATTGTGCTAGACGAGAGATGTAGTTCAATAAGCGGTCTCACACAAAACTAAATATATCTCACAATCTTCACAACAAACTGTCAATTTATTGGCTTGCAAAATTGTCTTTTAAATCAACAAACATCATATGTGTAATTCATGGTATAATACAAATGGGATCAAAAAATAGTTTGTCTCTCGCCATCGACTGCTGTGTAAATTTTTTCGGATTTAAGGTCCCATGCGGATCACCGGAAGAGGCGGGACTTCGCCACTCTATATACACCCATTGTAAAAATTGGTCACACTTCCTGTCTCCTAGGTGGGTGCGATCGTGGAAGTATTTTGAGCGTTCTGCTCGCAGTAAATGTTGGAATTTACAAGCATCTGTCTTATATCTGCATGATGCGTTTCATTTTATTTTGCTTCTACAGGCATTTTTTTTCTACGCCGCTAACGTCTATATTAAGCATTACGAATATGAGTTAGCTGGCTATCTCGGACGTTCGTAAATTACTGTAATCGCCATGAGCCAGCTTAAAGGGCATTCGGCCCGGTCACAATCAACCTGAGTAAAGTGTGGTATTTTTGTCATAGTACTTACTATTGACAAAAATATGCTCATGAACAAAAGTTATAACTATTTTTATTGCAGGTTCCATGTGAGTGAGAAAATACATCATAATAAAGTTGATTTGCGAGGTGTGATATGTCTTCATATTCTGCATTTTGTTCCTAATCGTGGTCAATTTCGGAGTTATGCACGGCCAAATATAAAGTATTTTCCATTCATTTTTAAAAATATGTGTGTGTATATTTGCAAATTTTCACAGTGTTTTCCATATTTGATTGTAAATGCTCTTTCTTTTGCAGGTTACCCCATCACAATATTTGGATGGTGATCGATTTTATGACCCCCTAAAGAAGACATTGTCAGCGTTATACTTTTTTCTCTTTCAGCTCATTCCTCATTGCACTGACCTAATAATTCATGAAATTTGTGTTAATCAATCAAGATTCTTATTGCCAATTGTAAATTTTATATATGTGAGAACAAAATAACAGTAATCTAAACCAGAGTTTCATAAATAATCAATACCCAGGAATGATCATTATCTGACCATGAGTGACCAAAAAAAGTGTAGTGTCCATACGCCTGTTAACCAATCCATAGTGATGCAACTAAACTTTATATATTTAATCTTTATAAAATGACTGTGGGTTTATGAAAATAATCCATGACTTTTGTGATGGGTAATGGAATTAATTATATAGATGGAGGATCTTTCCAAATCCAAATTGCAGTGTCCATACCCCCAATACTTACCTAATTATAATGCCCTGTTTCCATATTATGTAATGCACTAAAAGTATGCAAACTGAAATATTTTGTAGTAATTTTGTCAGTTCTTAATATGGACTGTGCTCAGTAGAGATATGTAGAGACATCTAATGAGGTACATGGTATAAACATTAGTGATTTTGGAAAGAATACCAAAAAGTCAAACTGAAATTTTAATATTAAACCAACAATATAAAGTATGGTGGTTTGTTCAGTTTATTTTGCAATAAACATTGTTTTGTCAAACAGATAATATATGTTGTCAAACAAATCGAGGGCTGACTGCAACATCTGGACATAACTGTTTATTGCAGTCAGCCCTCGAAATATAGCTCCGTCAGAATGAACTTTATGCTTACCAGGTTGACACACTGTAGTGTCCATACCTCTCCATACCTGTAAAACTTCAACTTGCCACTACACAAAAACCGAAATAGGATACTCAGTCTTATTTGGCAGAAAGTTGCAGGACATGATTGGCCATTCATGGGAGACAAGAACACAGCAATTTGTTTCGGTAAAAATTTGGGCCCTAGTGTCCACCACCTAGTCAGGTTGATTGTGACCAGGCCGATTGCGAAACGACACTAGATCATTCAAACTTATGAAGTTGGAATGAATTACGACATTTGGCTTTTGTTTCTTACCAGTCCGTATCCTTGAAAAAAGAAAAGATGGATAACGTGTTCTTAATATTGCACCCTACTGCTGCACAAGGTTTTGGTAATTTTAAAACGCATGGACAACAGCGCAAGATTCGGTACACATTTAATGTTAGCACCTTATTTTGCTACCTTTTAAATATCTGATATTAACCCAGTACAAGATCATAGCAATCTAGTAGGTTATATTCCTTTCCCCCGCTAAAAATGATAAAACCTCAGTGACAATAATAGTATTACTGAGCATAGAAACACAAGCATTATTTCAGTTTTAAATATTTATTTGTGGTTTCCCGCAGTCCATAATGTATTTATGAATTGCCAGATGTACTGATGTTATACGGTGACGTAATCGCATGGCTCTGATTTGGCTCCTGGGCCATGGAAAAGCAAACAGGTTCTTAGGAGGTGCGTGGGTTGAACCAACCAAGCACTGGCACTAGCACCAGCACGACACTAGCAGCAGATTCTTTTTGAGGGAAAAGGGGTATGGGAAAATGACCCTACTTTCCCACCTGATTCATTATTTCAATAATGATTTTCCACATTACTTTATGGTATCTATCGCAAGTTTCAAGTCTCCTTCGATATATGATGATGTTCAGTTTTGTAAATTATGGTCCCGAATAGACTAGAGTAAAGGATAAAGCGAGAATATGCTTTAGGGGCATGACTATCCTCTGGTCTCGTCAGATACGGTCAGACCTACCCCTCGCTCCGCCTGTATCTTCAATTCACGCTCTCGTCCAATAGGAAGGAATCACATCCGGTTTCAAAATGACAAAATGGCACTAATCATAGACATTTATACATATACATGTCTATGCCAAAATCGAGGCTTACTAACTGGTATGCTGAAACCAATGGGTGACGTCACGGTTGCTTCGTCCATCTTTTTATACAGTCTATGGGAAAGACATGTGGTCATTATGGACTTCGCCTTCGCAACAGTTTGCTGCAGGTCCTGCAGTCAGCAGAGTGCAAAAATACATTTTAGCGAGATTTCACTCACTCATATGCACATTTGTAGAAAACTCTTAACATGGCTTTCATTTAATAATCCCATTAATTACAAATTACAAATTAAGTACTACATGTATCTTTTAGCATTTTTTTTTTTTTTTTTTTTTTTTTTTGGGAATTTTTCCTTTATTCGACAGTTATACAGTATAGAGAGACAGGAAGGTTGGGGAGAAGAATGGGGGAAGACATGCAGCAAATGACCTGAGCCGGATTTGAACCCAGGTCGCTGCAGGAAGGACACGGCCTCCATGGAACGCCCACCCAGACTGATGAGCCACCGGGGCGCTCTTTTAGCATTTTTAGATTTTCTTGCTTTTTTTCGATTTGTCTGTATATTATTATTTTATAATTATGTTCTTTATTCCAATTGATTTTTAGATTAATTCTAGGAGTTGAATTTCCGGCATCAATTGTGCTTTGTATAAATATAGTGTAATACACTGCCTAGCCTAAAGAAATCAACACCAGGATTTAACTAAGCAAATAGTGAGGAGCCTTCAGTTGGATAATTACGAAATATGTTTCAGCCGGCAACAAGTTATTTAACCCTAAATAATGCAGTAGGTAGCTTCTAATTTCTTAAACAACCATACTGGAAGACATACCCTGTGGCTGTGGAAAAGATGTTACACTCCGTTTCAGAAGGGTCAAATTACCGGCCTGCAGCAAGCACAGAAAACAAAGAAGGAGATTGCTGAAACTACTAAAATTGGGTTACGCGCTGCCCAATGCATTAAAAAACCAGGAAGGATAGTGGTGATCCATCAGCTTCAAGGAAGAAATGTGGTTGGAGAAAAATCCTGAATGAATGTGATCAGAGATTTGTAGTTCAGCCTTTGTAAGCTAGAAGTTTTGAGTAGGAAACTTTATACAAGAAGAAATGTGAACAACACAGTGTTTGTCAGCCCACGGGAGTGGTGCTACAGAGATTCAATAATGCGGCTTAACTTCATCAGCACAAAGAAAATACGAGAGTCCTAAAACATATAAGCAGATGAGTGCGAAACGAAGATCGATTAGATGTACATTTTATAACTGGGCTACTGATTATGAGATAACCCTGTTTCAGGGTATGAGGGGAAGGACTCCAGCATATGTTAACCTAAACAACGGGAGGTTAAAACTGATAAGTATCCTAAGGCCAATATTTTAGAGACGGTAAAAACTAGTGTTGGGCAAAAAACATAATATAATTTTACCCATTTTATGGTCTTACGTTTGATGAAAAAAGTTTTTGTGAATGGATTTAATGAGCGTAGAGCATACATAAGTTAAAAGTAATTTTGCTTGACAGAATTTGCCAAATACTTTAATAACATCATCTATAAAACTAATCAGTTCATAAAGCAGGGGCAGTGCTCTGTGCAGCTGGATTATCATCCTGAATCTGGTAAAGATAGAGGAGCTTGAGGGGCGCCCCGGTGGCTCGTCGGTCTAAGCGCGTGTACCATGAAGGCTGTGTCCTTCCCGCAGCAATTTGGGTTCGATTCTGGCTCGGGTCATTTGCTGCATGTCTTCCCCCATTCTTCTTCTCCCCAACCTTCTTGTCTCTCTACACTATATAACTATCAAATAAAGGAAAAATTCCCAAAAAATAATCTTTAAAGATAGAGGAGGTTGCAAGCTAACAAGCACGAAACGTCTCACTTTCAACTAATAAATTTAGCTATGAATTATGTGGAAAACGACACTTCCGCCTTGGTCAATAGGCTCCAGCTCCCAGTCATGGCAATACGCATAGTAAAATATAGTTTACACCCCTGTTCAGAAATAAATAATCTAAAAAAAAAAAAAAAAAAAAAAAAAAAGGTTGCTATAGGGCACTTTTTCAAATACTTATAAGTGAAAGCTTTCAGTATAACCAATATGATCAAAATCAACTGATAATTAAAAAACTAAAATATTTATCAAAAAATATCAATAAAACTACGATTTCCGAGAAAATAAATAAACACATCTCTGCACCATTATCACAGCCAACAGCGCAACAGGAACTAACCATTTTGACACATAAATCATACATATCCAAATTGGTTAAAGCAACAGTTGTGACATAATTAACAGTCTGGTAGTCTAGTTCCCTGGTTCATCCCCGACCGGTATATGAAATATTTTGGCTTGATTCCCTTCCAGTGAGAAGCGAGTGGCATTTTTGTGCAACCTGGATTGTGGTACTCCAGCTTCGCAATGCAGCCCTGGCCACCGGAAGTCTTCAGTCCTCCATCTTGACTGGGAATTGGCAGTCACCAAATGCTTTGTTTCTCTATGAGCAGATGTTAAAGCCAACTTACCATGAGAGAGGGGGTTTTGAAAGTTTGGCATTATGTTTGATTACTGGACAGTTGTCTTACCTTTGGAATTGTGAATTTCGGACAAATGGGGAGTGATGATGTGGAAGGGGGTAAAACTAAACGAAAGAAAGGAAGTGAAAATTAAACTGAAGAAAGGTGATTTGTTGTAGGGATGAAAGCGGTAGGAGATAGATGGGAAAATAATAATTGTGTATTCAGTGATAATCACTTTGTTAAAAAGGAAATCGGGGATTTTAAGGCTGTTAGGGTATATAGAAGTGGTATCGTGATTATTGAATGCACGACAAAGAAACAAAGGGAAAAAGCACTTAAAATAAAAAGAATTTGATCTCTCACCAGTTATTTGTTTTAAAACAAGTCACTGGCCAACTCAGAAGGGTGTTACTGGAGGTGTCCCTTAATCGGTAAAAGTCGATTCTTTTTTGGAGGTGGAGGGAGCTTGTGCAGTTCAGAGCATGAAAAGCTATAGAGATGGGAAAGCACAAGACAGCATGGTGGTAATGCTAAAATTTGAACAAGGGCTACTAGACAGGATATATTTGGATTATCTGAGTCATAGGGTGAGGGCCTATGAGGGGGTGCCACTCCGGTGCTATTGGTGCCAAGAATGCGGGCATGTTGCCGCAGTATGTCAGGCGAAGACCTTTACACGTAGACCATGTGGCAAATTTGGGTGCTCAGAATCTGATTGCATGCTACCGAAAGAACAAGCAGCCTGTTTTCATTGCGGCGGGGGGGGATGAAGCAGGAGCTACACAATGTGATCAGAGAAAATTTTAATGTGAGGTGGAAAGGGTGTGGATGCAGAATAAGTCATCATATATGCGGAGGCAACAAAAAAGGTGAAATGGAAAACGGTATTGTGAGTGAAGAACTGCATATTGCAAAAACAGTGATAAAAGACCTAAGGCCTGATGCTGAATATATCAGTATGGAAAAGCAGATTTTTAGCATTTGTTGCAATGGTTATAAATTGTGCAAAGGCAATTGAGTCAAAGATGGAAAGGATTAGGATGGTGGTCCACGTAGCAAGAGAAATTCTTGGAATTACTGATGTAAAGTGGGAAGAAATTTTAGAGAGAGGATTTAGCGAGAGCCAAATGCAAATTAGCTAGTTGTGTATTGTTATCGTTATTGAAAATGGTGCATTAGGGTTATAATTAAGATTTTTAAAAAATGCCTTGAAGATAAGTCTTGTAGTTTCAAGCTCATAAAGATGGCGGTAATGCAACATGGATGTCACCCGCCATACAACACCAAGGAAGAAGAAGTACAGACACCAATGAAGAAGAAGAAGAGAGGGGGCTTTGCGGAGTTAGTCTGTTCTCCACTAAAGTAGGCCCTTGTGCCATGTCTCGCTATTTGGTTCCGTAGTGCTGGTGAGATGAAGCTTCATGAAGCGTTGAAGCTTTCCAGCCTGATTTGTTGAAGTGTGGTTCATTTTTTGAGGTTTCGAATGCACTCTACAGTCTACAGACCCCTACTGCTCAATAAAAACAATGATATGAGTTGTGCTTCGTAGGAAATGACAGGCAAGCGTAAAGCTGGATTTATGGTTCAGCGTCGAACCGACGCCGTCGCTAAGCAGAGCCTCTGCGGCGAAGTGAACCCCCACCGCAGAGCCTCTGCGTCGCCTGCCGTGCACCTCGAAAATTTTCTAACTGCACGTCAAAGCGACGCAGACCGCAAGGGCACTGATTGGTCCACTCTACTCGAGTCTCACGTGATTTCACGACAGATCATAACAAAACTAAAAGATGCTTTGGGGGACTGGAAAGAGGTCAGTGAATGTGCTTGTGAAACAAAGAGCTTTGTATTTCTGTTCAAAAATAATAAACGTTTCCCCTAATTATACAAGGAAAAACTATCAAATGAAGGGAATTTATTATGTATTGGAAATTAAAAGGTTTGAATATACGACATCAAAAAATAGTCTAACAATTTTGCCTAATAGCCGGACGAAGCAACCTTATTCGGAGAAATCAAATCGAAGTATTCCCAAACGGGTGAAAACTTTTCTCTTTTGCACAAAATGACAAACTCGCACACTGCACAAAATCGCAAACCCCACTGACAAACTTCAACTACTGACAAAAACCCACGAGCTGCAGAAGAGAATTGGGACATTTTATAGTCGAATCGCCCGCCGAAAGTGAACCCCCTTCTCGAAGCAGCATCCCAAATGAGGCCTCGAACATAACGAGTGACGTCATTTTGCCGAGACGATACAAGCCTCGAAACGGAGCTCCGTTAGCAAGTGCTTCACATTTTTGACAGCCTTGGTATCGAGGGTATCAGCACAACGGTTCCGTCTTTAGTAAAGTAAAACCAAGAATTTTCGTGTGCAACCACGAGGTTCATGCTGAGCGATAATACAGCATCTTCCATGCTGACCGACCGACCGACCGACCGACCTATTTGTAAACACTTCCAGATTAAACCTCAGACAGACAAAATAACTTTTAAACAGAAACAAAGCAAATACCTCCGCTTCACGCTTCTGTAACCCCGGCACAATGCTTGAGCGGTCTTTCCGGGCTTTTCCGTCGTGTGCGAACTCAGTTGGCACAGCATCTTCCTTCAGATATGTCAATCGCTTTTCGCCTTCCTTCAAGCCGACATACATTGCGTACATATCCGCCCGGAAACAGGTAGGCAAAAAGTGTGCTGTACACAATCTGGAGTGTTTTGTTGGAGTGAAATCCTGTCGTTTCATGTTGGCAAGCCATTTTCCCAGCAATTCCGGTTTCTTCAGTGGAAAACTGTAGAATCGGCGTCCATCACCGTCGGAGCCAGTCTTTGCTCTACACCCAGCCGCAGCACACCATGGCATTTCGTTCCCTCAGGACAGGAGTCCGTCACCTTTAAGTGCGCCGCGTGGCCTAATATAACGGTCCTCCGATCCGTAGTATTAAAATGGTGTCGGAAAATGAAAAACACAAATTAATGAGTCTCACCACATGGGACGTATACTCGATCTGTGGCTTCTGGCCTTCTGCCCTGCAACCCGAGGGCCTAGATGACGTCACGGAGCATGACGTCATCGGGTAACCCATTTTTATTGATTGGTTAAACTTTTGTCAAAGGCGGCACTTATGAAATGCGATGACGTAGAGAAAAAAAATCTAAATTGCGCAAAGCCCCCTTTCTCGTGGTAAATTGGATTTAACATTGGCTCATGGCAAAACAAAGCATGTAGCGCTTATTTATTATGATTAATTGAATGTTCAATATCTTGTGTGTCCACCATTTGCGTCTCTCAGAGCAACACATCTCCTTCGCATGGAGTTGATCAGGTTGCCTATCGTGGCCTGTGGAATGTTATTCCATTCTTCCCGGAGGGCCACACGGAGCTGGCGCACATTATCCGGAACTGGAACACGGTCATGACACGCCGATCCAGAACATCCCAAAGATGCTCTATGGGCGACATGTCCGGCGAGTACGCAGGCCAGTCCAGAACTGGAATGTGCTCTGCTTCAAGGAACTGCATGCAGACCGCTCTGGTGGACATCCCTGCATCCAGCATGCCAATGGCACATTCCTGCATGACCTGAGACATCTGAGGCATGATGACTTTTGACAAAATTTGACATTTTGGGGTGGCCTCTTATTGTCCCCAGTATAAGGAGTGTCTGGGTACTGCTCATTCTGTCTGCTCACCGTCTGGAAATGCCACACCCATGTACTGAGTGAAATCACTACATCACTGAGCAAATGCTCACTGACAGAGAGAGGGATTAAAAAATGCTACACAAATCCAGAGAAATATCCCTATTGTACAAGTAAAAGTCAGCATATGCTCACTTAAAGTTGTTAACTCCATGTGGCATCAATATTTGACATGGGGCGTTTATATTTTTGTTCAGTGTATGTACAGAGCTGTGACCAAGTCATCATGTCCAAGTCAAATCAAGTCACTGGTCATTAGCTCAAACTCAAAGCAGACGAGGGAGAGCAATGAGGAGTGAAAGGGGGCGGGGGAACAAATTAGACAATGAGCTAACTAATTAACAAGCAGAGTAGGGAAAGCAGAGAGAGCCATGAGCAGCATTTCATGTTGACATTGACCCCTTTCTGATCCTAAATGTATCTAAGCTTTTCACTCTCTCAGCTTTCCCCACTGAAGGACCCAAAGAAGAGATGGAAGAGCACCCTATTACAAGCATCCTTTGCCTCGTCGCGCCACCAACACCTGTCAACAACTGCGGACAACTGGCCTTCAGTGAAATGGACATGAACATTGTTCATGAGCTGTTCTAATATGACACGTGTTGTGCTAATGTACATCATGTAGTGTACATTCCAGAGCAAAATCAGGCATGCCTGATGTACCCATTGGAACTTTAGACTCTGCAATGCAGGACACTCCTTTAAATTTCATGTATTGCATTTTATATTTGACCATATAACAATATTCATTGGACATTACTTTATTCAGTCTACAGTAGTCTTACCCAAGTATGAATAGGAGAGGGTTAATGGGAATGTTTATTGGAGTTCAGGACTTTCTGAGGATGGGTTTATAACTTATCTTCAAGAAAAACCATGAAATATTGAACTTATACAAAGAGATTCATAAAACATGTATTTAACGTGTACATAATGTACACAATTTCTGTACATAGATAGTAGTGGAATATTCCAGATAGTAACAAATAAATGGGTTAATATCTCCATGGACTCAACAGGCCCCAAGCTTTTTACTGGTGAAATTGAGAGTTCACATGTGAAGGTAAAATTATTTGGTGATGGTCTACCTGAAGGGTCATGTAGGATGAAGTGGGTGTGGCCCGAAGTTGGGTGACCACAGCCATCAACCCCACTTTGGGTCCCTTATTTTCCCCCCTACATAGAGGTCCCAAAACTTTTATTGTTGATTTTTATTGTTGGACATGCGAAGATTGGAAAACAACTGTAATTAGTTTGGGATCTTTATGTAGGTTGGAACTAGGGTCCCATTTCCAATTGCCAGAAATGGTGTTGCACAACTTCAGGTGGCGCTGGTGTCAACCTACATGGGGGGCCCAAGAATTTTTTCACTTTAAGTTGTAGTCCTCTAACAGAAGTTTCAAGAACAAGTGATAAAAACTTGGGACCTCTATGTAGGTTGAAGAAAAAAAGCAGTTTAAAGTAGCACATCACAAAAGAGCCCCAAAAAGGGGCGTGGCCTGCTCAGCCAGGGAGGGGTTAATCGTCAAGGTCATGACTGATTTTCCTATTCCCGACCCCAAACTCAATTATCGTGAAGTATGAAGAAATTTGGAGATGGTGAAGAATCACCCCTGGGCTGATCTCAGAAAAATTCACTCTTAAACATCTGATAATACTAATGAAGCTCATTAGCAAGGACTCTCAGGGTTTATTAGTGGTGTCAGGTGTGTCAGTGCTTGGTTGGAATGAAGGCCTGCACCCTCACCGGCCCTTTCTGGATAAGGTTGAATAGCCTAGCTCTATAGCAACCTTATTTCTTTTTTTAAATAATTTCTTTCTGAACAGGGTTGGTCACTATGTTTGCCATGCATTTTGCCCATTGGTTTTGCCATGACCGGAAGCTGGCGCCAATATGAGCATGACGGAATGCACTAAGAATTGGGAGCGCGCAGTCAAGTCTTTTCTCTACGTCAGGGGTCTCCAACCCTGTTCCTGGAGAGCTACCATCCTGAAGGTTTCTACTCCAGCCCTAATTCAACACACCTGATTCAACTCATTAGCAGCTCGTCAAGATCGTCATGCACAGAAATGGTCCAAAACAAACTCTGGCCGTTTCTACTGTCAATTTATTAGGTGAGGGATAAAAGTATGAAAATAATTTGGATATATTTTGGAAAGCAGGAAGTCTCCTCTGTGCATTTAAGTGTATAGGTTGCATCCCTTGCCTTTTCCTTTTACAAATCCTACGATTCCAGTGATTGGCATACAGCATATAAGACAACGGACAGTCATTTCCAGCGCATGTGTATCCGCCGGTACCCGCTGACCTTTTACTCGCTGGCCAGATTGGAGATCAGCAGCTAATAACAAAGCGTTCATTCCTCCAGGAATTACGCTACCTAAACCATTACTGCTCATGTGTTCATTATTTTGTGCCAATAGCAAATATTTTTCACCAATATACAGACTTCAGAGAGGCTTCGCCTATAGCAGCTGATACATCTTATATTGGGGTAAGAATCGTGATTGTGTTTATGATGAACTGGGATCATCCATTCAAGTTAATTGACTGGGATTCTCACACAGCTGAGAGCATACCCATGGGAGATCTCTGAATGCAGTTTATTTTGGCGTGTTGTGTAAACAAGAATAAAACTGTTCAGAGGTCATGTCCAGAGGGTAACCCTAGATTTGCAGCAGTCCGGGACACGCGCACTTGATTCTGCATGTACTCATGCTATACTTGACTTGCAGATGGTTGCACACAGTTGCATTCATTGTGTTCTCGAGGGAATGCAAGTCTAGCCTATTATTCGGGTGGTTGTGTAGCAATGACAGTTAGTTGATGTGTCTACAACGTAATAAAAAAACCTGTGCATGTAGGCTACATATTTTAATATTTCTGCATCATTTTTGCTACGGTGCTCAAATAATGTGTGGTATCAGCACGAGCGCTATCAAGAAGGCACAATGGTTCTCGCCGCTCAATATCAACATTCCGTACTGATATGCAAAATACAAATCTGGTGAGAGATTTGAAAGTGAAGGATTACTATCCAGACATGAACCAGTTCATACGTACAGCACGTAATGCACGTGTCCCCACCAAGCACTCATGGCCAAGGAGGACTACACCCCAATACCGACAAGTGCAGTCTTTGTACTTCGTCAAGTGGCCACGAGTGCCATACTTTCTTGCAGGATCTAGTCGAAACGTATAGGTTGGCGTAAAGCCTACACGTGCTATGAGGTTTCCTCATCTGACACTGGGATGCACTTACAAAACGAATATGTTTCCAGCTGACGCAGCAGTTACAAGAGTGTATGAGCCAAAAAATTTCATAAAGAGGATACATCCAAAATCAATAACAAACATAGCAATAAATTAGCCAATAAAGGCTTCAATGAGAAACCAATTCACGGGAGTAGCAGTTTATAAGGGGAGGGGAACAGAACAACTGAAACGCTTATGTCCACGAAAATACGTTTTATTTTTTCATTGATGTTACGTTTATCACAGCATCTTATTGGGGAGATTGAATCTCATGATTTCAATTTGGGGGGGGCGATCCCCCCTTTAGATGACGTCCTTGAACCAATGGGATCACGCAATCCTGTCGGGACGCGAGAGTCCCGAAAACCCTTGCATCTGGGCCAATTCCACATTATAGTCACAAAAATGACATGTACATATCCAATGGGTCACTCTGATTTGTATTACTCTACTGTATTCCACATTGAAAGGGTTAATTTACCCCGTGCATATTGCCCGGTAACAGAAGCTTTAGGAACCTGATAAAACATTAAATTGTCATATTTTCTTTCATGTGGGTGCAATAAATTGCATTACTTTGGAGCACAATCTAGTGTGCGGACTCTACTTTCACATATTTTCTTTCCCCCCATCATCTTGATGACCACTCATTACTTCCTGCGCACAAAATCCTGATGCACTGTGGGGTAAATTTTGCCCTTCATGGCACACTGAGGCGGTTTCAGGAGATGGGTTCATTAAGTGTGGATTAAGTGCACCTGAGCTTGGGCATTTTCAGAAACGGGACAGTCTTCTTCACTTGCTCAAAGGCAGGCGAGTACCAAAGCCTGAGTGAGCGACTGATCCGCACAATTCGTAATAATGTGTCGATGACCACAGAGAACAGCCTGCAGCAGAATGGGTGAGCTTTTCTCAATTTTTAGTCTGCCCCCAATACCCCAGTGTTATTGAGACAAAAATGTTAAAATAATTGGATATGCGCTACTATCTCAGTACAAATCACACGACATCTTCATGAGCATTCTTTGAGAAATTTTTGGGAGGTTGACAGAATACCTAGAAGCCACTTATTTTTGACAAATTTTCAACACGAAGAACAAATACAACACTGGTTCATCACTTAACACCTGGGTTCCATTTAAAATGAAGACTTTAATTCTTCATGCAGTGAAACGCCTCTCGCGGTTAAATATATACAAGTATTTTCTGTCAAAGCTGGTAAAGTCACATTAACATGTACATACGTCAACTTCAACAATCTCTGGAGGACAATAAATACAGCAATGTACAGTAAAAGTCTGGAGCATCTTCCATGGGAACAAGTCACAGTGTTGAGGAAAAAAAAGGGATTCAGAATACAGAGACATGACGGGAACTGGTGAGCAGGGGTTTGCTCCTGAACTTGCCACCACAGTCGCTATACATGATATTTCTCATTTCAAATACGTGCCAGATCACCTCAGACCCACCGGTAATCAAACTGGATTGACTTCATATTCTAATGCTGACAGATACGAAACCAACTGTAGTACTACCAAAAAAAAATGAATACCAGTAAAAAGAATGCATTTTGTATCTTCTTAGTAAGTTCATATAGATTGTACCGATAAGTCAAAGAATAAATAAATTGCAATACTGGAACAGACAACCAACATTCACAGTCAGCAGAGAGGAACGGCCTGGTGGACGGGTCATCTCTATAGAAGGAAGTTTGCAAAATGAAGTCACATCAAGACTGAAGAATACAGTGAACAGCAATTAGGAGAGAGCAGAATCCGCATCTGAAAAGCACAAATAACACTTTAAAAAAAAAAAAAAAAAAAATTTGTGGAACTTAATCGTTCACTGTAACGGGAAAAAAAAAAACACTTATTGGCCTCTTTCTGTAATGTGTAAAGAGCCTCCTCCATTATGCGTTGAGCTCTCTCACAGTACCCTATTGGGCCACAAGGGTTCTGTCTAGCAAGGCCAGAAAAGTAAGGATTGCTTTCAGGTACCAATATATAGCAACATAATACAGACAGCCCCACATCTGCAAGTTTCAGCTAACAGGAATAATCAAATACAAACAAAAAATGTAAATGCTGCATGTGAAAAATCGTTGAAATAAATTCTATATCTGCATCCCCTCTCCAACAGCTTGCAATGACAAAGAGGACGCGACTCAAAATGCCACTTCATGACTGTACAAGTTTGTCAATTATCCAAAATGCATCTGCCTTCCCCACAACAGAGTGGCTGTACTGGGCTCCTCGAAGCAGTGTCTTAGGGGGAGGACACACATAAAAGATTCATGCAGTTTCAGCTGGCTATGGCCTTCCACCATTCAGCACCAACAAAAAACTGCTTGTCCACAACCAATTAGTTTAGAAGCAACCTTTGTCTCCGCCCTCTTGTGCTGAATTACAAACTGCCCTGGGCCCTGAGTGCTTTTATTCACATAAAACACACAGGTGCTCTTGATGGCTAGAGTTGGATCCCTTCAAACAGCAGGCAGCTCAGGGAATGTACATGTAGGGTGCAGGAGGCATTCCTCCGTAGCTTTAAAACGGCCGAATATCAGCTAATGCTCTTTGACGGCGAATCCTGACGACTGACCGAAATCGGCTTCAAAAATGGCTACACAAAAATAAAGCGGAAAATGACACTGAATTGGCAATGATTACTTACCATTAACAGCATTTGCCTACTTTATATTAAAAAAAAAACACACATTCAGAATTACACTGGGCCGCCCTCTCACCGGGCGGCAAGATGGCCGACTTGACTACTGTTGCCATGTTCCGGCAATGAAGCCGAACGCTATAGGCTGCCCCATTTCTCGGGCGGAGGGAACTGGTCCACCTCCCCAACTTCTGTACACTGCTGCTCTCCCAGGGTGAACATGAGTTTGTATCGCAGTCGCACCTTCTCCTGCAAGAAAAACAGGCACCCAGTGAACCTCCAAATACATTCCCAAACAGAACCCCCACTGCCAATCGCGGTACCGATGTTAATTTCACTTCTTTCACATTACCAGGTAGCAGTGACTCAAATCTGATTGTTTGCCTTCATGGGACACAAATGTTTTCAGGGCTGTGTGGAATCCATGTGGTTACTTTGCCTGTATGCATGCACTGAGAGCCTTCTAAAAAGATAGCCATCTGTGTTTTTTCGCCTTCACAGCCTCATCAGGTACAGCTGATGAACCGTTTGCAGTCCTCCAGGGCAAAATCCCATTCCCCCAGGGCGAGCTCTTTTAAACAAGTTGCCACACGATAGGTTTTCAACAGCTCAGGATAATTACGTTTTTTAATTCCTTAAATTTATTCAGAGCTCCAAGGGTTTAAATTAGAAACAGGTCACTTGTAATTATGAATGCAAACCCTCAAGATAGGCTCATACAACCTGGGAAAAAAAAAAATTGGAATTTAACCATGCAGCTTGTAACATGAAGGTAGCATTTGTATCCTGAATAACACGGAGCACTTGTGACTGAACAGCAGTGGGCACAAGGTCAGCAGCAGCTTTGGACGCCGGTGTCCCTCTGCTCTCCTCCTTACCTTCAGCGGATTGGCCAGGAGCATGACTTGAGTGATGGCAGCCGGAGGCATAATGGGATTGAAGGGGAGCAGCTCTGTCCCAGAGGCGGGCTGCAGTTTCACCTTCATTGACTATAATCAATCAGACAGCAACGAGGGGTTGCAATTAGCGCGCTCCAGCTTAGACAAGGCTGCTGCTCAGCAATTTAACCCTTTGAGCACTATAGGCAGCGATAGTTGCCCAATGATGTAGGACAGTGTTTCCCAAACCTCTCCTGGTGTACCTCTTGTCCTGCATGCATAAGATCTCTCCCTGCTCCAGCACAGGTGATTCAAATGATCAGGTCATACTTAACCCCTGAAGCTGCTTGATAATAAGCGAATCATTTGAATCACCTGTGCTGGAGCAGGGAGAGATCTAAAACATGCAGTACATGTGGTCCTCCAGGAGAGGTGTGAGAAGCACTGGAATAGGACCTTGAAGCACGACTTCCCATTTCCGGCAGCAGTAAAAGTGTGAGTTCAGGTTGGCGGGACACCGTACTTCACCTTTGGCACTGCAGCCTGCAGCAGCACATTCTTCACGGGAAGCGGTGCCGTATTCAGCATGGAGACCACCAGCACCAGCACGTCCGACCTGCCCGGCGGGCACTCCGCGGCGAAGTGCAGCAGCACACGCACGCCGTCCTTATCATACGCCGTCACCGGCAGCGTTCGACCTGAGTGGGGCAGAGAGAATTCCATGGTCAGAGCGAGAAAAAATCTGGGGAACAACAGGTCTTTTCCCTCATCTGCTATAGTGGGGATTAGGCCCCATTAATTCATTTATTTATTTTTCACTGCAAAGCGTCTTTGTGACAGTCTCTCTGTGAAAAGCGCTACACAAATAAAATTGAATTGAATTTTCCTCCGTGAACTAGATGCCAAGCAGGTGTACACTCTGACTACCCCTGTCCTGGATGAAAACATGTAGTGACCTCATGCATGGCTTCAATTTCATGACGCCATACCCAACGCTTCCAGGTAATTTCAAATTCTCCACGCAGACGATAGATATATAGGTAGATCAGTAGGTAGACGGACAGACAGACAGACGAAACAGAAGACCAAGACTTGACTTACCTTTCAGGAAGCCCGAGTAATTAAGGTGCACAATTAAAAAGCGTGTGATTAGAACATTATTAACAAAACATTCTAGTCCTAGTGTAGCAATCACTAATGATAATTGAAAACAACAGAGAATTGACCATTGAATTAAAATGTTGACTTAAAAAAAATAAAAATAAAAATTTCCAGACAAAACAGAATCACTTTCATTTACAGAAAATACCTGAGGCACTGCTACAGTTACAGAGCTGGAGATATGCCCGAAGGATTCGCGGATCTGAGATCGTGTCTTACTGGGCCTTATGGAGTCCAGAGGGACGTGCACGGAGGCGAGCGAGACCTCGGGGCCTTTGGCGGGGCTGCCTTGCGTCTGGGGGAGAATGGGAGACAGCGAGCGGAAGAGGGGGCTCCCCGGGTTCGAGCCCACAGCCTGGGCTTTGGCCTGGGACACGGCGGGAGGGGCGGGGATGGAGCCCAGGGGGAGAGGGGTGGAGGAGGGCATAGAGACCCCCAGCATGGAGGAGGCTGCTGGGGTCCCAATCCCAAATATCCCACCGGGGTTCAACAGGCCCGGCATGCTGAAACGCAAGAGAAAGACCAGTGTAATGTAATAGCAGGATGAATGTTGAAATGAAGTGTTGTTGTGGGGTTAAAATGACCAAGACAGCAAGGCTTAAAAAAATATTCCACATGTATATTAACCTTCACAGCGCTTTATACAAATAGGGTTGCTCAATGATGTAAGATATCATATTCAAACCCATTGAAAACCTATCATGTGGCGCCACATCAACAGCACAGGATAATCAAATTTATATATTTCTGGAAAATTTGTTTCACTGCTCCAAGGGTCAATGACAGTGAGTGGCAAGATTAGAATTATGCCATGCCACTTTGTCAAATATAGTCCACGCACGCAGAAAGGTGGGTATGCGACCTCACTTTTAACTAATAATCCAAAAATCTTCCACACCCGCTGCCTCAATGAGACCCATGAAAAACACAGCAGAATAAAAGCTGATCAGCATCACACAATGCTTCATCCCACAGTGCGAAGCTTGGGTACAGAGATGGAGTCAGGAACACTACAAACCTCTTGGGGTCGCCGAGGTCGAGCATGGCCAGGTCCTGCAGGCCCTGGTTGAGGGAGGCAGAGCTGGAGTTAGCCGCTGTTGGGAGAGGGAAGCATGCGGTCCTGGGGGCGTCAGGGTAACACGATGAGACCATTCTCGGGGCAGGCATCATCGATGCCGTCGTCGCAGCGGGGAACGTGGGCCCCGGTAAAGGTGCACTGGCAAAGAAATCCAACCCCAGGTCAGCAGCCTGGGACTGGGGAAAACAAGACATTCATGCAGATTAGACCCCAGTCACCCATTCTGACCAATGTTTCGCCCTTCACCCTTCCAGACACTGACACAGGACCCCGCCCAGCAAAAGGACACAGCCTGAGAGAAGTTTCCAGCCCTTGGCCACAGTTACCCACAATAACCAGGTCTCACACACACCAAATTTCCAACGTTAATCCCATAAAATCTATGGGCCAATATATGGGTCCATAAAATGCTGCTGCTGTATTCAAACCGGCAGACCTTCAGGCCGACTTTAAATTCTGGTGGAGATCCCAAGGTTTCCAACGATCCCAAATATGTACAGCTTAATTACAGGTAAATATGTATAAAACGATGAACAAGATCTAGATATTTTCCATTTGATGATATGCAGTGGCCATGAAAACATGGCGCCCTGGGTTTGAATATAATTTCCCTCATTAGAAGTGTGATGTGTATTCATTGAAGTGCTGCAACCAGCAGATACAGAATGTGTACTGTATATATCATAGTCCTACAGTATGAAAAAAAATACTTTTCTGACCATGAACCTACTTAAGTGACATATTATGTGACAAGTAAGTAGTGTTGTGTGACGAGTTGGTATGAACAGCTATGAAAGTGAATTTCTTCCACCAGCAAAAATAAACAAGAATCTGAAAATCTAGTTCAATGGGATAAAGGCACACCCATTTCTGGCCATTACTCTGCACACTGTAAAATGTGTAGAACACGAAGAGTATGTAGCCCTACGTATGGAAAATTTGGAGCTGGGAGAAATCAAGCAATGTCACCTGTAGCGAGGTCCACTGAGTGTTAAAGTCATTCTCCTTTGGTTTATTGCAATTTTGATCATTCAAACTTGGAGCTGGATCATTCAGACCTACGAAAAAACAATTAAAATACTGAATCCACAATGAACTTGGATGCATTACTTTCACAGTAGAGAGGAAAAAGCGATACCTTTTCGACTTTGAATATAGAGCATAACCCTTAGAGCACTGAAATAAATTTTTAAAAATACGTAAATTTAATTATCCTGCTCTGTTGAAAACCTTTCATGTGGCGACTTGTTTAAAAGAGCTCCTCTGCGGGAGCCCTTTTAAACAAGTTGCCACATGATCAGTTTTTGTCACATGATCAATTTTCAACAACTTTGATTTTGATATCTTACATCACTGAGCAAGAATAGCTGCATTTATCATATACTTCCTTATAAATACGGGGAATCTGCCCATGTGATAGGAGCGCGAGGCACGAGGCTGTATCAGCCCGCTGGGCAAAAATCCTGTATCACCCGTATCTGCCCGCTGGGCAAAATCCCGTATCAGTGGCAGCAACCACTGCCATAGCAACAGTCACGAGCGTCGTTGGCAACACATCGCTGCAGACCCTGATTAGATGCTGTCATGGCGGAGAGACTCATGAATTCCTTAGCGGCTGAAATTTCTGAACTGGACTATGTCATAGAAAAAAACTTGATACCAAATTATTTGCAAACAGTATGCGTAATGCCGCGTTTTGCAGCAATATTCATATGAAGGGCTGTGGTAAAACGTTTCATGTGTAACTTATCATAGAAAGGCAAATTTATTACCTTAATGGAGAAAATCGCGTTTGCATGCTAGCTAGCTGATTAGCCTTTCCATTGACTTTGCTGACTAAATGCAAATGTTAGCGCTACTGGCCTGTAATGACAATAATAACCTGAAATAAATGCTTTCGATAAAATGCACTGTTAATTATGGTCAAAATCAGTATATGATAAATTGAACATCATATGAGCATTTTCATATCACACCGTGCATCAACCCTCGACCAGTATCAGCCCTGCGGTCTCGGGTTGATACAGCGTGCGATATGGAAATGCCTATATGATATTCTCTATTTAGCGCTCTAAGGGTTAATATGCAGTTACCAATGTGTACAATATATTTTGCATTTGACTCGGCAAGATTCAAAGCCTCTGTGAGGAAGAGGAGGAGTTTGAAATTTACCTCCCTTTCACCTCCATTGAAAAGGTTACAAACTCACAGAAATATAAACAAGGCATTTCAAATCCAAAGTTTCCAACATACCATGATATTTATACACTGAATAATGAAAGAGTCCATTTCTGTTAGTCATTTCCGGGCTTCGTTTTAGTGCAATTATCATTTTTGAACCGTTTTAAACACAAGTAGATCCGGTCTTTCGGACAAGAGGTCCTTTGACCTCAATGTGTCACTTAACGTTCTCCCCTTGGTCTGACCAACCAACAGGGTTCCTGAAGTGTACAAATTGCATATTCTGCGATATCCGTAGGCACAATGCAAGAGGTAAATTTGAAATACCCCCTCTTTGTTGCAGAGTCATGGATTCTTGGTAAGCCGATTGCAAAACGTATTGCGCACATTGGTAGCTGCACATTAAGCCCCATGTTCAAAGTTGTGAAAATATCGATTTAAGCACAGGACTCACAACAGAGCACTGTCTCATCTAATTATAATTTGAAATGGAACATCAACATTCACACACCAGAAAGTGTCAAAATGAAAAAGTATTGAGCATAGCCTCGGCAGATTTAATAAGTAAGCCATCTCTTTCTTGTTCTGAAACTAGGTAAGCATTCTAAACCTCTCTGTATTCATGTGACAAACAAAAAAACTGGGCCCTTAATTCCTAGTAACAAACTGCATTACGAGGCGCAGGTTACCCAATGAGAGGAGTTCCTCATCCAAGAGGGAGAGTGCAGTGGATGCCTGGCCAGAGGAGGGGTGGCTGGGGCTTTGCGACTGGCTGACAGGGCAGGCCTGTGACCCAGCCAATCCAAACGGAGGCGGCGGGAGGACTGGAATTTGTGGTGTCACTAGCAGAGAGGAGAGTTGGGGATCTGGCAGTTGAGGAGCTGGAGCCAGCTCCGGTGGGGAGGGACTCGGAACGTCGAGGCCAGCAAGGTCAATAAGAGTTTCTGTAGTCGGATGGCCTCCCTTACCTGTACCGTTAAGAAATTAAAGGAATAAGAACTCCGTGGCTCTCTTACAGGTTGTACAGTGCTGTTGATTGTGTTGGACTTGTGGTTTACCAGTTAGAAACAACCGCATACGATATCATTTCCGAAATGTAAGCAGACACAAAACCACAAAATGGAAAACATGACGGATTCATTACAGATTGTAAAAAAAAAAAAAAAAAAAAAGCAAACTTGAGATTTCAAAATGTTTCAAAATGCACCTTCTGTCATCGATGAACTCAGAGCATCCGCCTCTCCGTTAACGGCCAGGCCCTCCACAGTCTTCTTGTACGAGTTAATGACCCGAGACAGATCATCACTGGCCTGCAAGATGTCACCTACAGGACACAAAGGTGGATAAAACCAGCTTACAAGGTGAGAAAGTAGTTTTTTGCAGAGCAAAAGGAAGAGGCCGATCGAAGTGGGTTCATTTATCCTGTATACTTTGACCCAGGTGAACCCAACATGGAGGATGCACAACTAGACCTTGGTATAAACACATCTCTTAAGTGTGAAGCCCTTGCGCCAAGCGGTTGCTGAGATCTCGTATGCGCAAAGTAAACCACATTTTCAAGTCTAGTAACCTTGACCTTAGATCCAAGAGAACCTTACATGATGGATGCACAACCAGACATTAGTATAAACGCATGACAAAAGTATGAAGCCGAGCAGTGGCTGAGACCTCGTCCACTCAAAAAAAGTACAACGCTAACATCGATGTAAACGGGAAACGGGTAAACCATATGGGCACACCCATCGGACAACCGCAAAAACGCCCAGCGCAGATTAGGCAAGACATTCACATCTGTGTTCTTTACCCAGACTGTTGTCATTGTCCTCAGTTTCCGTGGCCAGCTTGAACACAGTCCGCCTGAGCTTATCGCAGCGGTCATACAGCTCCTGAGAACAGAAATATTAAAACAGGCAGATTCATCTCATTTGCATTTTTCATCTTCTCAAACCAGTCTGCTGTCTTTAGCAAGCTTTCAGGTCGGTCACAATCAGGGTGCTCAATGGCATGTCACTGTCATGAAAATTATTTCTCTGCCCCAAAAACCTGAGAACACTGTTAGTGCTAAGCACACACATTTGTGTTACTGACCTCCAAATTTCAGGTGCAAATCTTCTGTAGTTTTGCAGAAATCAACATTTAAACATATGCCTGTCAGGGCGTATATTGTATGTCACGGACACTACCATAAATTAATCGTCTTATTTCACTAGATTTCTAACATGTTGTGCTCTATTCGATAAAAAAGAACATTGTTCAAGAACATTCTTATACACATGGTATATTAACGGATGTATATAGACATGGTAACTAACTGACAGCAGGTATCCTGACAGACGGTTATTCCCTACTATAAGGAATGGTATAAGATTGAACTACATTTATGACCAAAAGGTGTCTTATCATCTAGCTTGATACAATGTGAAAAGATAACCCCTTGGCATAAATGCTGTTGGCTCTATTATGGAGATAAGAACACGTCACGGACACTACAAGTTTGTTGTCAGATCGATTGTCTTCCAGCTTGAAGAATGGTTGTGATGAAAACACATGCATTATGCGCATACAAAGCTCACTATACCATAAATGCCAATCCTTTGGTAATCAAAATGAGACATAATCTTGTTGTATAAGGTATTTTAAACAACACTGGGTAATAATACAGTGATACATGTTGAAATTGGTGAAATTCTATAACAAAATGCACAATTTCCATATATGCACGCCATTTCGGATATTTCACTCCGATTTTGATGATTTTTTTTGCACATATAAAAAACAATATATAGTTACAAATAAATGTTCAAACTATAGCAGGTTTACCACACAAAACAAAGAATAAACATACAAAAATAAGCATTAACACCTGGTGACTCGTCATAACGCTAAAATGCCCGATGGCATGGCACCTTCACCAGATCCACGCTTTCACCCAAAAATGTCTAGCATCAAGTATCAATACACCATTGTGGCGTTCACAAAAAGTATAGCCCAAAACTACTTGTAATATGCTATTTACATAGTAAATAGTCATGTTATAAGACTATAACATCCAGTAAAACTGTAATGCACCCTGACTGTGACCGACCCCTTTAAAGAAGGATAATATCCATCCAGAGATTCTGAAAACAGCAGCCAGTGTTTAACCCCAAAAAACCTATGGACCCCTATATGGGTCCATGCAAAAAATGCAGCTGCTGTATGTAAACCAGTGGAACTTAAGGCCAATTTTATATTGCAGTGGTGATCCCAAGGTTTCCAAAGATCCCAAATATATTCTGCTGAAGTACAAGGAAATGGGGAAAAAAATGATGCGCAAGGTCGAGGTATTTTCCATTTGATGTAATGCTATGGTCATTAAAGCCACGGTGTCCTAGGTTTGAATATTTCTTTCAATGTAAGTGTGATGTAGCTCCAGTGAAGCATTGAAACCAGCAGATTAAGATATGTACGTGATATTGGGCCTCATGCAGCAACATTCTCTTAAAAATCTCTTATATTTTCTTGCTAAGAGAAAAAATGAGAAAAACCCCGGATGCACCAAATGCTCTTACCGTCCAAATCTGCTCTTACCCATGTGTGCAGAATGTTGAATCCCATTTGATCGTAAATTGGAAACGCGGGCTGGTTGTTTTAAATTAGCATATATGACACCCACTAAACACCTTATAAGGGCAGGTGACGTGCCGTGTGCAAAGAGCCAACTGCTCGTGGCAATCTAGGGCGCTTTCACACAAGGTATGACTGTTCCGTACCGTGCCACAGTACGATTGTCCCCACTCCCCTCTCCCCCCGCTGGTCAGCTTTCACACTAGTAATATCGTAACGTACCGGAGTACACTTGCATACATGTCAAAATTCCGATACAGCGTTTTGTAGTATGCACCTAGGTGGTTTTAAATGGGGAACGATTTTAAAAGAGCACCAATATATTTCGGGGGGTTTTATTATTGAGAAGGGGATTTAAAATATTAATATGGAATATCAATATCGCTAATGCATATGCTACGTTTGCCCTAGCAACCCGGTGTGTCATCTGTAACATGGATTACCACGTATAGCAGCACAAAAAATTAAACTCGAAATTTTCTTGACTGAATGCTTGATGTTTTTACACATCACGATCTTTCTGTGGGTACCCAAACATCAAGGTAAGCCGAAAATGTCCTGATTACACTCGATATAGGTGGATGTTGCAAACGGAATTCTTTCGCCCTTGCGTTTTTGGTCGATTATGCTGTCCACTACCTCATATCACAAAAATTTATCTATCTCATAACTTGAGCTGCCAGACTTTCGCACTGCGTCCCGCACTTTGAAATATCGCAGCTGCATTTTCCTAAGTTTGTCACGGCGGGGCGCCCCGGTGGCTCAATGGTCTAAGTGCGCGTACCATAAAGGCTGTGTCCTTCCCGCAGCGACCTGGGTTCGAATCCGGCTTGGGTCATTTGCTGCATGTCTTCCCCCATTCTTCTCCCCAACTTTCCTGTCTCTCTACACTGTATAACTATTGAATAAAGGGAAAATTCCCAAAAAAATAATCGTAAAAAAAAAAAAAAAAAAAAAAAGTTCGTCACGGCACTAATCCATTATTCTGTGATAATCACGCAAATGTAATGACTCACAAATTATTCCATAAATCTCCAAATTTTTGCGTGTAGTATCCAGTTGTGATTCTATGTTTTCATCCGCCTACATTTCCAGCAAGCATTGAATTTCTTTGTTTGAATGGAGATATCTTTTCGCCGCTGCATTTGTTAGAATAAGGGAGCCGTAACACGTAACAGTAATCTTCTGTGCTCAAGTACGGTTGCTTTCACATTTGGTACAAGTAGCCATTCATTTGTCTCAGGAAACAGATCTGTGCAATCTCTAAAAACGCGGTCTCTGCGCAAAGCCTGGATGGCCAAAGCGTCCAACAGCAATAGGTAAGCCATTCAGAAGCAGAACGCAGGCAATTATCTAAGGGTCTTACAGCTTCGTCCTAATTAGGATCAACTGGCCAAACTCTTTAAGCCCAAAAAGAAAATAATAGAATCATTATAATTTCTCAAAAACATAAAACAATCAAAATTTGATAATATGATGCATTTTTAATGTTTAGGTTTTAAACCTTGTGTTTCCGTGCATTGGACAAGCAATTTGTGGACAGAGATAACAGTTTTCTGTTTTCTCTTACCTTAGTAAGAGTGCTCTCGACCACTCGTAAAATTTTCACTTATCTTTTTTTTTTTTTTTTTAAGATTTTTTTTGGGAATTTCTCCTTCACTTGACAGCCACACAGTGTAGAGAGACAAGAAGGCCGGGGAGAAGAATGGGGGAAGACACGCAGCAAACGACCTGAGCCAGAATCGAACCCAGGTCGCCGCAGGAAGTACACAGCCCCCACGGTGCGCGCGCCTAGACCGATGAGCCACCGGGGCGCCCCAAAATTTTCACTTATCTAAGAGAAGAGCAAAAATAATAAAACATTGGTGCATCCCAGAAACCAATGGGTAAGAACAAAATAAGAAAAAATTGGGGATATGAACAAAACTAAGAGAAAATGTGTTCATATATCGCTTCTTGCATGAGGCTCATTGTCCCTCAGCATGAAAAAAAAAAAAAAAGCTTTTTCAGACTTTGAACCTTCTTACGGTTTAAGGAATTATATGGACTGCATGGTAAATGGACTGCATTTATAAAGCGCTTTTCTAGTCACACGACACAAAGAGCTTCAAGCATACCTTGCATTCACCCTGATGGCAGAAGTTGCCATGCAAGGCATCAACCTGCACATCAGGAACAGGGCAGGGTTCAGTGTCTTGCTCAAGGACACTTCAACATGTCCTGTGGAGAAGCCAGGGATCAAACCAGGAACCCTTTGACTCCTAGGCCTCCTGCTCTACCTCCTGAGCCATGCCGCCCCAAAAAAATCAACATGAAAGGGATAAAACTGCAGAGATGGGATACCGATTTACCTTGATGAGTTCCCGGTCTGCCTCAGAAGACTCATCCCTGTTGAAGTGGGTGAGCATCTCGTTTAGTAGTTTCACATTGTTGTTGACCTCCTCAAGCGTGTTCATGCGCTTCGTCACCTTTTGCATTCTGGCCTCATCCTGAAAGGACAGGTGCAAGGAGGCAGGAAACAGCATTTACAGTGAAGTCCAAACACATTTGGATAGCCAAGGTGAATAAATTTATTTATTCCAGAGAAGATCCTTCGATGTAAATGCAACTACCCTCAAAGCGGAGCTGACAGTTTGCACTTTCAAGCATTTTTATCCCTCCAGCATAAAGCTGCGGGGGGATATAATCGTCAGCACGGTCGTCTGTCTGTCCTTCCACGGTCATTTCGTTTCCGGAGCAGAACTCGAATACTGTTCAATATTTTTTAACAAAACTTGCTGTAAATATTAATCAGGTCCTACACTGCTGCCTTTTGATATTTCGGGATTTCTGAGATTAGATTGCGGGGGCCGGGGGGATATATCATCTTCTGATGACTCTTGTATTTCCATTGTCAGGAGTACAAAGCCAAACAAAACAAAGACAAGTTATGTAACTGCCCAAAGACAGACAGATTGCACTGCAGCAAGGCGACAAATTAAAGGAAAAGACCTGAATGAATGCAATGATAAACATAACAAATGAAAATGTTTTTATTCGTTTTACACAAGTGAACTCAACACCAAGGTGCGTTAAGCCGATCTGACAGCTTATGGAGGTCGAACACCTTACTACTTTTCAATAATCTTTTTTGCGTAGGAATGATCCTAAATCCTCAGAAAGGACTCGTTAGTATTTATGTGGCAGCCATGATGAGCGCTGTTTGAATTCTCTAAGTGCTGAGGAAAGGTGTTCCCATTCTTCCTTACTCATCTCCTGTAGCTTCGGGTACACTGGACCATCCCCTTGAAAAACAGGCGATAACGCATTCCATAATTCCTTCAGCAGCGATATTTAAAACGATGCGCCATCCATCCGGCCATTCACAAGTACAAAAGAACATGCTGGGCAAAGGACATGTGATGACATCGCCTGGTGCTGGTGCAGTCAGATTCTCTAAGCATCATGGCTGTCTTCTCCTAAGTCCTGATAATTTATCTTTTGCATCTTTCCTTAACCTCATGATGTTTTTCAGTGAAGTTAAGGATAAGTGGTTGGGACTTACACAATGGGATGTACGCTGAACAAAAATATAAACGCGCCATGTCAAATATTGATGCCACATGGAGTTAACAACTCTTTGTGAGCATATGCTGACTTTTACTTGTACAATAGGGATATTTCTCTTGATTTGTGCACCATTTTTTAATCCATCTCTCTGTCAGTGAGCATTTGCTCAGTGATGCAGTGATTTCACTCAGTACATGGGTGTGGCATTTCCAGACGGTGAGCAGACAGAATGAGCAGTACCCAGACACTCCTTATACTGGGGACAATAAAAGGCCACCCCAAAATGTCAAATTTAGTCAAAAGTCATCATGCCTCAGATGTCTCAGGTCATGCGGGAATGTGCCATTGGCATGCTGGATGCAGGGATGTCCACCAGAGCGGTCTGCATGCAGTTCCTTGAAGCAGAGCACATTCCAGTTCTGGACTGGCCTGCGTGTCGCCCGGACATGTCGCCCATAGAGCATCTTTGGGATGTTCTGGATCGACATGTCCGCGACCGTGTTCCAGTTCCGGATAATGTGCGCCAGCTCCGTGTGGCCCTCCGGGAAGAATGGAATAACATTCCACAGGCCACGATAGACAACCTGATCAACTCCACGCGAAGGAGATGTGTTGCTCTGAGAGATGCAAATGGTGGACACACAAGATATTGAACATTCAATTTCTTCAACCTGACCCCCAATGTGTTCAAAGGATTGTCAGTCCTTTGCAGATGCCAATATCAAGATGTAATGGATGGTGATCTGAAGATTAGTCATTAACAAAAATGAACTTTGATTCGCTTCATATATTGCATAACCCTAATGTTAATAAAAACTCAAAAATTTGACATGGGGCCTTTATATTTTTGTTCAGTGTAATTTCCTGACTATTCTAATGCAGCCTTAAACTTGTCACATTGATTTTTCCATTAAATTGCCACCTGTCTGTATATATGAAGGCAGCCAGATTTCCTTAATCGTTACACAGCTGAAAACTGGCTGCAGACAGTGCGAGGCACGATCCACCACAGGTGCTCACCTCCTTCACCATGTTCTTGATTAGACGATTCGCTTCCTGCAGGTCCTCCGGATTTTTACTTTTCAGGAGCTCAGCCAGCAGCTACACAGAGAAAATACAGACGATGATCTCTCAGCCTCTCTTTAAAGTCGATTTATACTTGTAACGCATAAGTCGACAGATGTCTTCAGAAAAGTCTCTGACGATACAGATTCTTTAATGCTTAAACAAAGTTTTGGACATCATCTGCAGTGGAAACTGTCATTTACATGCAAATTACAGTTATTTCTTAACAACCAAAACAAACCAGTACTTTTGCAAATACTTCAGCTTCAACTCTCCACATCGATGACAGTCACCAAATCCTTGGTCCATCCAGCCAATGACATTATAAGGCAGCCAATGACAGTGTCTGTGACACTACAAATGTTCGACGGGCACAAGATACCGTAGACGACACTTTTTGCTGTCACTCTGACATCATTATGGTCGTCAGACACTGTTGTTAGACCCACATCTTACAAGTATAAAACAGAATTTACTCTCACACCCACCACAGCACAACATCAACATCAGACCCCCCCACCTTGCTCTTTTCTTCATTTTCAAACACTGGATTCCTGGGACGCGCAGGGGGAGATGGGATCAGAGTCTTGTCAACGGGGATCTCTGGATCAGTGGTAACAATTCCTGGGAAAGGGAACAAGGTCAATGTGACACAAAACAAGGACAGTGTTCCCTACATGTAGGGGGAAAAAATGCGGATGGGAATATTTCATATTTCATCATTACCTTGTCTCTTCAGCATTTGATAGGCTTCACTTATTTTGGCCTCATCAGGCAGTGCGACAGCCCAGCTGAACAGCATTTCGATAACTTTCGTCTTCACCTTCTCGGACACTCGGTCACCCAGATACTGAAACAAATGGGTAGTAAAAGTTAACGCTTTGTGAATTAACGAAGGAAAATCCATTTCTGAGGAAGAAAGCAAAAACCGTCAACTACTGGTTACCTTGGGTGAAACTACTTTGATCAGCTCATTTAAAAACCGAAATTTCCCAACTTCATTGTGAAACCTTCTTCCACAGTTCTTCATGCATGCTTCCAGTACCTGCAATACCAAAAGAGGATTGATCAAAACTGCCCACAGTATAAAAGTTTTTCATGGCAGGCAGTGGTTAAATTCTTCCCTAAGTTTCACCCCGTAATAGTGTGGACACACTTACCGTCAATGCCTGTATAGCTTCCCATTCTTGGGGAGATTGGATTTTATGAGCTAGCAACCTTACAGCAATCTGCGGACTGGAAAAAAAAGGCTTTCATACACTGACGTAGAATAAAAGTAACCACAATTGCTGAAAAACTGAAATATGTGAGCCATACATAAGAGTGGAGAATATTATTAACGTAAAGCCGCAAATCTAAGCAGTGAATCTCACATGAAAGAGAAGGACAGCCGTAAAGGGACACGTTTTCCAGAATGTGATCTATATTGATGAGGAAGAGGATATATCCTTACCCTTCTAATTCTTTATTGATTTGGTCACAGAATCCTATAATATACTCCCAGTCTTCCTGTCTGTTGGAGGGGTTTGTTGACTTATCTGTTGAAAACATTACATTAACTGTAAAAAGGAAACGCACAGGCTGAAAATGCTAAAGTGATAAGCAATAATGTTAAATGTTCTGACAGACATTGCTGAAAAAAAAGTGGTCTTCAACGTCGTTCCTGGGGACCCACTGCGTATGCTGGTTTTTGTTCCAACCACAATTGTACTCGCAGCATTTTAACAAGCTGTTAATTTGTCTTAAGTGCATTTAATGTTTAGAGCAGTTATTCGACCTCTTAACTCACAGGTTAATAGAGAATATTATTTCGGCATTTTTATATTGTGCCTCGCACTTGTATCACACGTGCAGATTCCCTGTATTTATAAGGAAATAAATGATAAAGAGAAATATCTATGTTTGTCATCAAGAATAAAAAACACCATACCAACATTGCAATGTATTGGAAATAACAGCATAAAATGAGAGAAAATAATGTAACCAATCAAATTAAAGATGTAGTTGGCTCCTAATTGGTGAAAACTAATTGGCACATCATGACAAACTATTCGACAAGCAAATAGTAAAGAGTCAAACCGGTTTTGTGTTAAGTTAATCGAATTAAGTTCACCTGACAATTTTTTGAAATAACCTGAAACAGTCGTGTCCAGCAGTCTAATTTGGGGTTCACCGATTTCCTCCGTGTCCAATTTGATCTGTTTGAAATGTAATATTACTTGAAATTCTTGCTGTATGGAAATAAACACACTATTTTCTAGGGTATTTTATTCTTCACAGCATGTATGGATGTTTCTATGTGACATCTGGCTAAAGAGTAATTAACAACTCTAAACATGAAAAACACCCAATTAAGACATTAACAGCACGTTAAAATCTTGCGATTACAATTGTGGTTGGAACAGAAACCAGCACACACAGTGGGTCCCCAGGAATGACGCTGAAGACCACGGCCGTAAAATAAAGAGGCGCGTGTCTACCATAAAAAATGCCTTATTCAGCAAGTATCAACGCAAAATTAACATTCTGTACTGCAAAAAGTATGTGCTAAGTGCAAAGCAGTGACTTAAAGCCAACCTGCTATGCGTTCATCAGTAAATAAGTAGATCCGAGTGCCTCCCTTGTAATTACTAATTGCATTTAAAGTCGATTCGTGCAATGAGGTGATTGGGGGTTTTTTTTATTCGGAAATGCTCTGGCTGGCTGTGCCAACTAAACCAATCAATAGTGACTTAGTGTTAGCCGTGGACTGTTTAATATTTGGTTTCAGTGATAACCCCAGCTAGACCAACTAGTTTAGGGCCAACTTTATTATAAGAAATATATAGCAGCGCAATTGTATTGTGTACTTGACGCCTACACAGCTAGCTAGCTAGTTACACAGACTCACGTTTATAATGTTAATTTTAAGAAAATAAAGCGCTTCCTGTCCTGAACCTACTTTAGCTAACTAGCATTCAAGTGACTTGGTTCACAGAACGACTTTGCCTCTGGTAAACCAGTTAGACTAACATCAACACTTGGTTAGGTAGCTAGCCTGGAATTGGTAGAGAAGTCACTTCAATGTGTCAGCTGTGCCAGAGATTTTAGCTTAAGTCTACAAGACCAATGTTAAGCAAGCTGAGCCATGTAGGCAAGCTAGTAGCAGACAAATTGTTGGCAAGTAGCATCATTATCATTGGACATTGGATGAAACGTTAGTTCATCACGACGCGCCAGACAGTCTTGCTATCTTGATAGGCTGGTTAGCCAACCGCTAAGCCAGCAAGAACGCATCTGGAGCTCACGCTTGCACAGTGTAAAGAGGTCATAACATCTAATCGAGCTGCAGCAAACATTATCTAAACCACAGCAGGGGGTTAGCTAGGTAGCTAGCTCATCCATATGATGGACCAAGCCTTAGAGCTAACGTTAGATAATGGACAAATGCCGGGCCAGTGCAGTCCAGTGAAACTACTATAAACAGATTTTAATTAGCAGCTATTCAAAAGCGCTTCCCCGGCGACAATAACATGCACTGACAGGTTATTTCATTTCGCAAAACAATGATTAAACTAGGCGTAAGTACTCACTGAGCCAGGACTCCAACGACTCTCCTTCCGGATCCGCCATATTCGCAGCGCCAGACTCGCCGCGTGATGGCGACGCAGATGTCAACAGTAGTTGCGATTTTGGATGAATTCATTGATCGCCTCTATTTTTTGATGTCGACTGTATATTTTATATCAAGTATTTCACTGACAGTAGTTGCGTTTTTGGATGAATTCATTGATCTCCTCTCTCTATTTTTTGATGTCGACTGTATATTTTATATCAAGTATTTCACTGACAGTAGTTGCGTTTTTGGATGAATTCATTGATCTCCTCTCTCTATTTTTGATGTCGACAGTGTATTTTATATCAAGTATTTCACTGACAGTAGTTGTGTTTTTGGATGAATTCATTGATCTCCTCTCTCTATTTTTGATGTCGACAGTATATTTTAAATCAAGTATTTCATTGACAGTTGCGTTTTTGGATGAATTCATTGATCTCCTCTATTTTTTGATGTCGACAGTATATTTTAAAATCAAGTATTTCACTGACAGTAGTTGCGTTTTTGGATGAATTCATTGATCTCCTCCCTCTATTTTTTGATGTTGACAGTATATTTTAAATCAAATATTTCAATAGGCGCGTTTTTGGATGAATTCATTGATCTCCTCCCTCTATTTTTTGATGTCAACAGTATATTTTAAATCAAGTATTTCAATAACAGCACACTGAGCCCTCAATTAAGCACGCGTCACCAAGTCAGAATTACTAACGTCTGAAATCACAACTCGAACTGGTCAGCAACTGGATTACTTAGTGGAATTGTGCACAGCAGGCACTTAATGAAACAATCCAGTCTTGCTAACTAGTAGGGTCAATGATCTTAAAAATTTTCAAAGCGTCGGCCTTCATGATGAGTGTAAGAGAGTTTAAGCTATGGTTTGTCCCAGCGAAGGTGCTTAAATACCTCTCTTTACAGTTGTAACAAAACAGGGAAATCCGCAGAGCTGTTGGATTATGTCCATCCATTATTTACGCTGTGCACCGCTTCTTCCTATACTCACTAGGGTCGCCGTTGAGCCAGAGCCTATCCCAGGTTGATTATGGACGAAAGGCATAGACCCACCCTGGAGAGCTCGCCAATCCATCATAGGGCGCACGCAACATTCACTCACCATTCACTCGCACACTCATACATATGGGCACTTTAGAGTGTCATGTCTGTGAACTGTGCGAGGAAACCAGCGAACTCGGAGGAAACCCGCGTGAACATGGGGAGAACATGCAGACTTCACACAGAAAGGCCCCTATCCGGATGTTGGATAGGCCTGATGTCTTTTCCTATATTGGAATTGTGAGCTCGGAAAATTTTGAAGTGGCAATGCATAATCACCCTCAGGTGGGTGATTGAGTACCGGTGTGTAGTGTATTAAAAAAAAAACTGATTTCACTGAAAATGCTTTAAGTAAATAAAAATGAATTTCTCTCCTGATTATATCAGCTTCAAACAGTTAATACAGGTTTTGTTTTTGACACTGACAGCTGGGGGGTATACTACGAAGCTGGCTTTGTGACTAAGCCTGACGATAAGCTAAAGTAAAACCCAGAGCAGCTCATTTTACTTCAGTCCATGTTCCAGATTTGAAGAGGTTCCTGGTTTTACTAAGTGCTGAAGTCAGGCTTAATCACAAAGCCAGCTTCGTAGTATACCCCCATGGACCGTCAATGTGTAGCCAACAGTCGCTAATCCACCAGTCTGGCTGCTTTGTTGTGGTACAGATCAGTTTTGACCAACCATTGACCCTCATCCACAGAGGCAGTGTGTTAAGTCATCTGTAAAACTAGCTTTGGTTCTGGGCTGGTCTAAATAGGATTGTTCCACGGTCTTATTTATAGTTTCATCAAATAAATAAAATGTAAATAAATAAAATCAGACAGTGCATTCATAGACTAAGCTATTTTCAGTCTTCGAATCACAGTTCATAATATTGTTAGAGCTACTGTGTTATAAAGTAAAGAAATGCTTCCACTGTCAACCAGAATCTTTTTGCCTTTCTGCTTGTATTGCTAGTGATGCTCTAAAAGCTGACAAAAATATACTTTCAGACGTCATCATCAATCCTCGGATTTCATAAAATTTTTGCGCCCAAAATCTGAGGTATTCGTGCTCAGATTAAATTTTTTGAACCTATAAAATTACAGTTTGATTAATGATACAAGGGAGTCAATAATTCCGGTAGGTAAAAACAGAATCTTTGTGTGCATAAGTGCCACTAGGCATTTTGGGTTGCATGAAATGAACCCTTATAGTTCAAGCCCCTTATTTTCGGCATAATTTCTTCCTCTGTCGGTGTCTGTGGGGTACTCATCCAAAACAGTTCGGAATCGCACAATTGTTTACGACATAATGCATATGCCATTGATGTACACTGGGTGCTTCTTCTGCAGAATAATGCGAAATTTTGCCAGTGCGGCAAGTTATCATTGGCATACCAGCGAATTTCATGTTTGCATACTGTATACTACTTGCTACGTGTACGATTAGTTCATGGGTAGTAAGTGGTAGGGGATTCCGAACACAGCCGGTGCATATTAGTTGGTGCGGGTGTGACAGCATAAAATGGGGCATTATTATTTTCTGACAAATATTATCCAGGGACCTCTTGCACGAGGGAGTTTTTTTTTATCTGGATTGTGACGAAACCGCGTATATTTGCTTGGAATTTGTACTATGAATACATTTCTGCAATTGTTTTGTCTTCGGTTGTCTCGTTCTGGCCATTGTAACGACTGCCCCACTTCACTTCAACTTCAATGATGATGCGTGTGCTTAGGTACTGGAATATATGGGTTATACCACCAGGTGTCGGTATAGCACGAATGAGTCAACTATCTTCACGGGTGCATTTCAAAGCGTAGGTTGCATCAGTTGCATCCTTCGAAGGCTGTATTTTTAGAGTCGTCACTTACTTCCAACCGCCAAACTGACATTTAGGGTAAGGGACATGGTTAAATTTAGGGTTGGGTTTAGGGCTAGGTTTAGGGTTAGGGGTTATAATTCAGGTTAAGGTTGGCGAAACCAATGACGACTCCCTTGAACCACCGCTGTTTAACGAAGATGAGATGACGTTACATCAGTTCGGCAGAGGGAACTAAGTGATGACCCCTAAAAATGCAGCCTACGCTTTGAGATGCACCCGTGCCATTGGCACACAATATTTTCCTGGAGTATCGCTGTTAATGTTGGTTTCGTCGCAAAATTGTTGTATTTATTACAATAAATACAACATGCTGGTAACGGGTTTTTTTTTTTTTTTTGATGTTTAGAGGGATCATTTTTAAAATTCTTATTATGCAAAAATGCTTCGCAAAGCCACAGAGAATATACAGCAGGGAAAATAAGTATTGAATGTGTCAACACTTTGCTCACTTAATATATTTCTAATGGGGCTATTGACATGAAATTTTCACCAGATTTTGGTAACAACCCAAGTAATCCACACATACAAAGAAATCAAAACAAATAAGCCTATAAATCAAGCTATGTGTAATAAAGTGGAATGACACAGGGGAAAAGTATTGAACACGCTACTATAATTTATTCAATACTTAGTAGAAAAGCCTTTGTTGGTAATGACAGCTTCAAGACGCCTCCTGTATGGAGAAACTAGTCAGATGCATTACTCAGGTGTGATTTTGGCCCATTCTTCCACACAAACTGTCTTCAAATCTTGAAGGTTCCGGGGGCCTCTTCTATGAACTCTGATCTTCAGTTCTTTCCATAGATTTTCAACTGGATTCAAGTCGGGTGATTGACTGGGCCATTCTAGCAGCTTTATTTTCTTTCTCTGAAACCAGTTGAGAGTTTCCTTGGTTGTGTGTTTGGGATCATTGTCTTACTGAAATGTCCACCCTAGTGTCGTCTTCAGCATCCTGGTAGATGACTGCAGATTCTTATCAAGAATGTCTTGGTGCATTTCTCCATTCATCCTTCCTTCAATTATATGAAGTCTGCCAGTACCATATGCTGAAAAACAGCCCAACACCATGATGCTCCCACCTCTAAACTTCACTGCTTGAATGGTGTTTGGGGGTGATGTGCAGCGCCATTTGTCCTCCAAACATGGTGTGTGCTTGCTATGACATCCAAAGAGCTCAATTTTGGTCTCATCTGACCAGACAATATTCTCCCAGTATTTCATAGGCTTGTCCAAATGTTGTGCAGCAAACTTTAAATGAGCTTCAACATGCTTTTTCTTCAGCAATGGAGTCTTGCACAGTGCGCGTGCATAGAGGCCATGGCAGTTGAATGCATTACTCATTGTTTTCTTTGAAACAACTGTACCAGCTAATTCTAGGTCTTTCTGCAGCTCTCCACAAGTAGTCCTTGGCTCTCCGACAACTCCTCTGATTATTTTTTTGACTCCTCTGTCAGAAATCTTGCGAGGAGCACCTGGTTGTGGCCGGTTTATGGTGAACAGAGATGTAAAGTCCAGGGGTCAGAAAGTAAAAGTCCTGCCAAGTTTTTCTCCCTCCCACAGAATGAGCTGATCACTCAGATTGGCTCCATCTCCTGTCCGAAGTAAATCCAAGTGGTTGGAATAAAGTTCTGGGGAGGATTTTTACTTTCTGAACCCAGACTTTACATCCCTGATGGTGAAATGGTGTTCTTTCCACTTCCGGATTATGGCTCCAATTGTGCTCACTGGAACATTCAGAAGTTTAGAAATATGTCTGCAACCAATGCCATCAATATGTTTTGCAACAATAAGGTTGCTAAGGTCTTGAGAGAGCTCTTTGCTTTTACCCATCATGAGATGCTTCTTGTGCGACACCTTGGTAATGAGAAACCTTTTTATAGGCCATCAATTAGGACTAAACCAGCTGATGTTAATTTCCACGGATAGTGTTTGGAAAGCAATCCTGGCCCCTGATAGATTTCAGCTGGTTTCTTGGCTTTCTGTGCCTTATTGCACCTCCTTTTGTTCATGTGTTCAATATTCATTCCCTGTGTCATTCCACTTTATTACACATAATTTACTTTATGGACTTATTTGTTTTGATTTCTTTGAATGTGTGAATTCTTTGCGTTGTTACCGACATCTGGTGAAAATTTCATGTCAATAGCCCCATTAGAAATATATTTACTGAGAAAAATGTTGACGCGTTCGATACTTATTTTACCCGCTGTATTTACTTTATTCAAATTCTGATAATTGTACTGTGTGGCAGGGGTAGCAAAGAAAAAGCAAAATTAATATGGTCTTGACTTGGTTTTTGAACATGTTCTTGATGTAATGTATGAATAGTGTTCTCATTGACCATATAAATGCAATGTACAACCCCTGGCAAAATTGAATCATTACACTTAAGAGGATATTTATCCGGCTTTTTGTCTTCATAGCAAATCTACAAATTGCTGTTTAGACACAAAACAATTTATTAGTTTAATATTCTGACTTCAAAAAACACTCCTCAAATTAAATTATTTAAATTATTACGGTTGAGCTATTGAACAAAAGGTTTTGCGTCATATCCAGAATTTGTTTATTTGCTATGCAGTGAAAAAAAGCTGGATGGACATTAAGAGTGGCAATTATATAATTTTTGACGGGTTGTAGGGGTTTTGCCTCATTGCCAATAAATTTTTCAATACACCGCAGATCGGTTTGAAGGCCAGATGTCCACGCTTTCTCTCGTTAGGAGACCACTGATCCCATTTCGTCTAAAATTAGATCAGTTACTGATGATCAGTGTCTTTATATGCAACTTTATTTTAAATGAATGCATAGCTTGCAATATTGCCAAACAAGCAGGGCCCTAACCCCAGGAGATATTCTATGAATATTCGATAGCATTTTCGAACATAATGATTAAGGAATTAGTTATCCTGCATGAAAAGCACCTTAATAAAAAAGCTGAATCATATGTTAAAATTACCGGTCAAGCACCAGGGTAATGAAGGACGGAGTTCACGAAACCCTGTCTTACACTATAACAGTTGGCTCCTCTCCTCGGGTTCAGGGCACCCATGGATACGCTAGGCTGATTTAAGCTTTGGATTTAGTGTGGGATAAGGCTAGTCCTTAAGCAGTGAATTAATGTTGTAATTCAGAATAACATTATTTAAATAAGTGGTCAGTCAAAAAGTATATCGTCCCATGAATAACAAAAGGTCCCAAGTGACATTCCTCACGAAACCTGATTTTCTGCAGGTTTCATCAGGAATGTCACTTGCGACCTTTTGTTATTCATGGGACGATATACTTGTGCTTAGCTTACGTGATCAATATTAACCCGTTTTTGCTGTTCATAAAAGGCTCAACAAATGCTTTCTGATCTTCAGAGTCCAGCGTGAATCCTGAATCAGTCAGTAAGATTAACCCTTAGAGCGCTGAAATAATTTTAATTTTAATTATCTTATGCTGTTGAAAACCTATGTTGCAACTTGTTTAAAAGACCTCCCCTGCAGGAGCTCTTATAAAAAAGGTTATAAAACATCTTTGATTTTGATATCTCACATCATTGAGCAACAATAGCTGCATTTAGCGCTCTAGGGGTTAAATTAGAGCTAGGTCTGATGAGGGTATTGGCATGAGATACAGCCATACAGTCATAGCTTTCATGTCCGAATGTCGAGCTTTTTGTGCTCTCTTAGTCTTTCAACACCTTGGGACCAAGTTGGAAACAAGCGTTCTCATTTTAACATGTTATCCTTTGACTATTACCGTCTCTTAATCCAATCAATCAATCAATCAATTAATCAATCCCCACAACCCTACTTTAACCCAATTATGACTGAATAACATTGCATAGAGACTACAATTAAAGAACTCCCTGACACACAGCCCTTTCCCAGAGCGCATTACCGCTACAGAACCATTCACCAGCCAAACCCAGGGTGGATGGATCAGAACTGGGACTGGACTTCAGGCCCACACTTACACATCTGCAGACCTGGCCGATTGTCTGAGAGGCCCAGGGACTTTCCACACGAAGCAAAATTATTTCCCGAACAGGATCAGCAGCCATTCAGGGGACAAGTCTTCAACTCCACAACATTCTGTAGAGAAGCACCCCGCTTCAGAGAGCTTTAGTCCCTTTTTAATGGAAAACATGACATTCTTAATCAAGAACTACATATTACAATGTCCCTTTTCTCCATATTTGTAAAAATGATTACATAGCCTTTACATAATAAAGAGAAAGATGGATGCCCAGAAAAGACTACATGGTTATTTTATTATACTGCTTTTGTCTATCCACTAACACAAGAACAAAAAAAAGTTGTATTAGATTTAAAGGGAAAAAAAAAAAATCACACTCCCTTTCTGAAAGAAAATTTACATGAAAATATTAGTCTGTTAAACAGTCTCCAGCATTTAGTCCACAATCACACGGTGGTGAGCGACTTCTGACATACAAAAATTCAGGACAAAACATGAAGACAACGCAAGAAAAAAGTCCCAAGCAGAACTTGCAGATTTTTGCAGTTGAGTTTAGAATTACGACACAGAAAGCGTACTAGAGTGCAAAGTCATCCAGGAACAGTGGTAGTGTAAACGTCACCACTACACTGGCAGCCTTTGACGACGCAGTGAACCGCATGCATACCCAGGCAGGATCATCACAGCCTTGGCGATCAAATATTTTTCCTCTCCATATGTACCTCTCAATATGAATAAAATACACTTGGACTAATGGCATATAATGAGACATACAGAATTTGAAGGCGCTTGAACATACAGGATTAATACACAGGATTAAGCCATGAACTTGTATTGACCGAGCGTCAGCAGTGGTGACAATGGAATAGCTGCATATTACAGATGTTGCTTCCACATGCACTGCCGGGTTACATCTGAGTACATCTGCTTCTGTCAGCATATTTTGCAAAGGTGGTAGAAGCTCATTTGCACCACCAAAATTAAAACATAGTATCTTTTTTCCTGCCTTTAAGAAGCATACGGCTCATTATTCAGGCATAAAAACTAAAATCATATTCCATTGTAATCGAGCATCCTCCAGGACTTAAGGCCCCTCTGCTTGGTTACCACACAATGAATGATCTGCATAAATTAAGTAGACCTTTCTGACAAAATGGGTCCCTCTACAGCAGCTGAGACCAGATTACAACCTCATCTAAAGAATCGCTACACAGTTTATACGCAGTGAAATATATTTTGTGTTCAGTAATTTCTGAAGACCCGCAGATTCAGCCATGTCTGAGGAGACATTTGTGTCGAAACTAAGAGAATACACTTCAGACGATGTCAAAAGAGCTCGTGCAATTCAGATAATGTCAAAAGAGCTCCTACTTCCTTCTAGGTGAAACAAGTATATATTACCAGATATTTTGTACATGAGAACTATATTTAATCATATTTTTGCTTGAGACAGTTTTCTGTAGAGTATGCAACCTGAGTCCAGAGCGCTTGATGAATGTACTGGCAAAACAGAAAATAATACTCATGCCTTGAATTAATAATCTGTGTATAATGTATATTCATGTACACAGCCTTTGGAAAATTCTGGACAAGCGACTTCGGATACATTAGGTGCTTATTTTCTTGCTTTGGAGCTCAAATGTCAAAGGGCTCCACACTATGGAGAAGCCAGCATGCTGAAAGAAACAGTCTGGAAAACTACTATTCCTAACATATTAGAACAGTCAGTTCCAAGAGAAAGCACAGAAACCACAGCAGAAAAAAAAATAGCATGAGCTATTAATTTATGTGAAATGCAGGCTTTCAAACAGAGCACATTTCTCACCAACCAGCAGGGCAGCCATTTCCCCTTTTAATACTGAGAGAATCCAGAACAAATCGCTCTGCTAGATGACACCGATGCTAATCGACAGTGCAGTTTGTGCACAGGAAAGCAGAGGAGTTTAAGAGCTCTCCCTGAGAGGGGGCCGGAGTCCGTGTGGTTGGTGTCCAGCCATAGCGAGGAGGAGGAATCCAAAATGGCCAAATCACTGTATGAGGAGCAAAACATCTGGAGCTCTTACCAAATGTGAGCAGCCATATCACAGATATTGAAGCAGAGATAGTAGTCAATACAATTCCAGTTTTGCATTTTAAGCATTGCCTGGCGATTTTGTCCGCAGCCAGCCAAGAGTCAAAGATCGAAGCACACACAGACAGGGCAGTGCAGTCTGTCCTTCACATCTTCATCATGTCATTCTTTCCCCCTGAAAAGATTGTATTGCAGGTTACTGCCAGAATGAGCGGTGGAGATTATGCTTCGGTAATTGCAATGGATGTGGCTTTAGGAAGAGAATGCACTGCTGACATGATTAACAGGACATTACCAGGATCACACAAGAGCTCATATTTCAATTACATAGTAATGACTGAAAAAAAAAAAAAAAAAAAAAATAGACATCGCACATTGGGTAACTGCAGTCAGTCACTCCATTGAAACCAACAGTACAAATACAAAAGCCCTCAATACATTCAGGTATCACAGCATCTTCAAATAAGCTGAACAAGCACACCTCCCTCTTTTAAACATCTCAACGCTCACCAGAAAGCAAAACAAATCCGTTGACCTGGGGACTTGCACTAAATAATGCTCTCACACGAGTCCGCATTAAAACACATTCCAATTTTCATCATTTTCTATTTTTATTAATCGAGAACAAAAAGAACAACATGGGCCAGAAAAGCAGTAATTAGGTGTGAGTGGAAAACATTTAAATAACACAAACTCCGAGACGACAAGGTATGAAATGTGTTTAGTTTTATAAATGGGTGGGCTGGGGGGGCAGTTTATTAGTTTATCAGGGGCAGTTATTTACATTGCTTCCCTCCAGAGGTCAGACTGTTAGACTAGAGACACTGACACACCAGAGATGGAAAAGGCACTATCCAGAGAGGACGAGGACAGACAGGACAAAGACTCAACCATAGGCCACCATTTTAGACTGCATTCTCAGCACAGCCAATATCAGCCCGGCCGTATGGGCGCACACTCTATTCCACCGGGTGAGACCCATTTACTAACGGGTAAATTCAAGATTATGCGATTTAGCATTTATTGTACACAGAAATGTCATGACAAGGAGCAAATATATGCCAATGCGAACGAAAACATCACAACAACGCCTCCAAATTTTACAGTTCTGGGATTAAATGTCTGCCTTCGCATCTCGCGCTGGGGTCAAAAACGGCTACATTCAGAATACGATAGCGTGTGGCAGCTGTGTGAAAATACGATCGGGGATTGGCCGCACAGATGCCATGTGATCCGTTTCTTCCACCAGAATTGTCCAATATGGCAAGCGCCCAGTACTCTGCCAAACATAAGTTTCAGGGGACCAGGTCGTTCACATGGGGGCGCCAGAGTTCAACAAATATCTCCTCAATACCCCTCCATCTTATGCAAGGTCACCCAGACAGTCAGGACAATTAAACAAACATAATTCAACAAATCCCAGAGCTGCAAGGTCTCATCTAGCTGGAAAAGCAAACTGAACATGATTCATATAAGGAGAGAAGGCATTAAGAAGGAAAAGAGACAAACACTCACATACATTATACATAATACATTTTAATAATGGAATTTCTCTGTTACTTCACCCTAGTCTGCTGTGCAACTGCTCATTTGCACCCAGTCTTGGGAGTTCGGGGACTGAAGTGAGCAATGCGTATTTTTTCTTTCAGCAATTTCCCAGTTTTTTTTTTTTTTTTTTTTTTTTGACAATTTTGAAATACTATTTCTTTTTTTTTTTTTGATGATGATGTGATGATAGTAGCACAAGGAAAGCAGGAATTAAAAACTCAGGTTGAGGAGAAGATGGAGGCAGCTGTGGGAGGCTAGAGACAAAGGAGGATGAAACAAGGATGTGATTTGTTAAATTTGGATCTTGTTGCGCTATGCTGTTCTTATGTGAAAGCGTCCGGGGCTTTCCAGTCGGCACAATCTGCCATGGAGCCAAGGGCTCCGCTGAATAATGTCGCCTGGGGCCCGGCTGCCCCCAGCACCGTCACCGCCCTGTCCTGCTCCATCACTCTCGTCCATCCTTTCCGGAATCTTCCATTCTTCCGTGTGGTTCTGAATCTCTTTGGGGGTTGCAGGGTGCGCAGGGCCGAGCTTGCAGAGCGCGAGGGTAGGCAGGTGGGTGAGCAGGGATGGGGGAGGGGGGAGGGGCGTAGGGTGGGGGCGGGGTTACATGTTCTGATTGACAGGCGCGACATAATTGCGCGGGAACATGCCCGTCTGCCCGTGACAGGCCCCTTTCCACCAGTTCGGGTCAGAGTTGTCTAGAACCTGGATGAAATCCCCACGTCTGAAGCCCAGCTCTCCTTCCTCCTGGGGGTCGAAGTCGAATAGCGCCTGAACGTATGTGGAGTGCTGGGGGAGAGAGAGAGAGAGAGAGAGGCGGAGGAAGACTGATTGAGCCTGCTGCCAACAGTGCACCTGCTGCCAGACTTGCAAACTTCCTAAAGTAAACATTCTTGACAGATGCAGCAGCGTGGCACTCGGATTGTAACGCTGTGTTTGTATAGCCTGTTTTGCTAAGGAAAGTGCCCAACTCTGTGAAAAAGACCCGCAGGTATTCACGTGGCCGCCATAAGTGCCGTTCAAATTCTCTAAATGTAAAGGAAAGATGGTTCCCAACTTCTCTCCTTTAACATTGGGTAAACTTGACCATCATTAACGAAAAGAAAGGAAATAACGCCCACCCACAATTTCTTGTGGCAGCAAGAGAGCGAAGCATGATTACATGCAATGTCATATTCTCCCAGCACCACAGTTGTCTTCCCCCTTGTTCTTAGGAATTCTCCTTCACATCTTTCCTTAACCTCATATAAATGTGTATTAAGCTTAAGGAAAAAATAGTTAGAAACTAGACAGTCCGGGTCGGCTGCGACCCCATGGGTGTAGCCCCCGAAAGCCAGCTTCTCCCCTTTTTTGTGCATTATTCGGCCAATACTGTCGCCATGGCAACCAAAATCGTTAGGTGTCATATGGGAAGTACAACACATGTCCATACCAAATATGAAAGAAATTGGTAAAAAATTAAAGCCTGTAGAGCGTCCACAAGAAAGCGTCTACAGACACGGACGTGACGGCGGAGACGACACACGTGAATCCATAGTAGCCGCCCAACTTCATCCGGGGGCCAAAATTAAAGGACAGGACTTATTTTTTGACTATTTGAACGCAGCGTACGTTTATTGCGTGGCTTAACAAAAGGGCACACTATGGAGCTACACTTCCTCACACACAGCCATGAGGTCAGGGATCTTAATCCACAATCCCAGCAAGGCCACCTCTGCTAGTATTTTACATCACTCGTTCAAGCAATTATGTTCAGTTTAAAGAATTGAACAATGAAAGGCTGAGCTCCTTGAATTTACAGCCCAAATTAGCTGCCAAATCAGGTGAAATGATAAATATCAGCCTTCGTCGTTCGAGACCCCAGCAAGATTTTTAATGCCGACTATGCGACTAGCAAAACCCTGTACTGTACTTCATATCCGGTGCATTACGGTGCAGAACAGAGGCTTACTGGCAAGTGGGTAGGGTGCTAGGACTCAGATGACTGGCAGTTCAACCACTAGTGTCACCAAAATAAACATCAGTGCATTAAACTCACACTGCTCCAGCGAGGACTGGCCCGTTTACTCCAATAAGCCTAAATCGATTTGGATAAAAGCACAGGCTAAAATGGCCAATTTAACGAAACGTGTGAAGCGCCATCAGTGCTCCGAGCCCCCTTCACAGTAAAATAACCGTACTGTATCATGTAAGCATCATCAGTGCTCCTGACCTCTTTTAAAATAACTCATATTACTTGTAAAGCCCCATCAGTGCCCTGACCTCTGACGGACTACAGTAACTGTAACATAACATGTAAAATGCCATCAGTGCTCCAACCCTCTTTTATAGTAAAGCAGCCGTAATGTAACATGCAAGCATCATCAGTGCTTCTGACCTCAAATAAAATAACATAATGCAACATGTAAAGTGATATTAGAGCTCCTAGCCTCTTGTACAGTAAAATTCCTAAAATGTAATGTTACATGTGAAGTGTCATTGCTGCCCCAAGCATCTTTTACAGTATAATGACCGTAATGTAACACATAAGCATCATCAGCGCTCCTGGCCTCTTTTAAAATAACTGCAATGTCAAATGTAAAATTCCATCAGTTCTCCTGGCCATTTGTACAGTAAAATACAAGTAATGTAATGTAAAATGTACAGCCCTACCAGCACTCTTGGCCCCTTTCACAATAAAACACTGTTGAAGTGGAGCGTGAGATGCCCCTGGACACAGGCCCAGACCACCGCAGCAGGGCAGGGCTGGGGGAGACTCACCTGAGGGACCTGCTCTATATCCCGCAGGAATATCTGTTGGTTGCGCGACACAGAGGTGGAGCGATGGTAATCCACCAGCTGGTTGAGAGAGTTGAACTTCACCACCCACAGGAAGTACTTCCCTGCTCCGTCACGCAGGACCTTGAAGTGCTGGACGTCGTTTCCGAACCTGGGGTCGGGGGGTGCAGGCCGGGGGGAGCAAAGTTAGCCAGTGATGGGGGACACAGCACAGCAATGTAGCTTTGACAACACAGCAGTCAAACACATCTCTGACACACACCTGCTCTCGTAATCGCACCGACTGCTTCCGTCGACTCCACTGCAACGTTTCTGACAGTTTGTGATTACACAGTGCTGTGTGTGAGACTTTTAAAATGGAGACAGTTCACGTCTGCCAACACCCTAATGCAAACTGCAGTATGAAAAGGTCAGCATTAAAACGTCATCTGGGACATGGAGTTAAGGCAAGGCCGGGCCCAACGGACCACAGCGTGGCTGAGATTAAACATTTCATTATCCTACCGACCATCCGCAGCATTACACTCGAGTGTAAAAGCCCATGATAATACTGCTGCAGTTGCAGAACAGGACCTTAACCCTTAGAGCGCTAAATTCAACTATCATTACTCAATGGCGTAAGATATCAAAACCAAAGCTGTTGAAAACCTATCAGGTGGCGACTCGTTTAAAAGAGCTCCCGCAGGGGAGCTCTTTTAAACGAGTCGCCACATGATATGTTTTCAAAAGCACAAGATAATTACATTAATATATTTTAAAAATTTATTTCAGCGGTCCAAGGGTTAAACTAATGCCCGAGGAAGTTTTCAGCTCTCAGAAGACACAGGCAACGTGACCACCAGAGGGCAGCAGTAGGAGTTGCTACAGACTCCAGCTCTGTAATAAACTACATAACTGCATAATAAACTGCAATGCTCCCTGCTCTTTAGCACAGATGGAAAAGTAATTTGTATGAATGCAATGAATAGGTAGGAATTTACATGAGCAGACAGCATCCATAAATTAAGCCCTAAAAGCATTATAATATGACAGCAAGTCAGTCAGACGAGCTGAACTGGTGGCCGAGCCTGATGTGATGGACACATTGAATGCGTTTTACATTTGGAATTTTTCTTAGAGTGTTCTCGGAACAAGTTGTGTTCACTGATGAAAATAGTGAAACATAAAAATATCAAGATTCATATTTCCCAAATTAAAAGCATCAGGTGAACACAGCAGTCCATGATCAGTGGGACGCTTTTTCCAACCCAAAATGCAACAATTCAAAAAAAAAAAAAAAAAAAAAAGAAAAAATGAAGGCAAAAAATCAGAGCTTCATTAAGCACCGTTGCATACAGTCAAATCTGTATGGCTACTTTAATACATCTGCATCGACCAAGAAGTAACAGTGTTCTATTGACACATGTCAAGGGCATTTCCGCAGTCAGAATGAACCCTTGACCAGTGAATCTACTTCCCTCAGGACAGTGGGAAGATGCAGGCATCTGATAAAGGCCAAGCACATATTAAGGTTGTAGAGTAAGAGTTTAGGGTTCTCGATAGGTGTGGGTTCATGCTTTCATCGCAACCAACCAGTTAAGACACCTGATTCCACTAATCACCTCTTAGAGCTGTTGCTTTAGGTCTTCATTAGTCGATTCAGGTGTGTAACTGCAAGGCTGGATCGACCTCACACCCACCCCTGGCCCTTCCTGGATAAGGCCGGGAATCCCTGGCGTTGGGCGTAAGAAGTCTGGCGTGCGACTGGACACTTACTTGACGGACAGGGAGAAGTCGCCCGGGGCGCTCTCGCTCTCTCGGATCAGGAAGGCCCCGTCGTGCCTCTGTTTGTTCAGCATCTCCTCCGCCTTCGCCCGTGGGATCTTCCCGAAGAACCACCTGCAGTCGCCACATTGCCAAACAGCAAAGACAAATGAGCTCGCCAGCCCAAAGAGACGGAGGGAAAATGAACCACTGAGCAGGAAACCAGCAAAAGAAGAAAAAAATGGGGTCCCAAAGTGGGGTCTGGGGAACCACTGAGCAGGGGCCCACCTGTAAACCCTACAGCTTCAGTGACTCCCCTCAAAGACCTCCAACACTTTTCAAAATTGTTAAGACTTAACATCTAATCTTTGAGTCAATTTGATAGCACCCTAGCAGGAGTAAGAAAGGACTCAAATGAGCTCTGAAGGGGTTAATTCGACACTGTAGTAATGCTTCTTTTGGGACGTCCCGGGAACTGAAAATAGACCCAACTCCCAGTAGGAAAAGTGCTTTCGTACGCATCTCATAGTGGGGACTCCCACTGGGAGCTCTGGTATGATTTCTGACCCCCCAGTTCCCCGAAGAGACTGTATGTGACGTCAAAGCACACTGGCTGACAAAACCTTAAACTTCCTTTTTTCCCCCCAATCAAAAATTTTGTTAATATTGTGAACTCAAGTTAGTATTATCCTTTCGGGACCACAGCAAACACACAGCAGCAGTAAATGTAAATTGAAGTGGTCCCTGCATGGTTATATTTGAGGCTCTGGTGATCTACTGAATATGATCTGCTGTTTACAAAAGTCCTGTAATATTAAAGTTAGCCAGCAATCAGATAAACACGGTGCGCCATGTTTGCTGATGTTGGGGGAGTAGATAATGTTAATAAGCAACATCTGATAAGCAGCCTGGTACAAACAAACCCCCCTTTTGTTTTTCTTCCCAGGTACAACTCCCCATCGAGATCAAGCGGGAACTGGGAAGTACAAACCCGGAACTTCCCTGCTCTCATGAAGTCAGAAACGCAGCATAAGAGGCAATTTAACTCTGAACATAGTGCAGCGTGTCGAAAAGAGGTCCTTTTGGGGCCTGAGCTCAGCAAAGAGTTCTGGGAGTTGAGTAAAGAATTCTGGGAGAGAGCATAAGGCAGTGGGTGGGGGGGTTACTGAAGGGTAATTTGAGGATCACAGGCCCCCCTCCCCCCCGAGGCCACGAGGTGCTGCGCAAAGGGAAGGCTACATCAGCTACGGCACCGAGGGCCTTGCTAATAATTAACCCCATATGCAAAAGGAAGTCATAGTGAGAAGTAAACAGGCTTATTCTCAATAACCAGCCAATGAACTACATCATCAGTTCGGTCTCATCCTGGGTAAAGTCCAGGCAGCAGATAGAACAGTAGATGGAGGGAAAAGCCAGGATGATGTCACTGCCGCACACTGATGAGAACAGCAGCACCACTTTAGCAGGGAGGGCATTTCACTGGGACTCCGAAAGATGCTGGTTCAAGCCCCACGAAAACCACAGTATGGGCCTTGCTGAGTCGAATCAAAGTTTAGTTGGATACACGTGTCAGATAAATGACTGTAATGTAATGTCCAGGCCATACAGTGGAGACAGTTTATTCCCAAGATACCAGCACCTCGGTGCACACATAGATTGTATAAAAAGATGGACGTAGCACCCTGGTCTGAAAAATGAAGCCCATGCGGAAGTACCGTAAAATGGCATTCTATTTAATGGCCAGCAGATGGCGACGTCGGTGGTTGCAGAAAGAAGTTCAATGCTATAGAAGTCTATGAGAAAATGACCCTACTTTCCCACCTGATTTTTCATTTAAATAATGATTTTTCACATTATTTTATGGTAGCTATAGCAAGTTTCAAGTCTCCTTCGACATATCATGATGTTAATTTTTGTAAATTATGGTCCCATATAGACTAGAATAAAGGATAAAGCCAGAATATGCTTTAGGGGCGTGGCTATCCTCTGGTCCTCGTCCGATCTGGTCAGATCCAGAGCCACAGGCCTCCCCGGATCTTCAATACGCTCTCGTCCAATAGAAATCACAACCGGTTTCAAAATGACAACATGGCGCAATTCAAATTGCCAAAATCAAGGCTTCCTTTATGGTATGCTGAAACCAATGGGTGACGTCATGGTAGCTTTGTCCATCTTTTTATACAGTCTATGGGTGCACAGAGCTCTGCTCTAAATTCACACGCACAGGGATCTGTGTAAGTATGCTCCACAGAGGTTGAGATGGTCAGTCCTTGGCAGTGGACTAATGCATTAACACACCTAGAATGCTAGTCAGCTGTACACCAGGAGTATCATCTGGCTATAGACGGAGTGCGTCTGTCCGCTATACACGATGTGTGCGAGGCAGATGAGACAGGACACGATAGCCTGACGCAGGAGGAGTGTATGTTTAAAAAAAAAAAAAACCCACTGTGTAACTGAAGTGTGACAGTTCAGATTGAACAAAAAATTCAAACACAAGTTCAATTCCCTGGTGGGATGCTCGCAACAGTCGGTCAGTTTGCGCAAGCCAATTTGACTGAATCTTATCTCCTCTGCTATCATCTCGTTGCACGGATTTGCATATTAAAAAAAAAATTCAAAGGGGTGGACATCACTCTGGAAAGGGGACTTCAGCAGAAAAACCCAAAAAAATGCAAAGGTAGTCTGGCACATTTTCCGACCCAGCCTGGTGAGAGCTTTAACCCTTAGGGTGCTGAAATAAATTTTCACACATTAAAAATTTAAATTTCTTGAGCTTTTGAAAACCTATCATGTGGTGACTTGTTGAAAAGAGCTCTCCCGCTTTGATTTTATTTAATCATATCAATGAGCAGCAAATGCTGCATTTAGGGGTTAGAGGGTTAACATGGGTTATTACACACAGTGAAGAGCACTCCCCATTACCAGAGACACAGCTCCAGGAACCCACTGATCCCAGATCAGCAGCTCTCTCTCACAACTGACTCCCACTCCCTGTACAGAGCCAAAGGGAACTGGCACATCTACCAATGATCAAGCACATCTGCTTACCGCTCCAGCCTCCTAAACCAGCAGCAATCCTTACATTGATACACATACACATTTTATTTATATGGCCCGTCAAACAATACGGCACAATGTGCTTTACGAACAGATAAAAAGCAGGATAAAAAAATTAAATTATGGTGAGAAAGGCTAAAAACAATCAGATGTTTCATTATTCTGGTTTTGACAATATTCAGGAAAAAAAAGAAACAATGCAGCAAAAGATCTAACATCAGTCTGTAAAAGCAAGCCAATAGAAATTAGTCTTTTGGAAAGATATAAAAGAATAGTGACTGGACAGTTCCTGTATTAACCCTTAGAGCGCTGAATACATTTTCAAGGAATCCCTGCGGGAGCTCTTGTAAACAAGTTGCCACAAGATAGGTCTTTAACAGCATCTGATTTTGATGTCTTACATCATTGGGCAACTATAGTTGCTATAGTGCTGCAAGGGTTAAGTGGGAGGTCATTCTTCACAGCTGCTGACCGGATCTTTAATTGGATGGGCAGACCCAAAGCCCTGAGCTCAGGCATGGCACCGATCACAGCAGGCATGAGGACTGAGCAGATGGCATTGAGACGCGCTGGCACAGCTCACGCCACAGACTGTCTCCTCGCTCATTCACCTGCTGCGATCACACAGCGGGCCAGAGTTTCACCTTACACTGAGCACACTTCAGCAAACCGCTCATTTGCGCAGACAGGAATTTCTTTACTCAAGTAACGTGGGTCAAGTGCCGTAATCAAGGGCAAAAGGACTAGTTTTCAGACCAATTAGGCAAAACATACATCGCCAAAATCAGCTGCAAGGAAGTGCAACCAAAGATATATACAACGGCCTACTATGCTAGGAAACTGTGTGAGTCTTGCTCTGTGATTAGTGTTACAGCTTTTAACCCTCAGAGCGCCAAAATAATTTCTTAAAAATTTGAATGTACTAATCTTGTGCTGCTGAAAACCCATCATGCGGCGACTTCTTTAAAAGAGCTCTTTGAAACAAGTCGCCACATGATAGGTTTTCAACAGCACAAGATAATTAAATTTATAATTTTTTTAAAAGTTATTTCAGCTCTGTAAGGGTTAATCAGGATCTCGAACTAAGTCCCGTTTCAGCGGCAGGTGTGGCTGAAACACTGGGCAGGGGAGATGAGGGACCGGAGGGGCTCGGCGGTCCGCGGGCGTCCTACTTACGGGTGGGCCTTCATCTCGATGTAGTTCTTCGGAATGAAGCCGTCCTTGCCGTTCAGCTCTGCCTTGTACCAATTCTGGTCGCATTCCTCATTTAAAACCTGCAAGAAAGAAAGAAAGAAAGAAAGAAAGAAAGAAAGAGAGAGAGAGAGAGAGAGATTTGAATAAAGTGGTAAGAAGCAAAGTGCTTATGGGGGTGGGGGGAGTGGGCTTATATTGAGAAAAACGGAAGGATGTGAATCCCCCCAAGCTGCAGTAACAGTGGTACGGTCCACCCCTTCCCTTCCTTGACCTGCTTATCGTTTCTCTACAGGTTTCAGTGCATCTTTCCCCACCAAAACCACAGGAAACCTCCCCCACAGTGACACACATCACTCAACAGCATCATCAGCAACAGAATTACAGAGAAGTAGAGACAGGCGTATTGGCTCAGAATCACTGGGAGTGGTTGCAAGTCATTACAGAGACACGGTCAGTCACAGGCAGGGTTATCCCACCAAAGCGTTATGGCTCCTTATAGGTCTAGAACATTTGTACAGGGGAATATTTAGGATTTCAAAAAATCTTACCAATAAGCTCACAAGGGACAAATGGTTTTTACTCTAGGCCATCCTTAAAAGTATTCTTGTTTGCCGTAACCCAACCGACCCTATCAAATGGGGCCCGACTGATTTTTTTTTTTTTTTTTTTTACATTTGATTCCGACGGACTTGCCGGTCCTATCAATTGTTGTGGCCAACTTATTTATTTTTTATGGCACTTCCCCTGTGGGAGCTCTTTTAAACAAGTTGCCACATGATAGGTTTTCAACAGCCTTGATTTTGATATCTTACACCATTGAGCAACAATAGCAGAATTAAGTGCTCTAAGGGTTAATTCATGTCTGAACAGCCCAGCCCTTTTTAAAATCAGCTTTCTGCACAGAGCAATGAGCAAGTGGACACTAAAATGGAGAAGTTGTTAACTTTCATATTCCTTATTTGGTAATTCATTGTCTGCGGACACAAGCTTTCAGGCGCCTGGAACATGAAGCCAGAGGAGACTAGAATCAAAAACTGGCTCACTGAACGGCCCAAGGGCTGCGTCCACAACGCCACGCTCAAAGGGGACCTGCAGGTTCTCCGGCCTTAAATCCATTCCCACCACAAACTGGACTCAAAAACAAGTTCTCACACGACACGAGCCGGCAATGCCCACTGAAGTCCCGCGCAGCGGAAACCGTGCAGGAGGGAGACGATGAACGAGGAGCCGATGGGTTTTCGGTTTCACGCTCACTTCCTGTTCTGACTCCGCACACAAGCAGTCGTGAAGAGAAGCAAAACGGGGGTCATCACACATTCTCCTTTACAACTGTGAGGCGAAGCGAGGAAACGGTTTTCCAAAGGAGAACGTGAACGCAGACTTGAAGAGGAGAGGTGCCAAAATGCCCGTGTGACTTGTCAGAAGACCTGCGAACCACCTGTGTAATACCAGTGACTCAACACAGTCTCCATTTCCTATTCACCAATCCAGTTTATGCAGAGATCATTAATTTATTTGTATGGAAAAACCTAAATGTAGGGGGCTGGGAGAATTTGGGAATAAAGCTTGATCAACCGACTCAGACATTCTAAGGTATGTCTTTTTTTACCTTTGAAATAACAGCTGGAGATGATCCAGACAAGTGACCTCAGCAAAATAATTACGCCCGTTTCTTTGGGCCAATCGTCTTTCTGTATTTGACATTTCTGTTGCTTATTGATCGCAACAAACAGAACAGCCATCCTTACCACTGCGAGGTTCATAAAGAAAGAGTTTTGTTTGAACTGGATGTAAAAAGTCTTGTCTAAGGTACAGAATTCCACAGCCTTGCCCTGACCGTCCAATTACCCACCATATAGATATAAAGGCACAAACACCAGCAGACACAGAGCGCATGAGCTACATTACAATCACTTAGCAGACCGTTATCCTGGGTGACATGCAGAAATGGCGGTACACGCACACGCGCTGACAGATGCATGCATCACGGCCTCTCTACAACCCCCGAGGCGGAGATCAAGAACATTTTAATCACTGCTCCCGGGGCAGTGACGCGAACTCGAAGAGACGGCACTGTGGCGTCAGTGTGACAGCGAACCCTGGGGCTGTTCTGCGCGAAGGTCTCGGCTTTTACATACAGTGAAACCAGCGAAGATGAAAAGAACTGCGCTTTGTGTATATATATATATATATATATATACACACACACACACACACACACACACACACACACACACAGCACTAGTGTGACATTTAAAACCATGCTTGGAAAAACCGCTTTTAGTTATTGTGCTCCTAGGACATGGAACACGCTTCAAAGACTTTTAAATTGGATGCCGTCTTCTCATTGGAGAAATTCAAAGAAGTGACAAAGGACTGAGAAGTCGTGGTCTCCGTTTTAAACAATGTCGCCATGACATTATCAGTTGGATTTCTTTTCAATGTAGCATTGCGTGTTGATTTTATAGGTTTTAATACCGTATTTGCTCACGTTTTTTTAAATGAGACCGAGGTCTTAATGGGTTTGCCTGTAAAAATAAAGGTTAAAAAAAAAAATCTTTAAAAATTCACGGTTTATTACATTACATTAGTCATTTGGCGAGCATTCTTTTCCAAAGCAATATGCAGGTGATTAGACCAAGCGTAGGCCGATCCTACTGTCGCCAAGAGCTACACTAATCTGCACCAACTTTGAGACCAAGGCAAACGCTTTAGCCACAAGGCTACAGTCTGAATTTCTCAGTTTATAACTCTGATATAGTGAGCAAACAGCGAGAGCAGTCCGGAGGAGGGTCCCTCTGCACTGGGGGGACACAAAGACAGACACAAACAGGACAGGCAGGGCCCACGCAGTCCTCACTTTGCACTTCCTGCAGGCTATTTACAGATGAACACACGTCATCAACGTACACATCGCTCGGCGGCAAAGGGGCGGAGGGCTCGCCCGCCAATCTTCTGCCCGCAGGCAATCCCGCCCTTCATTTGCGCACGTTGCGTAACGATCGAAGCGATTACGTAATGCACTCAGGTAGCATCACAATCAAAACAAATGCACGTTAGCGCTGCGGCAGCAGGACCTTAAAACGTTTGCGGTCGGAGGGGCGATTCATGGCAGTATCCCGGCCTCCACACAGCAGAAGTGTTTCGGCTGTGAGTGCTGGCTAGGAATTTTCAGAGTTTGCATGTTCTCCCCGTGTCCTTGCAGGGTTCCTATGGCAACATCATTTTTAACCTAAATGCTCTGGAGAAACTGGCATCCAATAATACAGGTGATTCAAATCGTCCCAGCCTAAGTCGCAAGCCTAAGGTACATTCTGGAAGGAAGAGCTGAGGAACGGCCAACAATGCATTAGCTACCCTCAGAAACACTGCTGGCTTGGACTTAAACAAGTTACACTTTCCAATCGGATACATCAGAAGGGGATTAAATTATTACATATCAGTTAAAAAGCAATTCCATATTTCAACAGATCTTCAGACACAAGAGCTACATCCTTTACCTTATTCCTGCAGTGACCTCATCAAAACTAAAGCAGCAAAAGACTCCCATATTAGGCTCTCCTTCACTAGCGAGTTGGCGAAAAGTGCGAATTAGCACGGCAATTGCGATTGCAGCAGCAAAGTTTACCTCAGTTGGAGTTTGGAAATCAGCTGCATGGCCAGGATTCAACGGAAGCATCAGGATATGACAGAGCCAAAACTCCGCTCAGATCACAGACCCCAGAACTCCACTCAAATCACTGACCCCAGAACTCCGCTCAAATCACTGACCCCAGAACTTCGCTCAGATCACTGACCCCAGAACTCCGCTCAGATCACTGACCCCAGAACTCCACTCAGATCACAGACCCCAGAACTCCGCTCAGATCACAGACCCCAGAACTCCGCTCAGATCAGACCCCAGAACTCCGCTCAGATCACAGACCCCAGAACTCCGCTCAGATCAGACCCCAGAACTCCGCTCAGATCACAGACCCCAGAACTCCGCTCAGATCACAGACCCCAGAACTCCGCTCAGATCACAGACCCCAGAACTCCGCTCAGATCACTGACCGCAGAACTCCGCTCAGATCACAGACCGCAGAACTCCGCTCAGATCACAGACCCCAGAACTCCGCTCAGATCACAGACCCCAGAACTTCGCTCAGATCACAGACCCCAGAACTCCGCTCAGATCACAGACCCCAGAACTCCGCTCAGATCACTGACCCCAGAACTCCGCTCAGATCACTGACCCCAGAACTCCGCTCAGATCACTGACCCCCAGAACTCCGCTCAGATCACAGACCCCAGAACTCCACTCAGATCACAGACCCCAGAACTCCACTCAGATCACAGACCCCAGAACTCCACTCAGATCACAGACCGCAGAACTCCGCTCAGATCACAGCCCCAGAACTCCGCTCAGATCACAGACCCCAGAACTCCGCTCAGATCACAGACCCCAGAACTCCGCTCAGATCACAGACCCCAGAACTCCGCTCAGATCACTGACCCCAGAACTCCGCTCAGATCACAGACCCCAGAACTCCGCTCAGATCACAGACCCCAGAACTCCGCTCAGATCACAGACCCCAGAACTCCGCTCAGATCACAGACCCCAGAACACCGCTCAGATCACAGACCCCAGAACTCCGCTCAGATCACAGACCCCAGAACTCCGCTCAGATCACAGAGCCCAGAACTCCGCTCAGATCACAGAGCCCAGGCTCATGATGGGCCCACCGTCCCGTTTCCCTTAGGATTCCTCACTGCCCTCATAACCGGCTCACACACTACATGCATACGCAAAGGCTGTCCTAGTTTCCATTCTCACAAGATGACAGGTGGTGGAGCGGAGCGGTGTGGGAGAAGGGAGAGGCAGATATCCTTGAAACAGAGAGAGAGAGAGCAGCATGGTCAGGCGTGTCACAGAGGTGAGGGGCAGAGACAGGTACGGGAGGACACATGAATGAGGAATATCAAGAGCTCCGATTTGCCTGCAAAGCTGTCTGACAGCTCTAGCAGTCTCCCTAGCACACATGCACACACACACACACACACACACACACACACACACACACACACAGCCAGCTGTCAGAGAATGAGCTGGCCAGGACGGCAGAGCGAAGGTGGGGGGATATGCGATGCATCCATAAATTGAAAAACACAACACAGCTGGACCGGGACAAGATCTACACCACGGAGTGTGCGTGTGTGTGTATGTGAGAGAGAGAGTCTGAGTGTGTGTGTGTGTGTGTGAGTGTGTGTGTGTGTGTGTGTGTGTGCACGAGAGCAGGCCTGCATTAGGGGGTTGGGTAAACAGACAGAAGTGCGGGGGATAATGATCACCCCTCCCACAGTGAAGCAATTCCCTCTGCAGCAGCAGCAGCAGCAGCGATAAAAATCATTACGCTAATTTTAGGAAGCTAAGCCCAGCCTACTGACACAGTCAGGGCCCCAGTCACCCCACCCACTACACCAACCCCCGCACTCAGCCCTCTACGGGACGGGGGTGAGGAGGAGGGAGGAGGGAGCTGAGACAGGAGGAGGAGGTTTGGTCAGAGCGTTCGAGAGTTATGCTCTGACTTGTCTGTCCTGTGCAGACTTATCAACCTCATCACTGCGGTTCACACCAGGACAGCCCACTTCACTGAGAAGATCACACTCGGGTTCCCCCCAAAAGAGATGTGAGCGCAGACAAGTAAACCGAGTGAGACATCCTACGCTTCAAGTTCACCAGCTCTCTTACCCCGTAGAGCGCTGAAATAATCAAAAAATTATAAGTTAAATTATTTTGTGCTGTTGAAAACCTATCATGTGTGGATTTAAGAAGAGCTCCCCAGTGGGAGCGCTTTTTAACAACTTGCCACATGATATCAAATTCAAAGCTGTTGAAAACCTATCTTATATCGTTGAGTAACACTATTTGTATTTAGCGTGCTAAGGGTTAAAGATGGATTTTATTGCCCCATTTTATTGTCAATGCCTTGTTTCATTGTTATTTGCCTTTTTTTTAACTGTTAAGCACTTTGTAACCAGTTCTTGAAAAGTGCGATATAAATGCATTTATTATTATTATAAAATTATTATTATTAAAGAGGAACCATCGACTTCTTAAGAGAAGAAAAGGTCTTTTCTATGGACTGCTTTCACTGGATTCAACACTGGTGAGACAGATTTGTAGAAACATTGCTACATTTATGATGTGCAGGAAGAACAGGGCGAAACGCATTGTCCTGGTGTTTGAGTGCTCGACCCTGCTGGTTTCTGCCACCTCGTTTCATCTGCAGACTCAGCGAGAGAGGCTGGTCCATTCAGGCGATGATTACAGCGTTCAACAGTGCAGACAGACGGCATCAAACCAGGGTGCTCAGATGGAGCAGAAGGGCTCGTACTGCGGCAGGACTGCTGTAATCTCCCATTCCTCACCCATAAAACGGGCCAAATGCTACGCTCATGCTTAACCGGCAGTACAAACTCAACCCAGCACCTTCTGGCCGAATGAACTCTCTCATCTTCCACAGACTAGAGAAATCCAGGGGTGCACCTCAGTGCGGCAAGTTAGTCCCCTACAACTGCAGCCTAAATGAGGCTGGACTGAGTTCCCAATTCCTGAGTCAGGCTGAAAAATGATGCCCACCACGGCTGCTAGCAGCACTCAACACACAATGGGCCTCTGACATCTGTGTGCTCAAAAACTACAATACCCACAATGCCTCACCGCCCTTATAACTGCACAGATCTCACACTGAAAAGCCAGTAGATTAAACAGTGGGGACATACTGATACTGAATGCGCACCACTGCCCAAGTACAGCTGCAGGGCGAGCCGCAAATGAAAACAGCCCAATCATACTCGAGCGGCCAGGAGTGAGCTCCATTTTCACGGCTCATTTTCTGGCTTGGCTGAGAGACGCTGCCCACTGGAACAGCGGTAGGCTAGTATTGGCGATTGAAACCAAGTTCTCCATCCAAATCAATTATAACGTTAACGCAAAAGAACAAAGTCAATCATGAACACTTACATGTATTTTTCTTCCGTTCAAATGCCTCCCCGTACATGGGTTACTTAAGTTAGTGAGCCATTTGGATTACAGAAAAATATTTTGTGGACTAATCAGGTTAGGCTACTTCAATGCTTCAAATCCACTTGGCAAATGACTGACCTGGTGACTGCACTGAAATGACTCTGGCTCCTAAATGCACAATATAGCTGCACCAGAGAAGTGCATCTCGGTGTGGCAAAAGTCGATGGGCGACACCGCAAGAACTTGATCCATGTAACTAACCCTTCTCCGGAATGAGCAGGAGTGGGTGCAGGCTTTTATTCTAACCATGCAGTTTCACACCTGATTCTACTAATCAAGGGTCCATGGCAAAAGCTTTCAAGGTTGATTAGGAGAATCAGGCGTGAAGCTGCATGGTTAGAATGAAAGCCTGCACCCACACGTCTCATTCTGGAAAAGAGTGAGTGTCCCTGATGTAACTGCTTCAGTCAACTGTCAATTTTGCAGTACTCTGCATGGCCAGAGGGGGCAGCAAAGAGCAGCCATTCTCCAGCTGTGCTGGTCAGCCCACGCTAGCCTGAGGCCTCTTCCACTGAACGTCAGAGCAGTTTGCGGCAGGGATTTTAGTCCAGCAATATCAAAGAAAACCAGCGGAGGATAGTGAATTATCAGGCGTCCGGATTAGCAGTAAACACAAATTAATCCCTGACTGACAGAAAAAAGCCTCTTTAAAAAAGCTGCCTTCCAGCCTCCAAACACTGGGCATGTTTCAAACAAGAAAAATTATGAAACGTTGAAATGATAACGAAGCCGGCTATATAATCCAGTCCCACAAACCAGCCCGTCCTTCTCATCGTCCGCAATCCAGTTTCAATATCACGCTATTCAGAAAACACTGTCCCATGGAGACAAAATCACTAGATATCAATTAGCCAATAGCAGCTTGCCATACCAAGCATTTTTTAATGATTAAAATGTGTGCAAATCAGTCGAGGCCCTTAGAAAGATGAATCCATAAAAAGGAATCATAAAAAATGTACATGGTGATGAACTCAATTAAATAAAAGGAAGCTTAGAGTGGACAGATGGTCCAGACTAGCGTCAATCATCCAGCACACAGCGAGAGGGACCAATCACTCTCCATCACAGACATCCTTGCGCCCAAAATTCAAACTACAGACGGCAACCAGCGGGAGACTGGCGAATCGTGGCGATCGATCAACAAAATGTCTCCAACTCCTCTCTAAAAGCTACAGCCACCGTAGCTCCTAATCAAAACCAACGTGAGGATTCAGACAGCACAAAAGAATTGATAAAATAATGATTCTCTTCAGAAATGTTGCAGAATAAACGCATGAGCTTTGGCTATACTGGAGTTCTCTGCACAGCCAATACAGCGGGCCTGTGAGGCTGATCGCAAGCCAAACACCTGGTGGCAGTGAATGACCTTTACAACCACCTGCAGACAAGACAGTCCAGCAATTCTGCAGCTGTGCATTACATCCCAAAAGTGCAGGGAGAAAATCAGAAGAGGCGCGATGATCTCATCCCAAACGATACCCCACATGACTGTGGCAGTCTCTAGACGCCCTCAGAAAACCTGTGTGATGCAACCGCCGAACAAGTAGCAGAGGACCATAGCATGCATGACACACGCCAGACATTTCCCTAACCAGCTCCGAAGTACTGGCTACGCAAAACAAAAATCCTACCCATTTATCAACAGCCATCAAGACGCAGTAGTTTTAGTTGGACAGGATATATTGGTGAAATTGTGAGGAAAATGGTGAACAACACAGAACAACATGACTTACAAAAAGAAAACCACAAACCAGGCAGCATAAATAAAGAACTGAATGGAGCCTCCAGCCATAGCCATCCTGTAGACAGAGCAAAAAACTTGCACTGAGTGGAAAAGGTGCTGATCAGACAGACACGTGTAAGAAGCATCATGTCTGAGCTCACGTAAAACAAAAAAAAGAAGATAAAACAGCACATCTGAGCTAATATAGCTGTTCTCAGCCAAACCCGGGCCTGGGGGAGCGGAGACAGGCTCTCAGGAGGCAGACGGACTCCTAACACACTAGACACAGGGGCAGGTATATGGGTGAAGCCTCCTTCCTTTGGAGCGATGAACGTTTAACAAGCACCAAACCGGGAGCAGATAGCAGCGTGTGACCACGCAGGGTTAAGAGTGTTAGAAGGCGCCCATCCCATGCTAACCCGCCGTCCCCCGTCCCCCCAGCGCTCGGCACAGGGCCAAAGCCCAGCTCCTCGAGGATAACGGAGCTCATGCTGATGAGCTCAGAGTGGCATCATCGCACAGCTGAGCTGTAGCAGGCAGAGCTGACTCACAGCCTCGGACTACGTCACCCGGCAGAGCGCTGGCACAGCGCGGCACAGCTGGCATGAGCTGCGACCCTCAATCTCTCAGGCTCTCCCCGCGTGGCGCTGTCCACTGCACCAAAGGAGGAAGAGGCTCTCATACAACAGTTCCCACCCATCCATCCATCCATTATCAAATCCCATTGGCTGGGGTATTGGTGGGGCTGTGGGGGTGGGGCTGAAAGCAGAGATATAAAAGCCGCGCATCACACCAAGTACTGAACCTCACACACCAGTCTCCAGGGGCAGAAGCTCCGGAGAGGATCCACAGTATGGTGACACGGGCGATGACTGAGCGTGATGCATCACACCCCTGGTGAGTCACCCACTTTAGCCCGGTCCATCTTACAGCTGGGACTGATACAAATCTGAGGAGGACCAGCGAGAAGCGAACAAATGGGTGTGCGCAAAGTAACCAAACATAACCGCCACACATGCACCAGAGCTGACCCCGCTACATTTCAGACAGGGCACTGTTTTCCCCTTCATCCAATCACGCGCAAGAGCAGCTCCACCAACACATCCACTCATTCAATTCTGAAAATAATCTTGGCTGAGCGGTAGCTTTGAAATTCCAATTAGCCATAGCAGGGAGTACTCCCCAGAGTTGTGGAGCAGACTTAATTAAGAACGGCTCCCCGAAGCGCACCCTGCTGCCGCTAACATCCGTCTTCCTGCCCGCCGAGTATTTTTGGCACGACAAAACGGCGAAGCTTTGATCAAAGATGCCTCGGAAAGGCACCGTCGAAGCTGAACGTTGAGCCCGGTGCGGGGAATTTAGCGATCATGTCTCCCCGCTTTGTTTCACCACATTCTGGAAACGGAGAAATGAAGGCGAAATGAAACGGAGGAAGAATCTAACGCAGATTTCTGAGCAGGAAATGCAACTTCGATATATTATTCAAGCTCTGCTTTAATCTCCTCTCATCCCATTTTCTGCAAGAAGATTCCAGAAGAGTACAGTAATATCATCTCTTGTCCTCTTGGGGCTAATTTACAGAAAAACACCATCAGGAACTTCAGAGATGAAAGACAATTAGCCCAACATCAGTCCATCTCCCTGACCAGCCTAGCCAAGCTCACCCAAGTGCAGGAAGTGAGTTCGCGCCTCGATTTTAACTATTGAAAACAATGGCCCAATACATCCTATTTTTTAAAGAAAACATCCACAGCAAAACAAGAAGCGAGATTCATCTTAAAAACATCATGTTTCCCACCATCGAGAATGCACAATATACCCAGTAAACTTGGACCAAAACTGACCGCCGATCACAGAAACCGTGGATGTGGCCGGGTACTCAATTCTGCCCGGTAACAGGAAGCCAATAGGGCTGGAGGGTGCAGTAGCACAGGCTGAAAGCGCAGTTAACTGTAATAAAACTGATAAGGAGAGGAGCAGGAAACCAGTGTGTAAACTCATCTAAGCCCCTCTCGTCTCCTGCCCCTGTAGCTAAAGCAGGGCTCATCCCTCATTTCCTGTACAGACAATATTACTTTTACATGTTTGGTTTAACCCAGAAAGGATCAGCTTCTATCAAGGCATTGTTTAACACTGAGGTTCTCAAAACCTTGTCCAGAAAGGGCCAATGTGGGTGTACGCTTTCATCTCTATGAAGCAAGTTACACACCTGACCCCAATACTCAACCCCACAGCAAAAGACTCCAGGGGCGATCAATAGAATCAGGTGTGAAACTTCATTGCTGGAATGAATAATTGTACCATCTCTGGACCTTTTCTGCTTAAGATTGAGAACCCCAAATCAAATGGACGGCTGTTTATCATTTCACACACAGAAAAACGACAGGACTGATTTCACTCAAAAGCCTCATGTTTGGGTGCCAAGATAGGAGCGTGAAGACTTTACCCTGACGACCCACAGAATCACGTGTGATGAATTTTGCCAACTCCACAGAACAGAGCCATGAGTGCGTGCGGCACCAGGCGTGGCCTGGACATTACAAACAGCATCACACAGCAGCAGGCCTTATACAGGCCTCGTGGGTATTAGCTCATGCTGTAGTTATGATATCAGTCCACGATGACGGAGTCTGCAGTGACGGAACACAAGCGGGCCAATCTCCCCGGGATAGTGGGGGGAGGTTAATTAGCATTAGCGTCACTCACCTCTCACCCCAGCTGCCAATGACAGATGCGTCTCTCCTGACATCAGTGCTGCTGTGCTCCAGGGTACTGCCCAGTCCAAAAAATGTAAAGCAATATTTGCAGACTCCTGAAATACTGTAGCATGTGTAAAGTGTAAACTACTATATGCGTGCTTGCTACTATAATACTGTGTTATCTGTAAACTGAGACGCACTAGCGCCGTCCTCCCGGAGCACTGTGCGACCAGTCAAATCTAAAGTAATATTGGTGTAATCCTGAAGTACTGCAGGATGCAAACTCATATCTGCACACTATTGTGGTACGGTGCTATTTATTAACTGACATCATAGCTCTGTACTCCTGCAGTACTGTGTAGCCAATAAAATGTATAGTAAATATCCGTGTACTCCTGAAGTACAGTGGGATGCGTAAAGTGTGAAGTAATACCTGGCTTATGGACAAGCGCATGTGCATCGCATCGAGTGCTTGCTAAGTGGGTGTAGGAGGCAAAGCACTGTAACAATAACAATGGCCTGTTCCAAATTACAGAGAATACACAACTCACTGTCTTACTACTGTTCCTCTGGAATTAGCATATTGGACACAGCAACTGTACAAGTCCACCCACATCATGATAGAACTAGAACAACTTGACCCATTTTAACATAACGTGTCCTGAATTGCTACGAGACAAGTCTTTCATGGTAAAAACAATAGCTGTGAAAACAATTATTTTGACTGATATGCCGCAAATGTACCCACCCCCTCCCCAAACTACAAAACATGATCCGCAGATTAGCAAATACATTCACTCCGAATAAAACTGCAAATACCCAAGCAGGAAGATAACTTCTCCATTCGTCCCACGATTTTTTGAATCGTAGAACGGAAGCCTGTTCAATACTCAAAACATTCAGGGCATCTGCTGTAAATTTCTGAGATAAGCAATTTCGCTTGCAACTTGGAAAGGTTGTATGGCCTTTAAAAAAATACCTGGATAAAAATTCAATGAAGAATAAATCCAGCCACTTTAAGAAAACTTTGTGTTGTCCTTACTCTACATTCAGCAGTTCAAAATGGATAAAGGCGATATTTCCTCAAGATAATATGTTTTACTCCAAGAATTTGTAATGGCATATTTTGGGGAAACATTAAACCCTATTCCCTTTGGGCAGTTCAAGCACCTGAAACTTCAGAACAGTTGTCCATTTGTATGTGAATACGCTACACTATAGCTGCAGAGAGACAAACTTATACCATGCGAAAACAATGTTTTAAAAATGGCCAACCCCATTTTAAAGTTGAGATAACAGATATAGTGATAGTTAGTTATATTGCTCCTGGTGGAGAACCCCATTTAGGACAGTTTCAGAGAGCCCTAACAGTACAAAACGCGTCTATTCGAGGCAGGCAAAATTGTACACAAAGCAGAAATAAAAGAGCAACATAGCGCTGATTTCAGCGGCTTTCACGGAGTGTTGAGATGTAAAATGTTTGCCGACAAACGCTCCCATGCTATTAAAATAAAAGGCTTATCTTATGACGAGAAGTCGACGAGGAAACTAGATGCAATGCAGGCTGCAAATCAGCCCTATAATGGCAAAAGGCAGTAACTCCAAAACATGACAATTGGAGTTACTGCCTTTTGCCATTGTAGGGCTGAAATGCCCACGAGCACAGCAGCTTTCCAAGACCAACGGGGACTGAGTTGCAGGCAGTTCCTCTCACAGGGAGGCACTATCAACCGTAAAATAAAGTTAGTCGCCACGGTAACAGTGCAGTGTCATAGTGACCGTTGCTGTTAGCGGGAAGAATGGGGGACGTGCAAACCACAGATGAATTCTACACCCGGGCACTTATGTAATGGGCCCGCGATATGAACACAATGTTTGAAGTTAACGATTCACCGCAGCAAAATAAGCCACCCACCTCCGATAATAATCACTTCTTATGTGGAGTACCAAGAATCATGAGACAATTTAAATGTGGGGTTGTCATTTTGAAAATATCTTTTACCGAAAAAGTAAATCATTTGCCATGTCTACTCAATAATTTCTGTGCAGACTGACCCCCAAATAATTCACTTTAAAATGCCAGTACCGCAGTTATATTGAGCGGCCCTGAGGCACGACGGGCGAGACTGCTGCCTCACAGCAAGAAGGTTGTGGGTTTGAATCTGGCCTGGGGCCTTTCTGTGTGGAGTCTGAACGTTCTCCCCATGTTTGCGAGGGATTTGTGTTGGTACTCCAGTTTCCTCCCACAGTCCAAAAACATGTGTGTCAGGCTAATTAGAGACTAGATTTGAGTGTGAGTGAATGATGTGCGAATGGTGCGTTGTGCCCTGTGATGGATTGGCGAGCTGTCGAGGGTGGGTCCCTGTCTTTCACCCATAGCTCGCTGGGATAGGCTCCAGCTCCCCTGCAACCCTAGTGAGGACGAACCAGTGTAGATAATGGATAGATTAGTATCATTGATAAAAAGATCAAGCGAGCAGACATGGGGTTCATTCTAACCTCTTATGTACTGCTCAATTCTTTCCTTGTTTGCACCCAACTCAAAAATCGAGTCCCCAGTTATTAACAAGATTCCAATCCGTTGAGGGACTTATGAAAATGGAATAGAGGATTCTCTGATTCTCTGAACTTTTCTTCAGGAGTGTTGAAGCCATCCTTGGCAGTAGTATTTTTTTTCCTGCAGATGTGACCTATGAACAATGGTTCTTATGAATTCAAGTCTCCCCATGAGACTCACACCAGTAACTGCTCCTAACGGACGTCACTTCAAAAAGGCATTCAAAGGAGAAAGGATGTTCCATTTCTGTACTTCATGATTCCTCAGACCATCCCCACCCCACCACCTTCTTCGTTTCTTCTACTTACTTTTTTTTTTTTTGTGCGCGGATGCAAAGCAAGCAAGGTAATGAAGAGCGTGCAAAAGCTTGAAAATTCGGTCGCCCACGAATGGGGACAAAATTCCTCCTTTTTAACAGCAATTCCACAAAAACATTTCATAACAGAATTCCTCATCATGTGGGACCAATAGCACGATTTTAAGTATTGCTTACATAATCACCATCTTCACTCATTAAATCATTAATATATAATACTTATAATTAGCCAATCTCTACCTTACCACCACAAAATATGGTTATATATATAATACCTATATATATAATACCTTACTACCACATCCCATCAAATATGAGAGAATTTGTAGCCAGCGGAGCCATTACGAGAATCGAGCACAGACTCGTGAAGGCAGTGAAGCAGGGCGATGCGCGATCAGTAGTATCCCCCGACACTTTCATACAAAGGAAACAATAAGCTGTTAGAATGAGCCCATAGACACCGTAAAGGTAAGCGATGTTTGAGCAGTTTACTCCGAAACAGTACAGCATGTGCTTAAATGAACAGCACATTTTAGAACCGTCCAGGGGTACGTTTCCCAGAAGCTTAGTTGCTAACTACATTAGCGACTTGCATAGTTTGAACCACAACTCTGGTTCAAACTAAGCAAGTAGCTAACTTAGCATAGTTAGCAACTAAGCTTTTGGGTATTGTCCTACAGACTGT